>VZRL01001650.1:845993-920403 GCA_013397895.1 Origma solitaria | reverse complement strand
TTTTTTTTTTTTTTTAATTTTGATCTGTACTATAGTAATAGAGAAATAACAGAGCAAATTTTACAGGCTGTTGTAATGCAACCGCCAGGGCCTGGCTGCCTTGTGGGGGCTGAGAGTGAGAGCAGGACTGGACAAAGTCAGTAATGGGGTCATCCCACACTGAGAGGTTCAATAGCTGGGCGTGCATTGGAAGCAGTGGGCCCATGGTGGGGGCTGCAGCCACAGCAACCCTGCAGGCTCCCTGTGTCCCCTGAGGGGTGGGGCTTCTCCTGGCTGCGCTGGTGGGGTGCTGGCCCTGAACCCTGGCAGCTGAATCCTGGCAGGTGGGATGCTCTCAGCACCTTTACAACAGCAAGGAGAAGTGGGCCAAGCATAGACACGACTGTGGAGCGATAATTTAGTGAGTTTTGGGCCATGCATTTCTTGGAGCATGTGTAAGGCATTTGTCTGCATTATTGAATGTATGCATAGGGCAAGCAGGGGCAACATTAATTGTATTTAATGTGCTCCATTCCATTTAATGGTCCATTTAATATGGTCCATTTAATGTGGTCCATTGCTCTATGAAGCTACATCAATACCTACTGCATGGCTGCCGTGCTGTACCACACTTTTTCCCTGAGCTCAGCACTTGTGAGGCTGCACCTTGAGTACTGTGTTCAGGTTTGGGGCCCTCATTAGAAAAGGGCTTTGAGGTCCTGGAGTGTGTTCAGGGAAGGGCACAAGGCTGGTGAAGCTGGGCAAGGGTCTGGAGCACAAGTCTAGTGAGGAGTGGCTGAGAGAGCTGGAGGTGTTTAGCCTGGAGAGGAGGCTCAGGGGGAATCTTGTTGCTCTTTATAACTACCTGAAAGAGGGTATGGTGAAGTGGGGGTTGGTCTCTTCTCACAGGTAACAAGTGATAGGACAGGAAATGACCTCAAGTTATGCTAGAGTAGGTTTAGGTTGGACATAAAGAAAAATTTGTTCACTGAAAGAGTAGTCAGGTACTGGAACAGGCTGCCCAGGGAAGTGGTGAAGTCCCAGTATCACGGAGGTATTTAAAAGATATGTGGATGTGACACATAGGGACACGGTTTGGTGGTGGACTTGGCAATGATGGGTTAACTCAGGGACTTAAATGTGTTTTCCAACCTATGCAATTCTATGATACTATGATTATTTTAGCACAGATATTTAGATGACAATTTACCACTACAGAGGTGCACCTTTATTCCTCATTTAGTTTGGGAGGAACTTTGGTCAATGTGTCTAAACAGTGCATTTAATTACTGCACTCATCTGTCCAAAGTGGAGGATGATGAGAAATGATATCTCTTTTCCCATTTCACTCCCTAAGCTTTGATTCCCCATGCAAAACAGAATCCTCTTTCCACAGATTTAAACTTGCAACAGCAATGAAAAAGCAATTACATTGCACAACACATATAAAAATTATGACAGTCATCCATCATTCTGAAACTTCTGCAGTTTTATTCAGATTTATTGAAGGCTTTTCCCCCAGATAACATCTTTCTGTAAGTCCACTTCATTTGCCAGAATACCGAGTCATCAGAATATCCTCAATGATGAATCATTAGAACATCACTAAAGCGTGGTCCTTAGTATCAGTCATGGTCACAGGAATGCAATAAGCTAAGCCATGGCAGCACACTTAAAGCCATTCCAATGTTTTTTGAAGACTAATACACTTTTCACTTAATTACGTTTTCAAATTATAAAACCATTTTTCAGTGATTCATTGCAATTATCATCTGTATTTAATTTAGAGCAAAAAAAATACACATAAACATTTTTGGCGTTAAACACGCTTCAGTCAGTGGGTTTGTGGCAGAGTGAAATTAACCCCACAGAAAGACCTATTCATGACTCAGCTTTCCCATACAAAATATTAATTAAAATACTCCCAAAACCAGTACAAAAGTATGAATAGTTATAGTTATGTGTAGCTGTGTAAAAAATCCTTTCAAATTTGCCAGAAAAATTGCCCAGAAGTAACGATTTTCAGTCAGAAGAAACAATGTGAATTAAAATCTCATCTAACAGGTCTCTATGGTAGCCAAAGCATTTTTGACAGCTTCTCCAGGAGCAGCCTGTGTCTTTACACTGAGCCAACACCTGCAAAGTAAAGCACATCCACAAAATGCTCCTGAGCCTGGATTGCTGTGCATATGTTTAGTAAGGACAAAGCACATCAAGTATCGGAGCATGCAGAAAGGTAAGCTGAATCCAAAGGCAACACCGACAAAATCATATGCCAAATTCATCTTTAGCACAAGGTGACATGACATGTGGTGAGGCTGATTGTGCCATATATTTTTTGGTAAATTCCACGGGAGAGGCTGCATCCAAGGAACGATTTGTTAAGGTACAGAGCATATGTTACTTCAACACTCCTGCTGCTTTCTGCACTGATTTCTAGAGCCCAAATGAGAACAACCCACATCCAAGATAAACATATCTGAGATGAAGATCAGCGACCTTTCTCTGGTATGTCCTCTGTTGCTTTTCATGAAGGAGTTCCACTGAGGATCTTCTGTGTAGGTTAGCTCAAAAAGTGCCATGTTATAAAAAAATCTATGGCTGGTTTCCAAACAACAGCTCATCCAATGATTCAAGGTGGAACACTCTGTCTTGATATAAATAAGAAGAGTTTTAGTCCTATATATTGTGATAGTTAATCTGCAGTATTATGGCAGCTTTTTGTTTAGTGGTTTTATCTCCTCACACTTGAAGGGAGTTATTATCCCAGATTATCTGCATCTGAACACTTCTAAATCAATGAAGTTACAGAAGCAAGAAATTTGGTTTATTGTTATAGCTATTTGTGCTTTCATGGCGCTTGAGAAAGGAAGAAAATTCTCGTGTGAGGGTTTTTTAGTTATACGTAATACAAGAAAGAAAAACTTGTTAAAAACAATGCAAAAAAAAATGGAGGACATTCTAAGAAACTGGTGTCAATTCTAGGGTTGGTTGGATATATAACCTAATGGTCCTGAATGAACTGGCTTTATGAACAATGAAATAAATAAGTAAGGACAGCATTTCCCTATTGACCCTCATTTCTTTATTGCAGTAAATGGACCATTTACAAAGGACTGAATGGCTCATAGCTCTCTGCATTTAGCATCCTGCTGTTTGCCAGGAAATTTGCAATTGAATCAGACTGACTGAGCAGTTGCCCTGTGACTGAAGACGCTTTGATGGTGTCAAAACTCAATGCTTTGCTGAATACTTGCTGTTCTCTGAGCACAATATTGTCCTCAGTTCACATGTTGACAAAATTTTCTTATGCTTCACCATCTCAAGATTGATGAGAGCAGCCTTCTGAATCCTAAGTTTTTAAAGGCTAGGCCACTTCATAGCATTCTGAGCATGGAGTAAAACTTGGATGTGAGAAGCTGTTGTGAAGGAGTTGCTGCCAATTCAAAATCTTGCTATGGCTCCTTTCCCTACAGCTCTTTTATGGACACACTTCCACAGGCACTTCAGAAAATGCTGACCACCGCCCTTAACATGGAGAGCTTCACTTTGACCTGGAGAGTTGTCTTGTACTGATTGTGGCTGCATTTGTGTCTTGCATGATAAATCCACTATTGAGGTTTTCTTGTTGCTTGTCCTCACAGGAAATTAGGACTCTGGGCCTGTGTAAGGTTCTTTTCAGAAGCAGGACCTAAGACAGCAACTAAAATGATGTAAAAGCTCTCCACTCATGAAATATAGATGCTGTTCATGGGGGTGACAGTTGTCAGGACAAAGCACAGATGGAATACTGCAGTTAGCTGAAGAGATGAATACCTATGGAATAAAACAGTGAACAGATAGAAAAGAGTTGAGCAGCAGAAACTCAGTTTTGGCTCATGTATTTTGTGTGGAAAGGCCTCCTGCCTGTCTGTGTGCAGTCTCTCCCTGGCGCTGATGGATGCTGTGTATATGAAGCGCTACATCAGGGCCCCGAGGAAGTCCCCCCTCCTGGAGGTTTGGGTGACAGCTCGGAGGTACAGTGGCCAAGGGCAGCCCCTTGCTTTGGAGAACCTGGAGTCAGCCTCCCAGATAGTGTTATGGGAATGGTCCATCCGGGGCTGACCCTGCTTCCCAGGGGAGATGCTTTTAAACAAAAACAAAAGCAACAACCAGCTGGCCTGTGCTGTGCCCTGACATATCATGGGAAAGAAAAGTGTCAGGGCTTGCATCTGGGGTTCTGTTTCTGTCAGGTATAGTGTCCAAAAGTAAGGGATTTTTTGGTTGATTTCTGTTTTTGTTTTTTTTTTTTTTTTAAATTTTTTAATTTTAAAATTTTTTAAAATTTTCAGTTTTTTTTTTCTTTCTTTTTTTGGTTAAAAAAAAAGCCAATTACATTTTCCACAAATTGCAAGGAAAAAATTGTACTCAGCCTATTTTCATACAATGCCAAGCTGGTATGCTTCGGCTTGCAGAAATTATGATCTATTTGACAGCACTATTTATAATATCACCTGATGTTTTCAATCATCCAGTTTTGCACAGAGTAGGAAAGTTTTTCAGAAGAAACTTGGGAATTAAAGCCCTGTGAATTTTTTATGACTCCTTACTCAGAGCAAATTCATGTAAAATTGCAATTCTTCTGTCCTCCTCTTCAGTTGCTGCTGACACATGATGTCAAGAGCGGAGTTTATTACAGATGCCAAAGTAGCTTCTCATAACTTGCATTTCTGTAGTCTTTTGATAAACTAAATGCCCACAGTTGCTTAGAAAGATGAGCATTTGTCATTTCTGGACTGAGGAGCTGTCAAGCTTAGATCCAGCAGCCCTGATTTTGCTTCATGGCATGTACATCCTTTTGGGGGTTGACAAACTAGTTTTGTGGAGTTAATGAGTTTGGGTTGTAAGTAATTGCACACTAAATCACCACCTATTCACAGTTTTTAGGCAGCTCAGACTCCTAAATTTGACTTCATTCAAGTCTACACGAAGCAAATAGGCTCCAAAAAGTACGCTTTGCTGCTTCAGAAAAACTTTATAGGTCACAGTTAATGTGCAACTCATGTTTCTGGAAAGAAATGTGAAAGTGGCAGCAGTGGAAGGTATAGGCCTCAGATCAGCTAAAAATCACTGAAGACAAGAAGGTGAAGTATAGCAATTCTATTCTCTAGGGGTTAAAGACCCTTAAATCAAAATGGTCTGGTCATACGTCTCCAGCCCTGGAATGTTTCTTTTTGAGAAGAGGTAAATTTATACCAGGCTATATTTCAGTAAACAATCAAAGATCCCAAGTAACCTTCTAAAGTTTCTCCAAGGTTTTCTTTTTCTTTTTCTTTTTCTTTTTTTTTTTCTTTTTCTTTTTCTTTTTCTTTTTCTTTCTTCTTTTTTTTTTTTAAGCGGTGAAAATTTACTTCTGTTGAGTCAAGTTTTCTTCCTGGGTAGTATTGACTTGTGTGGAGAGGAAGATTTACCCCATGCCGGTGTTTAGATACAGCTTTATAGCATTTTACTTCACACTCTTAGGATGTACTTTAAAGATGTTGGTGTTCTGTGTTCCTGGGACACCTTTTATTTCATTTGATTATCCTTATAGAACTTGAGCTAAGCCAATTCCCAGAGAAAGGAAAACATTATTTCTACATAGGATTAGCTGCTTGTTATAGGAATTTCCCATTGCTACTCTGGAGAAGAAGTATATAAGTAGCCATGGGCATGTATAATCCCTTCTAGATATCCCAAGGCTACAGTTTTCTCTGTCTGCAGGTGAAGAGAAAAAAGACAAAAATATAAATAAGGCATTTATATAAGTAATGGGTCAAATCCCAACAACAAGAAAAGAATGAATGAAATATTAAGTTCCTAATTTGGAGTAGCTGCTTGCTGTCTTTGAGTGATTAAGGAAATAATGTTTCAGTAGTCATATGCTCTAGTCATAGACGAAATTCTAGCCATTTTTGGAGTGGGAATTCCTGTGAATATTTTGAATATGCATACGGGGTCTGGCTATCCTTTCTTATCACCTGCTCTTTGGAAATACAGACTAAATCCTTTTCTTTTCCTTCACTTCCATGTGAGGCCTTTGCTTTTCTGTTATTAAACTTTACATTGACCCAGAAGTTTTTTATCTTATTTTTTCCCTGTCCAGCTGAGAAGGGGAAGTGATAGAGTGGCTTGCAGGCGACCTGGTGGCCAGCCAAGGTCAGCGCAAAACTCTTTGTTGCCAAATGGTTTTAGGTTCATCTCAAAGTGTTGCAAAGCATAATGAAGTATGTGAGACACCTTCAAGCAGTTGCAGATAGGAAGAGAATATAAATTGTTATTCTGCAAAATTAATAAAATCCTATATTTAGGAGAACATTCTTCTTTCCTATTTTCTGCACTCGAAATGTCTTTCTAAATTGCTGGAACATTTGGCAGAGCAAGAGATCCAGCCTAGAAACTTAAACACTTCTTGCTGTAAGAAAAGGTCTTTCATGAAGTTATTTTAAAATTCCCAAGGGTCCTCATTCTGAAGATGTTCACCTGCCTCTGTAAAAGGGATTTATAAAAATATGGGATCAAAGTAGTATAAAGTGAATGGTTATTTTCCCAAGTTTAAAGAGCATTTTTGTTACTCAACTAGAAACGAAAATAAGCTCTATTAAACGTTTTCATTGGTACATTAAGCTTCATAAAGTAAGTTTTATATAGGTCACAAATTTCCAGACACAGTGTTATGTTATGCTATCTTACATTATGTTGTGTTATATTTAGAACCAATCTAAATTTTCAATCAATTTTAATTTGCAAACACACTTCTTGAAGTCAGAAAATATTTACACATTACAGGGTTTAGTTATATAATTAAAGAGAATAAAATACTTTATTGTTAAATTATTTGTGTGGGAAACAGATACTATGGGCCTTATAAATATAGACATAATTTGCAAAAATAGTCTATGATCCAGGTTGTTGTTTAGTGAGATTAAAAAACCACTTAAAATATTGGTTTATTACATATAAGATTCATTATGATATGTAAAAATAATTTATATTATGTTATATAAAATTAATATAAGGAATTTTGGAAAACTGTGTATTCTAGAGATGTGTATAAGAAAATCTTCAGTTCTTTGCTGTGTGCAGTACCTTATTACCCAACACATGGGAACTAAGTTCTAATCTGAGGTGGAATTTTTTTCAAATTTAAGAAAATTATATGTACCTCGATCTTGGGATGGTTCATTTAAAGGGGTAGGCTGTCAGTCTTTCAGCTCTTTTTATTATGACTTAATAACACTAGGATAACCAGATGTGGCATTTTTAGATGAATAGACAACATAAATAAAGAAGACTAATTATAAACGATTTAAAAAATGAAAACAATAATTTAGTGCATCAGTAACTGGCTATCTTTGCATAGAAAATTGATTTTATTTATTTTCATATTTAATTAAGTATATGTGATTTCTGGGTGGAAGCGAGAGAGGTATTTCAAATTCCAGCTGCTAAATCTATCAGAGTAACATTTATCAAGCACACTTGATGGAGAGCAGAGCCTTGTAAAGTAGTTCACAGAAAGGGGATGTTTCTCCTGCTGCCGGGGCATGGAAGCTGTCCCAGCACCACTGGGAGGAGGAGAAGTCTGGCAATATTTTACTGCATTGGTTATGACACCGGGGCAGGCCCAGGCTTGGTTCTGCCCACCTGGGATGTCTCCGCAGTTGTCCTCTGGCATTTCCCAACAGAAAATATTCCACCAAAACCATTTCTGATAGAAATTTGCCCAAACACTTTTCAAAAAATATCAGTCAAAAAACATCATCTCCCCACATGACCAATTTCAGGGCTGGGCCACCTGTGCTTTTAGAAAACTACTCTTGCCCCATCTCCTGAATTTCCAGTGTAAACCTGTTATTTTTGATCCTTTATCCAGTCAACCTGAATTTATTATTTTCCTTTTAGAATTAATTTTCTTCCTTTTAGTTGGAAGCTTTGAAATGTTTTGGAGACTGTTATTGTGTTTCCCTTTGTTTTTTCCTAATTCAGACTGAAGGACTCTATTTATTACAGGGTAGTAGATAATGCAGACTTGGCACATCACAACATACACTGACATATGTCTTTTTAGTTGTGTTGCATACCCCTCATGCTTAGAAGTTCCAATACTGAGTAATTTATTAATATTTAACTATTCCATACATAAAAACATAACTCTCCAAAACATAGGTCCAGAGTCTCCTATGGTAAGTCCTGATCACATCTAAAACACCCTTTGTGCTAAGTGTGAATACAAATTGGAAGTTCAAGGGAAAACTGCTGACCCCATTGTTATCCACTAATATTATTTTGTAACACCCTTTTGCTTTGTTTAGCCACAGAAACTGCTTTAAAAAGTGTTGATGGACACGGATGCTTTATGTTGTATATGGTCTTAACTGCTGTGTTTAATTGTTATGGTCTTAATTGATCATGTAGTTGAGGTTAATCTCATGGGTTATGACAAAAATCTAATTGTCCACAAAGAAAATCAAAGGGACAAGAAATGTAGCATGAAGCTACAAGTTAAGAAAGACAAACATGAATATACAGAAATGACACAAGGAGAAAACGAAAAAGAATTTTTCTGTTTTTAAAGATATTATTCCATTTTGGTGTAATGGGCTGGTTAGTGATCTTTTCAGAGCAAAGGTGATGTGATATTGAAGTATGTTAATGTCCCTTTGCACCAGTATGACATGAGATCCTAAAGCCAATAAGGCAAGCTCCAACTGAAAGAAAAGCTGGGCACCCTCCTCTTTCCCCAGATACAAAAATAATCAGGGCAAACCACCACATACTTTGATTTCTGGCTCCTGCAAAGAAGCTGGTAAGTGTATTTTCATGAAACAGTGGCTTGGACTCATCCTTCTTGTCCACTTTCTGTGATTCTTGTGGCTCTAGTTTCAACTGGATATATTTTGGTGGGGCAGGAGTAGACAAGGTAGCTGGTGACAACCAAAGATTGAGCAATGACGATTGGTTACTCTGCTTTTTAGTCCCTGAAACAGTATTTCAGAGGCAGCTCTCTCCTCCCCATCTTCCCTTATCCCCCTCAGAAAAAGACCTGGTGTGTCTAATAGGATATTGCACTTGGAAAAAGATTAGTTAGAGGAGATTCAAATCTAATTGTCTTTATAAGTCAGTCATTTGTCTCAGACAATGGAAGACACAAGATTGTAATTAAGGCTTCCAGCTCATGGCAAGATAAAATGCACACCATGACAGCAAAGCAACTGGTTGAACAGTGTAGCATGTTGTAAAGTTATCACCTCAGAGGGAGACTATTGTTCCCTTCTGAGCCTGGGAGCTGTTCTCTAATTGACAAGGAAATTAGGAACAGATGATGATTTTGGAGGTAAGTCTGCTTTTCTTCTGGAAATGTCAAATTTATCTCATGCAACAGTAACAACTTAACAGAAGAGAACTCAGGTAAACAAAGAGCTGCAGCTCAAGGTGTGACCACATTACCCAGCAGTGACCCCCTGAGTCACACCAATGCCAAGCAAACCCAGAAGTTGGGTGTATATATATATGTGCTTTTAATTCCATTAAGACTGCCTGGAAGTATTCTCCAGACCAAGAAAGCAGGATTTGTCTGCATATGCAGGCAATTAGGTGCCTGGCCATCTGGTCCCAGCAGTTGTCTCTGTGCATGCAGAGAGCAGTGCCACAGCCTGGGTGCAGTCCCAGAGACAGCAGAGACTGCGTAGGACAGAGTGCCCCTCCATCACCCTGCACCATCATATTTGTACCAGAGTTGAATCAACCTCCGGCAAGGCATGTGGCCAGGCTGACAGAAGCCATGGGCATGCCCAGCCCAGCCTTCCCCAAGATTTTAAAATCAGTCTGTGTACCCAAGATGTGCAAGTTTTAGCTTTTTACATCCTGCAGAGAAGGAAGGCTATTTACTTCCTTGGCAGAGGAACTCAGTAAGTCCAGCAATCCCTGAGACTCCTCAGAGCCTGAAATCTCTGTAAATGCAGTAGGTTCCCCATCTAATTTCACTCCATTAAAGGGTTTACCTGAGAGGGCAGAACCTTTCCTGATGGAAATCGCAGAGTGGAGTTCAGTGAGAGTGTCTTAGCTGACAGGTGCATGTACCAACCACCAGGCTACAGCTTATTTAGAAATGAGGTTATTTTGGGCTGCAGTTTCTCATGACAAATCAATGTGTTGCAAAACTCCTTTGAAATATCCTTGCCCTATTCTTCCATCTCTCATCCCTCTCCCAGACTCTCTCCCTGTCCTCATCCCTATGCGCTCTCTTTCCAGCTTCGCTTCCTGTGGCTACACTGCAAACTGGAGACATTGATTTCGATTTAAAATAACCTCTTTCCTTAATGACTTTCGTTAATGACTGGCTTATTTTTGAGCTTGGTAATTTCCTGAGTCACAAGCCATGCAAGCAGCTATTCTGGTCCTGCAAAAGAGCGAAGGCACACAGCACCAGGTAGGAGTGAGCAGTAGAACATGAGTATCTTAAAACTCCTGGATGCTTCATCTTGTGAAACCTCAGCTGGAGTCTTTCCCATTAAAGTTGCTCTTCTGGGCATAAACTAAGAACAGATTGACAAGCAGTATAAAAGCACACAAAAATGACACTCTTTTCTACTGTTTTGGAAACTCCCTAGATGATGATGGATTTCCAGGCTTGATTTACAATGATTGGAACTGTTGGTTGAAAAGAAGGAGAGTGCTCCCAATACATCACATCTGCAAATGAGAAATATGCAGTCCAATCCTCAAAAGCAGCAGCAGTAGACAAATCTGTAATGCTGTAAGTCAAAAAGCAAAGAAGGAAATATAGCCTTTTCTTTTTTTTTTTTCATTGCTGGTGTTACAGCCTTGTACTTTCCCAGACTTTCTTGGAATGACATGTTTTGTTTCAGAAGAAAGGGAAGCTTGTGGCTGGGATTCAGTTTAAAACCAAGATATCTGAACTACAGTTTTTGCAAGTAGGCTTTGGCCAGGAATTTAAGCTCCTATCACAGTCGATGCAGCTGCTCAGGGTGGGACTGAGTTTCCTGAACACAGGCTTCCTGTGGTGATTGCAATGCCCAGGAGATCTGCCCAGGGCAGGCAGGGAGGGCAGGCACAGCAGACCTCCACCCTTTTTGGCAGCAGCTGAAGACATGAAAGGTAATTCTCAGCATCTAAAATTACACTGGACACCTATATTTAGGCTACTGAATCTATAAATGAAGTTATTTATAACTTTACAATTTCAATATATGGTTGATAGCTTGTATCCACCCTTTAGTAAGGTCTCATATGGTCATATTTAAATTCCTATGCAGAGATTTATAGATTTAGATGTCTTACTCTCAGTTGAATCCCATTTTGTTTGTCAAATCAAGCAAATGACAAGCTGCTTATTTTTAGAAAAAATCAAATGTGGTTTAATGTGAATACTTTCAAATATATATGGTAGCTCTGTTGTTAAACTGAGAAATCAACCCATTGTGGCATCTCTGGGAATGGACAGATTTGGCAGTGTCTCTGCACAGTTCTGGTGCTAAACATTGACATATCAGACTTTGGCACTTACACAGGGAGCCATGTGAGACTCAGCTCCCATTTTGTGCTTCTATCTGAAATGAGTAATAAACGACAAGAGGACAAAACCAGAAAATATTCATGCTCATGCGAATGCCTGTTGTCTTACATTCCTTCAAAAGTCTTCCAACAAAACCTCTTTGCCTATATGAATGGATAAGGAGAAAAGTTGAAGGAAAAAGCTCCCCTAATCCATTCAGATGACACATAACAACTGCAGGATCTTATATTTATTTAAATGTTTCAGCCTTTCATGTAGATATACTGAAATCACCCAAAGTTTGAATATGTATGAAAAGTATGAAAATCAAAGTGTGAAAATCATTTTCCCATGCTTTTTAAGAACAGTGAAAAACCTACTGTGTTTCTAGGACAGGGCACCATTCCCCATCCAACAGCTAAGTGGGCAAAAAAAAAAAAGAAACAATAATGACAGTTCTGAGGAAATTTTCTAAATTGAATAAAAATAGTATTCCACTATCATTTATTTCACTTTTTTTGTTTGTCACTACTTAGTGTCAGAATAATTCAAGAACTTTTTTTTACAGGTGCAGCCCCAGGAAAGTATTTATGTCAAAGCACTGTGACTTATTCCTTTAGCTGATTGAGACTGACTAGAGGAAATGTGTTTAAAACGTGATGAAACACTGGAAGTCTAGCCATAAATAGAATAAATGATGATGACACTTACATGCTGGGTATTAGCATGGATATTAGTGCAGAATTCCTCCTGTGTAAGTTTGGTAATCTTTTAAAGCAGATGTTATTTAATTTGATGGACTTTTTTTTTTTTTTTTTTAAATCTAGAAATTAGTTATTCTGTTGCTTATATTTCATTTGGACAGTGACAGGCTTTTGTGTCTAAAATAAATATTTTCTTGAGGTTTGGATTTACATCTGATACACCACCTTGTCAAGAAGAAAAGAGCTACTGGTCTACTCACAGAAAAACTATTGGCAAAAGCAATGAATGCTGATTTCTTTTCCCTTCTAATATTGATCAAGGTTGCCAATAAAGAGGTGCTTTATTTCACTGCTCTTAGAATTTGAGCTACTGCCCTTCCTCCTCTACTGCTCTCAGATTTCCTTTAATCTATCTTTAGCCTCAGACAATGTTTCTGGTTTGGAGAAGAAAAGCCCCTTCACTACTGCACTTCTAATGGGGGAACTTGAATCCTCAGACACCCTAATCGAACTGATATTTCAGGGCAGGCCAGAAGTGAAGAAAGAGGAAAGAAATAATCCACTCTAGAGCAGAGGAAATTACCAGCACAATACAGAAGTACTTGAAGCAGGAGGAATACGTTTTCTTTTGATCTATTATTGTTAGTATGCAGTCCCTGAATAAAATGAGTAGGTTAATTGGAAAATAGCCCCATAGTCCATTCACAGATAATGAACGAACTATGAAGTCTTTAAACAACATGCCTTTGCAGATCAGATGACGGCAGGGCTTACTGAGGCACTGCTGATTCTGATTTGGCAATAAATAAAACTTGTTTGCAGTAAACTGACAGACTTCTCGAGCTTCCATGTAGCTTTTGTATAGCCTGCAGATTTTAAAACTAGTTAATGTTTGCTATTGAAAAAAAAATGCATTTTTAGTACTGCTTGAAGTGGCTTGAACAGAAATGGAAATGAGAAATAGGTGTGTTTGCATGGCTGCCTGCCTGGCAGAGCCAGCATGTTCCTGCCATCTCTGAAGGGTTCAGGAAGGACCCATTCACCATCACCATTCATTTCCCCAAGTCCCACAGTCCCATGATCCCCAGTCAGCACACAAAGCATCTTCTGCAAGAGACTTGGAGAAGTGGAGTACTGACACACTGGCCACTGCCAGGCATGCAGAGGGCATGGCACCAGTCAGCATTGCATCTTCTGATCCCTCTGAGCATGCTGTTCCTGGGGGACTGGCAGGAAAAGAAATAAACTCTGCCACAGGCAATGACAGAGTCATAGCAGTATTTGTAAGGCCAGATCAGGCCATTAGTTCAGCATATATTATTGAATTTTAGGCAATTATTCTTATCTCAAGAGTGGTGACTTCCACCTAACTAAAATACAGCTGCAATGCTTCCTTAGCTTATTCACACTAGCAAGAGTGGTCCAATTCCCTGTTAAATTCTCAGAGCTCTTAAAAATCTGATTTTGGTGTAAGTATTTTATGGAAAGTGAGTCTTGATGTTAGACTCCAATACTTATTTAAAAATTGCTGATTCTTTAGCTCTACCAACTTGTGAAACCCATGCATTGAACTATTGCTGGACACAGATAAAGAGAATTCATTAAAAAATATTGAACCAATAATTCACTGACATTTCTCACTGTATTAACCTAGCTCTTTTAGTCCCTAAATCTCTAAGACCTTTTTAAACATGTGGAGTGAGACTGAGAAAATAAAATGAATCTGTTCTAATGGAGACATTTGTCACCGAGGCAGATCAGCAAGCCTGAAGTTAAAGAACAGATACTGGGAAATTGAGGACATTGCTGAAAAAAATCAAAGCCTATGATCACTAGAATTCATAAACTTAACCAGTCAAGAGCAGTGGATGGTCCAGACCTCATCCAACTCTGTTTGTCTGAGCAGTGAGCTGGAGCAATGATGATAGCAGAAGTGCTGGCAGTCTGAAATACAGAAATGCTGAACATCAGGAGTAATTTTTTCCTGGATAAATGCCATGGGAATGGCTCAAAACCCATGTGGCTACTTAAAATACTCATCAGTTACCTAAAGGTCAGAAGAAAGTATCCTCAGGTAACTGTACCTGAGTCAAGCATTCTCTGACCTTCAAAGCTCAATAGATACTTGGAAAAACCAGAAAATAAGTGATATACTTAGAAATAGTGAACTTGCATGATGAAGAACAAATTTTCTGTTGGTGTAAATGAGCCAGTGTCGCTGATTATTTTATGTGATACATAAATTTTTAGGCTTCTTTTATTTATAGTATAAATAGCATCTAGAAGATGTCTTTCTAAACCATGTTATCTCACTTTGCCAGAATACGGAGTATATGTTAAATGTAAATCAGTACTTAATACTTATATGTACTTGTATATATAGATAAGACACCTTTCTCCTCTGCTTCATATCTCTACATTTATCTCCACTTATTACAGTTGGTCTTTCCAAGTGTATATGAAACAATATCCCAGGGAGGTTGAGGAATCTGTACTAACTCCTACTTTTCAGGCACAGTATCTCCCATTTAATAGATTATCAGCTCCTTTATGATGACATATTTTTAGTACCCTAAGATAATAATTTCTAGTAGTGCACAAATGGTTCATTGCAGAGCTATAACAAAGTGATATGTTTTCATTCTAATGACAAAAAGTAGTATGCAAAAAATATAGTATTACTGGGTATACAGAATATAGCACTTTTTGGGAGATATTTGTTCACTGAGCCAAGTTCTCCTGCTTTCACTAGTAGAGGACAGCAGGAATATATATTCATAGCTGTACTCAGGATTTCTGGCATTCAGCTGCTTCTTGCCACCATAGGCAGATAAGTGTTTTTTTGCCTTTAGGCTGATAATTTTCACATTTGAAGGAGCAGAAGTGACAAAAATCAGGACTTTATTTACAGGATGGGAAAGGAAACCAAAAACATGGCCATTAATAGTGCGCAAACATTGTCATATTGCTCTAGAGATAGCAGCCTCAAATGAATATGCACATTTGAGTTTTAAATTAAACAGGCAGTGGGGCAAATTTTTCCTGAGGTAAGGTGATAAGAGGAGCAAAAACAAGTCAAAAGCCCCTCAGCAATTTATTTTGAAACAAATATAAGGGTACATGGATGTTGGGATTATAAATAACAAGAAGAAGTATGTCAAGTTCAGTTTGTTAAGAAAGAAATGAGAAATAATGATTGCAAGATAAAAGGCTGCAAGTAACCATAATTTCTAATTCTGGATTGTGCAAATTGTGAGATTTACTCATTAAGACTAATGATATTTTTTAAATGATTATTTATTTCCATATGAATGCACCCAAAAAATATGGCATTGCCAGAACTGTAGAAGCTCTTGTTTTCTATATGGTCTTATGACCAAAAATGGCACCCAATGCCCTCTTGAAAATAGGGACAGAGGAACTGTGATGACAAACCCTCATACCAGGAACTTTGCCCACAGACTGTGTTCACTTTGCTTGAGAAAAGATGTGCTTCACTGCAGTGGCCTGAAGGGTGACAGACAGGTCTACACAGAGGGGAGAGAGACCCAGGGCAGCCCCCATCTTTCTTCTTTCCCCATACTCTTTCCAGAAGCACCTTGCTAGCTCAGTCCTTGAAGCTTTTCATTCTTTAGAAAGGACCCCATGTTTTCTTTCACCTATTAAACTATTTACTGTGCCTTTAAATCGGTGGTGAAACATGAAAAAGACATAGATATGGCCTTTTCTTCAGATCCAATAGAAAATGAATCTATCCCATCTCTGTCAAGTGGACATAAAAAAATAGGTAAAAGAAGCAACAGTGATGAGAGTTGAAAATGTGACATTCTGGGAGACAAGACACAGCAGCCATCCTGGCTCTCTGTTGGTCCTGGGCACTTGCTGCTGCATCTGACTGGACAGTTGGATAAGTAGGAGATTTGGGAAATGTCATGTAAGCCTTTTCCTTGATAAGCATAAAGGGTGTCTTTACCTTTCTCTCAAAGGTTACATTTGATGAGCTAAAATACCCTTCAAACACAGAGCAGTAGCTATTTCTCAGCTCTTATTTCCTCCCAACTTTCATATCTCTTTTGAGAATAAAGTATTATATTTTTACAAGAACAGTAGAAACTTTGCAATGGAAAAATGCCATTTGGACAATCGTATCTTTATGCCCAGAATGTAGCCTGTGTCCTTTCTTTCAACTCTCTATACATTTGTTCGGAAGCTCATCTTACTGTCTTTTCAAAGAAGTGAATACCCATTTGAATGAGTCACTTTCCGTTTATTCCATGTCTCCTCTGATGTATATGAAAAATTGATTAGTTTACTTTAGACTGTGGGTTAGATTAATAATTGTGAATTCTTACTTGGAATTTCATACTGTAAAACTGAATTTTCTCTTAGTAATAAATTTTCCTGTAACATGTTTGATCAGTTCCTAGGATAGACTATGTACATTCACTTGAAGCCACTTAACCTTTACAGTGCTGGGAAGAAAAGTACAAAGGCCATGTTTCAGTTTACCTGTTTAATAAAATTTTTTACCCTCTGAAGTCGACTGTTAGTAGGTGAGGGAAAGTCTGTGGATGCTGTCTATTTAGACTTCAGTACAGCATGTGCCCAGGTGGCCAAGAAGGCCAATGGCCTCCTGGCCTGTTATCAGCAATAGCGTGGCCAGCAGGACCAGGGCAGTGATTGTCCCCCTGCACTCAGCACTGCTGAGGCCACACCTCAAATCCTGTGTCTGGTTCTGGCTCCCTCACTGCAGGAAGGACATTGAGGCGCTGGAGTGAGTCCAGAGAAGGGCAACAAAGTTGGTGAAGGGTCTGGAGCACAAGTCCTGTGAGGAGTAGCTGAGAGAGCTGGGGTTGTTTATGCTGGAGAAACGGAGGCTCAGGGGTGACCTTATCACTCTCTATAACTGCCTGAAAAGAGGCTGTAGCCAGGTGAGGGTCAGCCTCTTCTGCCATGTCTCAAGTTGAAAGCGCAAGAGGAAACGGGCTTAAGTTGTGCCAGGGGAGGTTCAGATCAGAGGTCAGAAATTTTTTTTTTACTGAAAGAGTGTTTAGGCATTGGAATAAGTTGCCCATGGAAGGGGTTCACTGTCTCTGCAAGTGTTCAAGAGGCTTCTGGATGTGGCCTTTTGGGATGTGGTTGAGAGGTGATTATGGTGATACCAGGTTGATAGTTGACTAGATGATCTTGAAGGTGTCTTCCAGTCTTGATGATTCTGAGTTTTGGTGATTCTATGTTCTTTAGAAAGTCTGACTTTTATTCATTGTCTATGAATGGATAAAAATATCTAGATGGGGATATCTGTGTGGATTAAATCTACATTAGGCAGATAGATCTTGTCTTGGTACCTAAATATGTGAGAGCAATTTTTTCTTGTTCTGCTAATGTCAGAAGTATTTAAGATCACTTGTGGCCTCTCAATATATGAAGGGTTTTATAAGAAAGACAGAATTTTTACCAAATCCTGTAGTGATAGGACCAAGACCAACAGTTTTAAACTCAAGGAGGGTAGGTTTAGACTGGATATAAGGAAGAACTTGGTCAGGCAGTGGAACAGGTTGCCCAGAGAATTGGCGGATGCGCCATCCCTGAAAGTGTTCAAGGTTGGATGGGACTCTGAGCAGCCTTATCTACTGGAAGGTTCCCTTCCCATGGCAGGGGGGTTAGACTAGGTGGTCTTTAAAGGTCCTTTTCAACCCAAACCATTCTGTGACTCTATGATCATGTGACTGCTCTTTGTCCTATAGGTTTGTCCAGTTCCCTAGGAAGACATGTTAGTACCTATGGAGAGGTGCCAAGTGTGAGTAGAAAGCTGAGTTATGTTGGAAGGAATAAAGGGGACATTTGGCGGCACAGTATCTCGAGAAACGGACTCCAGCTTCCTCCAGCTGAACATCTTGAGAAATCATTGCTTCTATGGCACCCTCTGCTAGGAAACACCTTCCAGGATTAAGTGACTCTGCCTCTTCTGCTGAAGCCTGGCTACATGCAAGATTTGTGGGGTTTGTGAGAGGGAGGCCAGAAGCAAACTAGAGGAGGCCTATAATCCAGTGGGGAGCAGAAACAGATTTTTGGGAAGGCTGCTTGACCCCAAGCATGCATTCTTGCATCTGAACAGCCTTACTCATCTCCACAAGTCGTAGTCCTTCTTGCTCCACTGATGAGAGTCAGTGGTCCCAGCTGTGCTAGTGTGACATTTCCCAGGCAGCTCCACCACCTCAGCCCAGCCACGATGTCTAACTCTTGTGGGTACCAAAGCAGTCTCCAGAGTTTCTGTGGGTGGTCATGCTGGAATTCAGATGCCTACATTGCTTGTGGGTGCCTGTGCCTGTTCCTGGCCTCCAGTGCATTATTGCCCCTGGAGACAGCAAACACAAGGCAGGTAAACAGCACAGTTCAAGGAGGAAAGGCTGGATGTTTCAGGAGGGAGTCTGAATGGCTTCAGAGATTTTGGCTGTTATCTAAGAAAAAGAAATGGAAAAGAAAATATGCCAATCGTCCCCATACAGAACAGGAGGGAAATTAGAAAAATCTTGAAACATGGTATGTGATTAAATAAATCAGATATTCTGTCATTGTGCAGACCCTTCTCTGTTTTAAGTAGTTGGTAGTAAAATTTGTGTGAGGAAGAGGAATGCTGATACTACCTGTTTATCCATGCCCTTTTCAATTAGTGGCAGATTGTTTTAGTTATAGACACAAAATATTAATAAATCTATTTCAGAAGGAAAATTTTTCATATACATTCTTCTGTGAGCTTTTAATAGTTCAGTAAATGAAATCTGAAACACCTCTCTGAGGTATATTTAATATGATTTCACATATGAGCCGCAAAATAAATTAAATATAATTGTCAAATACTGAATGAAGTTTTAAAATGATTTCTTGGAAAAACAGGGATTTATATGGAAGATCTTACGCAGAAAATAAAATTATAAAATGTTAATGAAATAGGCATTTAGAACTGGAGTTGTAGTGTATAATTTATTCCATTATTAAGGTGTTAAATTACTTTTGTGCAATAAACTGGGATAAAGGTAAGGTAAATGATTATGAGGATGACAAGCATGGAAAGCAAATTAGTATGCATTGTTATGGTGTGGAATCAGATGGGTACAAATGCAGCTGTCTAGTTACAAAAACAAAATTTACACTGAAATACCGTATATAAAAAACTCATCAAAAGAGCAAGGTTGCATCTGCCACTGTAGGCATTTTTGAGATTTAAAAAATTTTCCTGCCACAAATGACTATAAAAATAAAGTCAGAACACTTTATTGAAAATAATCTAGGTTTTTATTTCAAAGAATGTCAATAAGAATTCTGTTTCAATATTTTAATTTCTGCTGTTTTAAATTAACGTTGGAAAGAAGTTCTTTTGAGTCAAGAGATATTTCTCAGCTAAATTGTATTTTATTGGCATGCTTAAAACGACAGAGTCGTTTTTTAACTATTAATTCATTTAAATGAAGCGAAATTACAGTATCTGAAAAAATCCTGAACAGAACTGCTTAAAACTTCACTCAAAGCAAAGACGCTGCTCAAGAATACTGAGTAACAGCTGCAATTGCAACCTTTCCTACTGGTTCAGCCTACCAGTCTGCTGAATTAGGCTGCTGCTCTCCCTTAACTAAAAGCTAAGGGTGAGAAAACACAACAGCCATTGGCACAAAGTTTTTGATACACATTCAAAATGCCAGATTGGTAAGATTGAGGAATAATGCAGTACTCTACAGGAGTTAGGATATGGAGCAGTAAATAATTCTCTGCCTTCACAATAGAAAATTGACTAGCAGTTTTTGGGAGCAGAGGGGATGTTGAGAAGGAAGGAGATGCTGAGGTGGTCTGTACTTTTCAGTCTCTCAATGCCCGAGCGAGAGTCCCTTGACAGTGACTTCATCATTCTGACTGATTCTTCTGAGGGGGTTCAGGTGGGCAGGGTTTTGAGTCTCACTAATCCTTCTTTCAGCCAGGAGGCATTCCCTCCCAGAGAGTTTCAGAGCCAAAAACTTGAGACCACCATTGAGGTCTTGCCAGTACAGCTGAGGCAGAGAGCATAACCTCTGAGGGGAAAAAAAAAAAGCCTGAAAAGGGAGAATAAATTAAAACATGCAGTAGAAAAGAGGAAGAGATAGGTAATAATAATAAAAGTAAAGACCTATTCAGGGAAAGGAATAGATAGCAGACATGATTATAACCAGAAGAGTCAAAAAGAGTGTGATTAAAAGAGGCAGAAAAGACAGATGGGAGTGGCCAAAGATGAATTAAAATAAAATAAGTTAGAACTTCATTAGTCAAAATTTTTAGTCATGTCTTAAATCTTTCTGGAGACAAAGAAGTATTTAAATGGTAAAAAGGAAAAAAAGCCCCTACCTTTCCGTTCTAAGAACTGCAGGTTTCTCTGCAAGCAAACAAAGTAAAAGACTTAAGAAAAGTGGAAGATGACAGAAGAGAAAGGAACCAAAAGAAGGAAGGGAAACTGAAGGAATAAAAGGCAAAATGCACCCAGCTTTAGGACAGAGGCATTCAATATAATTTATTCATATTCATTTCAGCTTGTGATTTAGAGGTTGTCAGGAGGTGACTTACTACAAGCAAGGCCTCTCACAGCCAGGGGATTTGCTGTCAAATTCACATCCTCAAGCAAAACTGTGCTGTCAAAGTTATATTTTCACTTAAAAAAATTACATTACACTCCTTTCACAGTGCAAAACAGAACTAACATGGACTCAAGAGATTGCCAAAGTAGAGTTGCCTTGTTTTCTTTGTGAAATAGCCTCATACAATTGCTCTAAAACTTAAGTTGTTCCACTTAACATTGTCATGGGAAGTATATTTAAAAATTTGGTCTTCTGTCTGACAATATTTGTAACGGCATTTCCATGCAATATATTTATTGATTTTCCAGTACAAATATGTAATCATCCTCTAATTATTTGCAGATAAAACTATATTGCAATGCAATATTTCTGAAGCGACCTGAAACTGAAATAAGTAAACCAAAAATTTATAGAATTTCACAGGAAAACAAGTGGCATGGGAAAATCTATGCCAACATATTTCATGTGAACCTTTAATTCAATTAAAAATGACAAAGACACAAAATGAAGCATCATGTTTATCAACTTAAAGTATCTGAACCCAATACATTTCTGCTGCTCCTTAACATGCACAATTCAGGGACTTCTCTGCACGTGGTTTAGCAGGGGGGTGGGAATGTTTTAGAGATATTTGGTTTTGACATTAGACGTCTCCTAAAGTCACTCAGATTTCCCTTAATGGCCAAGAGAGGGAAGTAAACTTTTCAGCAGATTTTTTCTAGTTTTCCAGCAAGCTGGTGGGACTTCTTTGTGAGTAGATGAGTGTACAGGGTCAGATGTACTGAGGATATTAGCAATGTAGGACTGGATGCATTCTGGAAAGGAGCCACAAGTGCAATCCACACCTTGAAGAAGACCTTTTTCCCATACTCAGCAATATCACTGAAGAAGAACAGCTGAATGTTAATGGCTGGTGAAAGGCACATAGTAACCAGCTGTTGGAAGCATCAGTCAGACAAAATTGAAATAAAAGAACAGCTGTAACAAGATCTGACAGTGAGAGCAAACTCCCCAAAAGAGAAGTACTGGGTTGTTTGGATATCTGTATGTCTGCAAAGGCTCAAAGAACTCAGAGTATAGGGTTTAAGTGGCTAAATGTTCTTGGGTTTGGTTTGCTGGTATCTGGGTGAAATGCCATGTCTTTTGAGATACAGGTCAGACTTCGTTATTCTGTAAACTCTGACCTTTACCTTCAGAAGCCCAGGAAATATTTAAAAAGTTTAAGTGTCATGGTTATATGGAGGGGACTGGAACACTACCTGCTGCTCGTCTGGTAATTTTGTTAAATATTTATATTGCTTTGAAATGTGCATGTGAACATTTAGGATGCTATAGAAAATGAGAATCTGAGATTCCAAGAAATACATTGCATTTCTGCACTTTAGAGTCAGAAGCACATTTGTCAGTTTTAATTTGCTCAGGAAAATTCTCAGATGTTTGAGAATTTTCTGAGTGTGAGCATTGTCTGCAAGACTGGTAGCACAACACAGGGAGCTTTGAACTCCTGTATGTACTTTATACCTAGAATCATAGAAATGTTTTGGTTGGAAAAGGCCCCTAAAATCAAGTCCAACCCCCTAACCAGAACTGCCAAGTCCACCACTAAACCATGCTCCTAAGTGCCAAATCTACATGCCTTTTAAATACCTCCAGGGCAGTGACTTCACCACTTCCCTGGGTAGCCCGTTCCAGTGCCTGAGAACACTTTCCATGAAGAAATTTTTTCTAATATCCGATGTAATCCGCCCCTGGTGCAACTTGGTGACGTTTTGTCTTGTCCTATTTCTTTTTACTTGGGAGAAAAGGCTGACCCCCATCTCACTACACACTCCTTTCAGGTAGTATTTGTCTCCCCTAGCAGGCTTTAAATATGAAAACTTTGTTAAAAGTGGAAATTTAAGATGGCTGAAAGTGAAAAGTGCCTTTATGTGGAAGTGAGTCTTTCCTTTTTTTAACTTCCTCTGTTAATGTTTGACTTATCTCAATAAAATTGTTTGCCTTCTAAGTGACCACTTCCTGCTAATTTTGAAAGAGCAAAGTACATTCTAGTAATGCAATTACCCTGGAGAATGATATTATTTGGAAGTCTAATTCACACTCACTCAAATGAAATGCATTTTTATTTTATAAACCTCATATTCAAGATCTGTGCTATCTGAACCTTATTATTTTCTTCCTAACATCAGCAAACATCTTTCTTCATGTTAACCAGAACACTTTTAGCAACAAAATGATGTACTGTGCTTCTAAAATTGTTCAGATTTGTTCAACCACCTCTGTTTTATGGTAATAAATTGGAATGCATACTTTAAAAGGAATGGAGAAACACCCATCACTTTGTACTTTAAAATATGAAACATAAAAATCTGAACTACATCACATATTTTTATTAAAATCAAGTGGAAACTTTCCATGGTGGGCAAGTAGATTCCTAATGAGTTTGGTTATCAAGGTTTGGTTGTGTGCTTAAAACCAGAATAGGACAAAAGCAAGTCCCTTCTTCTGCGCTTGGCAGACACTTTATCATTGGAATGACGGGTTCAGGTGGCTGACCAGCAGCTGACTGTAGCAGTACTGAACTGGTATTTAATGGTAAAAATAAATGACAAATCAAAAAAGGCAACACTGAAATTTGGTGCAGCTCTCTGATAAGTTTATCAAGCCAGGTGAATTTTGTTCAGCTCCTTTAGTGCGAGGCAGCTGTCAGCATTGATTATTGACATATCCTTCACAACACCAGTTGTTAGCAAGAAAGCAAACAAATCTTCACAGACTAGCATCAAAGACTTCACCTGTGCTAAGCATATGTTTGATTTTATTATAATATCCGTCATTCTTCTGTTTCTCTTTCTCTTCTCCCTTTTTAGATTTACTTAGGGATCTTTCCACTTGCAAACTTCCAGGGGAAGAACCTGTGGAATTTTTTTGCTTCTTACTGCCTGCACTTTATTTCTGGGTGGTTTTGTGGGAAGCTGCTTTTCTCTTCATTTTCAACTACTATTCCAATGTTTTCCACAGAGTATTCCCTTATGAAACCAAATCATGATATCCATGGTCTTAGAATGAAATTAAATGCAAAAAGGCCCCAGCAGAGAGAAGGCAAATTATTGGCCCACTGTGGCCTCTGGGACTTGCAGGACAACCTATAGCATAACATATTGCCTTGAGGTAATGTATTTCTTGAAAACAGCCATTGAACTACCTGTAGCATTAGGACAACGTTCAGTAGGATGTTTTGCAATAATTCATGTTAGCAACAACTGTGATATCCAACAGAGGGGCTGCCTGCTCTCCAGTGAGCTCTGATGGTCTTTCCTCCAAAGCATTACATCTTCCTTTGAACATAAAAAATATGGTGCCCCGTGGCAGCTGCTCTTTCAAGGGTTTCAGTGAAGAATTATTCTGTAATGTACATTTGAACTGCTTGTGGGTTAGAGGCAGGTCAATGTATTCTCTTCTGAGCTTGTTTTTGTGTGTTTTTAAGAAGGTCAGTGTCCTACCTTACCTAATGGTAAAGCCATCAGTCAGCTTGTCAAAGCAAATCACACAGTTGCTAAAAACTAAAATACATGTGGAATGGTGACTTTATGTAAAAGGCCACGTACTGGTTTGAGTAGAATGTCAGCAGAGGGCAGATGACATGATTTAAAATATTATGTCTGCCTGCTCTGAAAATCTGATTTTCTAAAAGAAGGTTTCTGCCTTTTGAGAGCAGAATTCATACAGAGCTTTCCAGCATGGTTAATGTTGAGTTACAGCACCATTATCACTCATCAGTTACTTGCTCAAAGGTCCATTTTTCACATGAGAAGCTTAGTTTGAAATGTGTGACCACCTTTTCACTTCGTTAGATTTTATGGCTTATGAGATAACTGCTCAAAGGCTGTGGCTGAGGTCCAAGGAGAAGTTTCCTTATGGTAGAAGAAAAGTTGGCTGTAAACTACCAACCACCTGTGTAGGAGATACAAATCATTTCAGCGTATCTTATGATCTGAGGTTTTGCAAGTGTCTGGCTTCCCTGAGCCTGAGGGTAAGCAGATGATAAATCTTAACCTTCAGACCATGGACAAGAGCCTAGTAAGTAAAATTAGTTTTCTTTACTTAGCTTTCTGTTGTTTTTTTCCCAAGAAACTTTGTATTTACTCATTATTTCCCACCAGCAACAAATGATCATTGGTTGAGACAAAGGGTAAAAAGGGTAGAGCTAGATACAATAAAAAAAACCAAACTGATTTTTGGATTTTTTCTTCTTTTAAGAAAGGTTCGGGGTTTTTTTGGTTTTTCTTTTTGTATGTGTGTGGGTTTTTTTGTTTTTTTGAGTTTTTTAAAAATAATTTTTTTGGTCAGGCATATAACATTTGGGAAGTACTTTCATTGGTAAAGTATTTGCATGTCCTGGGAAGACATTTGAACAAATGAAGACTCTGGGAGTGAGAAACTTGAGTTTCCCAAATTGTTGTTATAAAACAGTGAATGCTATGGGACAGAACATCTCTCATGTCTTACTCCCTGAAAACAATTAGCGTACTCCAGTGGGATAAGAGAATGCCATATTTTTCCTACAAGAGGAAGTTTGTTCTTTTCTGACTCAAAAATAAGAAACACCTTTCCATGTTATTTTCCTATGCTGTTTGGCTTTAGTGCATGATAAAGTATTTACGAACCATTCACTTGTCCAGGAAATATCTATTTCTCCCTTTAGTATTGAAGGCATATCTTAAAAAAGTAGTATTTATCTTGCATATATAATTATGCATTTCTAATTTGAGACTTCCTGCTGCAGATACAAATTACAATACTTTCACCTACATGAGATTAAAAAGGAAAACCAAGAATTTTTGCATCATATTTCCATTCTTTTAATTATTTGGCATTTTCTTGGCTTTCAATGTTATCATTATTTCTCTCCTTGCCAATCAATTCACTGCTATCTTGTTTGGAAGCCCTGGCTCCCACTTCTCCTCATGGTCTATCCACTTCCTTGCAAACATAAGATTGTTACAGGAGTTATCTTCATTTGGAAGAATTCTCTAAATAATGTAAGGACTGGGAGTTCTAGCTGCACAAACAAATAAAACTTTCCCTCCAAGATGACACAACCAACAAACCTGTTATTTACCTTGGGATATGACAACCATAACTATGTTTTCAAGGCTGATTTTGAAAGGTTGCTTTCTCAAGAGACACTAATGTAAAATTGCATCTGGAATTTAAGAGAAGTTCCATCCTTGCTATGAGAAAATGTTTGCAACTTCTTTCGTCATGACTTTAAAACCTATTTCTGTGTTTATTGAATTTCAAAACCACCTCATACTTCCCAGCACTGCCACTAATAGAGCATCACAAACTTGTTTCAAATGTATAGACACAAGCAAATGCAGGAACACAAATTTCATGGTGTGTGTTTTAGCTCACATTCAGCAGTTGCCAATTTCTGCTCTTTTCTGAAAGCTTTCTACAAAAAACCATTTCCAACATAAAAAAGAACACTTAAGCTGACACAATAAATTTTTAAAAATGAAGAAAAAGGTATTTATTTTTGTGTTACCTACTCCATATTATCATAATATATTTGAAAAACAATACATTCTCAATTCCTCAGAAATTAAGATGGTTTTTAAATATTAAAATTCATCATTGAGCTAGATATTCTTGACTTTTTAAAATTTTCCTTCAGTTTCAGTCAGTTTAAGCATTGGCTTTTAACAGAAAAGTTTAAAACTGAAATACAATACTTAGATTAACTAACAGGAGACTTTCTCAAAATTTCTTCTTTTAAAGATATGCAGCCCTAGTGGTAAGAATAGCTTGTTTTCCCACAGGACAGTAGCCACAGGTTTATATATAATGAAAACTGGGTTAGTTTTGGATAAAATAAATATGAAGTAGTGCTATAGGGAGAATGATTAATTTAGTTAATCTATGGAAACAGTTAGTGAATCAACTACAGCACAGTCATTTCAATTGGAAAGGAATTTATCTCTTGCAAGGACTGTCCTTCATGAAAGTAATTAATCATAAAAATTAATAATAAAAATGGTTTTTTTGGGTATAATTTGAAAAGATACCTTGTAATGGTAATAGGTTACAAATCTTGTTTTTAATACTAAGGGGCATATGAATTGAGCTTTCTCTCCATTTAATGAGCCAGTGCTATTATTCCTAGAGATACAAAAAAAGGTGCTTTGAAAATATATTTCATAATATTCATATATGAAATGACTATTTGCTTCTCTTAGTTGGTGTCTCAGATTTTTACACAAACATATATTTGAATTAAAATTTATAATGAAGCTTGCCCTGTGGCTATTTGAAAGCCTTTATAAGGTTCTGGAATAAGAAGACAAAGCACTTGAGCAGAGCAAAGAAACAGCCAGAAATACTTAAGCTGATAATGGAAAGAAAAGTTATTATGAAGAAGGTGACATATTTTCATATTTAGATCAACTGCAACATTGGCCTCAGCGCCCATGAACTGGCACTAAAGTTACCAGCCTTTCTGGCATAAAGACCTGGGTAGTGAAAACTGCAATCCCAGAGGACTTTGTGCGCAGAAAGATCTGTCAAACCTCCGGCCCAGTGTGCTTAATTTGCACAAGACATCTTTTTTGCTATGGTTTCAGAGGGGTCCACGTGATGCCGAAGACACGGTACAGCTTCCTTCACACTGCTCTTTCATCAGGAAGGCACCAACCAAGGTCTGCCTGTAAGTTTTGTGGACAGGTTGGTCCTTAAGAGTCCTGCCCCTTACACAATGAGACAGAAAACTGTGTGCAAAATCTGTTGAATACCTAATAAACCTGGTTTTGGTCATGTTTTTTCCATGGTTATGAAAGAAGCCAGCTATTCTGAAACAAGAAAGAAAGACCATTTGTGTAGGGGAATTAAATTTCATTTCCAATGCAACCCCCAAAAAACATTGGAAGGTGAAAATTATATTGAACATTTTTCCAATTCCCCATTCCTTGAAAGAATGGGAAACTTCTTTGGGATATAGGATAACCTATCACATATAATAGTCCTATATGGCATCTTACAAGGCTAGAAACGCCTGACATAAATAATCCAGGGGAGGGAGAGGATCATCCATGCCACCTGATTTTAGCTATTTGGAAAGAAAACTTCCAATCAAGAATTGCCATAGGCTGGTCATAAAAATTTTTAGACAATTTAAAGGAATTAAAAATATACCTTATATGGCTAGAGTTAGGTGCAATTAATTATAAAATAAATTATTACATATTGCATGTTTTTTTCAGATATATTGTGGACAGAAAAAATAGATCCAGTAAGCCATTAGGAATAAATTCTGGTAATTGCATGCCAGTAAGTATTAGGGACTGCTTTAATGATCTAAAAATGCCAGCAGCTGAGAGTCAGAATGCCTGGGTCTATACCTTGGTAGTGTTTAATTTGCTTTCCTCAGTGAGGAAAATATCTCATTAGCCAAATATTTCTGCCTGAGCAAATGGTGTTGCAAATGGATGAGCTGTGTTATGGTACCACAAGACACAGAGAAGGCAGACTCTGAACAAGGCAGAGTGCCTCATTCCAGGACAATAGTCACAAGAATTACTCAGAGCAAGCAATGGTTTGTCAAAGAAAAGCCCTGAGCCACAGCTGCACACTCCTCAGCATGCAAGTGAACTTGTAGATCTGCTGCATTCAGGTATTTGCATTTCTTCCCTGGTGACCAGAGCCAAACATTGATCAAAACCACTTCCTAACATATGCTAATTTACCAGCTGAAGCAAAATATTCTGCAGAAACAGATGTAACAAACTATAGTTAAAAGCCATCTCCATCTTACTCCTGTAGCTGCCTTACCCTGCTGGGACACCTGGCAGATCTGGCCTCAGGGAAAGGCTGGGTGTCACCCTCAGATGAGTGGAACAAAACTCCCTCTAAATGAAGCTGTGCTCTCTGGTTTTGAATATAAGGTTGCAAAAGCAAAAACCATAAACTCATTATACAGAAGCCAACACATAGGTCATTGTCTCAACAACTTCCTAGATTTGGCTGAGCAGTACTTCGTTTCTGAGCCGTTCTTTCTTCTTCCTTCCTGTTCCTCCAGGCACCTGCCAAGCTACCAATACATTAATGCAAATTACATCAAAGTTTCAAAAAATATATGTATTTAAACCTAAACAGAGCAGGAGACAAAGGTGTGTGCAATCATTCCTACAGGTAGTTGTCTTAGTATAGCTCTTGGTGCAATTTGGATGTGGGACAGCTGCTGCTCACACGGATAATGCCTGGGAGGACATCTGAATTTTTAACAATGTGAAACATTATGCTGCTCTGAGAGGTGCAGCCTCAGCTTTGGAGAACAAGAGTTTAGTTGTGTAGATCTGATCCCTGCTGTACCAGTAACTGTTAAACTCTATGTTAGACAAACCACTTACCACATTTAGGAGCATTATTAAAGGAGCTAATTAGAGCTTGTAAGCAGACTATAAAGGGTACCCTTTAAATTAGAGGCCATTTACAAAAACTGTAGTTATCTTTGTGATTACTGCACACAGCAACATTTTAATGGTTTGTTTGACAGATACTGTATAGTTTAAGGCCAGAAGGGACCATTAGATCATCTAAACTGACCTGCATTTTACAGGCAATTAAATTTCACGCAGATACTCTATATTAGCTTCATCAGCTTGAATTAAAGCACTTCAGTCCTCATCAGACTGTGGTGTGTACTGCAGACAAAGTGAGAGCAGAGTCTCGAGACTGAAATAGCAGGACCTAATATTCTCAGATGATCTTAGAAGGCATACCCCATACTGCAAGGGAAATGCTCTGTCAGACTGAACTTCGGAAAATGATCCTAGTCTGGAATTCAGTTAGAACTTGAACTGAAATATACTGTGTAAATTATGCTGGTTGTCATAAGCTGATGGAGATGTCCTTAAGTGTATTTAAATTTATCCATTGTTCTTTTATCTCCATTGAGTAGTAAGTATAAAAAATTAAAAAAATTTTTTTTCCACTCCTCTCATTCCTTTCCCACTTTCCCAGCTGTGAAAAGCAGAAATTTATGAAAAAGAACCAAAACACCCCAAACCATGTATCTGTTTGCTGCGACTATGGAGCAGTACTCAGGGCTTCTGCAGCTCTGCTTTGGTGGCACAGGAAACAGGTGAAAAATACTGTGAGCACACTGTAAGGATAGCCATTAGACATTGGGATCCTGGACAGAACTGGGCATTTTGGCTGTGGCCATTTGTTCAGGAATTCTGGGACTCCTGAAGGCAGTTGGAGGAATGGCTCTGATGAGGTCGTTTGGCATGGGGTCCTGGACAGATGTGCAGCCTTGCTGCTTTGGGTCACTTTCTGTATAATCCATTTCTTGAGACTTGGACATCAGCACTATACAGAGACTGCTCTAGGAAAAATAAAGCAGTAGGACACAAAAGTTTCTTCCATTTACAGAGTAGGACAAATGAAGTCCTGTGTCTTAGAAATGTGTAAAACCATTTCAAATGATTTGAAATAATGGAATTATAGTTGGGCTAAAGGACCAAGCCAGGAACACACAAAAAATGAGAATAGTCTCTGAGAAAGAGAACTATTAATATCAAGAAGACATTTAGAAAATGGTTAGAAAGTCAAGTGAGAGCAAGTTGTTTTTCTGGTCCGGTGATCCATGGGAGTAAGTTTTTCAATGTTTAGTGCCAGGAAGCAACAGAGTTGACCATGAAGGCTAACAGAAGTAGGTTAAATCTATATCAGATTCAAGCCTGCTGAAGTCCTGAACCTGTAGATTTGACTTAACTGTTTCAGGAGATACAAACCATTCATTAATAAGCCTCTACAGTTACCCACTAAAGCAAGGAACTGTTCTCAAATGCTTGGGCTGGATGTAGGGGGGCAATAGTGGACTTAAGGTGAAAAAAAAGTAGATATAAATGTAACTCATCAAGTATACAGATCTGGTTTTGATCAGCCCAACAGTCAAAAAAAAAAAAAGATCATTTCCATATAACTGTAATATTATGAACTCTATTTTTTTTAGCTAAAATTCAGATTTCAAATTCTTGATGCTTTTTGCAACATGTAAACAAAAGAGATTATAATGTATCCATTGGCTTCTTGCTGGAAAATGCAATTTGCACTGTTTAAATTTTATACAGAAACTGGACTTACTCCCTAATTTTCTTTCTTTCTCTTTCTTTCTTTCTTTCTTCCTTCCTTCCTTTCTTTCTTTCTTTCCTTCTTTCCTTCTTTCCCTCCTTCCCTCCTTCCCTCCTTCCTTCCTTTCTTTCTTTCCTTCCTTCTTTCTTTCCTTCTTTCCTTCTTTCCTCTTTCCTTCTTTCCTTCTTTCCTTCTTTCTTTTCTTCTCCAAGGAAAACAAATTAGAGCTAGAAACAGCCTGAAACCTATTGAAACATTGTCCCTTGATGATACCTTGTTAAAGACAAGGAAGTATCATATTTAGGAAACCAAGGTCTTACTCCACGAGTGGTTCTGCAACTGCTTTACATTGGCTAATGCATTCTTCATTGTTGATGGAGATACGCACCATAAAAACTTCTCAACATGGGCAGTGTTGGGAGGCATTCAGGTGGCTCCCAGCTTCACAGCCCCAGGGGACATGGACCAACTGGGATATTTAGGCCTAACTGTTGTCATTTATTAAGGCCATTTCTTCCATAATTCTGCAATGTTCCTTATTTAACATGACATTTTTGGTTGGATTTGACTTTGTTGAAACTCTTGCCTCTACTGCTCTTGCTCCAAAGATTTTCTGTGCTTGTTTTATAAATTAAAAAAGTTTTTTTAAAAGTGAAATACAAAAATTATTTGCTTTTTACTATTTTCTTTAAGCTTAGGGGTAGCAAACTCCCCATTTTATGTTACCCTCTTTTCTAAGCTCTGCAGATTTGACTCTACAGAGACTTTTCTGTGTTGAACAAAGAAATTAATCCATCAAAAACTGAGTTCAGAGATTTACTTCTCCATTAGATCAGTTTCCCTTTTTCAAGTCTTCTCTGTTTCTTCTCTTAACTAAGCAATCAATTTCAGACATTGTACTGACAAGAGAATCAAGGGAGACAAGGATTAGTTTCCAAAGTCTTGCATCATTTGAGTTCTCTTAGACTCAGGTTGACTCCAGCTTTCCCCCCTGAATGTTACATACTTTTTAAGGTGCATTTAGAGGATAAGTTTTGTGATTCTTTTCCACCCTCACACTGTCTGCATAGCAGTGCTGTCTGCTCATTTCTTATACAGCGAAGATTTCACTCAAGAGAGCTGAGAGCTGTAGCTTTCTTCCCTCTGCAGTGATGTTGTTTTTACTTCTCTCAGGCAAAATTTTCCTCTCAGAAGCAGGAGATGTATCACTCATTAAAACCTCATTTGCTGCTTCCTGTTGACCTTACTAATTCAGTTCAGCTGGCTGTGAGTAAAAATGCTGTGATATATTTATGCTCCTTTCTCTGATGATGGTTCATGGTAGTGACTGCATTTATGAAAAGCAGCCTGTTTTACAGAGATGTGTTCTTGAGGTAAGCACTGAGAAACATCATTTATAGCACACAGAAAAAAGGTGCAGGTCTTCATCTTGGTTCCTCCACTCCACAGTTATCACGCTAAAATCTGCTTGCAAAGGTAGAGCTCAGGCAGTGTGAGAATTCACCCTCCCAGCATAAATCTAGCTGGGACTGAGGCTGCATTCATTCTGGCAGCACTTTCACCTTTCAGCACCCAACTGCCAGTCTCTACCTACCCTGGTTCCCCAGGCACAGAATGTCTTGTGGACCCAGACAGAGTAACTGATATCTTAGTCCTTGTTCGTCTTCAGCCACGGCATTGACAAAACTCATTATTGACAGAAGGGATGAAGAGGGTAAATTAGACTCATTTCTTCTTCTTCACCTTCTTTCTTTAAAATGGTATCCTGCATGCAAAGGGTGGCTGTTTGTTTTTTCTGAGGTGGAAAGGTGGACTCTAAATTATGGATCCTGACAGATTTTAATGTATGGATTTTCATAGGTTACACAACATGAAGCAGCTGAACTTGGTCATCTTTTCCCTCTCTCTTTGTCTAAAAGAGGTGTCTTAACACCTAGGATTGTGTGTGTGTAAACGGGACAGTACACAGAGTTTGGCAATCTGTGTCTTAAAGAAACCTTTGTAGGGTTGTGTGGGTGTTGCTGTCCATTTCTCTAGAGAATGAACTTTCTGATTGGCTCCCAAGTTTGTGGCATGTGAAGATGAAACTTGGCAAGTTTTTCATTTGGTCGTAGTGTTTGTTTGTAGAAATAAAAAAGACTTCGGGTGAGGATTCGGGATAGGTGAGAAGCACCTCAGCTTCCTGAGCAAAATAAGCCCCCTGTGGCAGCAGAACTCACTCATGTTCACAGCTAAGGCTTTGACTCTCAGGGAAGGCAGTCTGAGATCCCTGATAGAAACAGTTATTTCACTGATGGTTATATCTTGAACATGCCTTTAATATTTTATTATTGTGCTATGTCTGAAGGGAGATTTACTTTCCCTGGTGCTCAGAAGGAGTTGCCAGATGGACTTTAACAAATTGAGTAGAAAGTTCTGAATTGTTTAATTTAGGTCAGCCACTCAGCATGAACTGAAAAGGTGCTAACAGTGGTAGTTTCTTGCATCAGCTTAATAAATCTGGTTCACTTGACATCACAGTGCTCTGTATTTGACTGTTCTATTGAATTACTCTTTTATTGCATGGGGTAATACTGGTTGTATCTCCAGAGCACGAGAGGTCTGCACAACCTGTTAGGAACTTACAGCTCATGTAGTCAGGCCTGGCAAGGGCAGTCTGGATGGTGAATTGCATCCTCTATTTGAAGTAGAGCAAATTGGGCAACATCACAAAGCCAAATGAAGGTAAATGGGAAGACAAAGAGGGAAGCTTTAAGAACATATCCTTACCTTAAAAAGCAAATTTTACTATTACAGATCCTCATAACTCTCATGACCCTGGGATAAAGTCAAAAGCTCTGATATTATATGACTTTATCTGATCAGAGACCTCTTGGCAAACTCAAGCCAGAGAAATGTGACCTCAGGCCATCACCATCTGTCTTGATTATCATGAAGTCCTGGATATGAGGTTGGGACTTCTGTTACCACTTTCACCCCTCTGCTTTCCTATATGACTTCTTCTTTCCCTATCTCTTTTTTAGCTGGTCAAAGCTGCAACTTTTTCAACACAGCCATGAGCCTAGGATCAGAGATGCTAATAAAACCCTGGCCTAGCCTAACTTGGGCATGTCAGGTTATATGTCAGGTTCTGAGGCTGCTGATAAGATGATGCTGCCACCAGATTTTCAATAGCAATGAATTAATCCACACAATGGCAGAGATGCAGATTTTGCTGTGCTGTTATTTCTTTCCTTCCCCCCCTTCTCCTCTCCCTCCCTTCCCTGTTCTCTCCCTCTCTTCTCCTTTTTAATATCTTGTATGTTTGTTTCATGTTAATGGGAGCAAACCTGATTTTGAAATAGCAGCAATTTCCACTGCACATCCATATTACTAAAGTTGCCCTGAACATAGGGTGGCTAAAGATCGTTTCAGCCTACAAGAGGTTGTCACTCAACAGCTTTCTGTCCTTATATAGGAAGGGAAAAGATATTTAAAACACAGTTAAAATAAATTATGTTATACTTTATATTTTAAATGCTTTAAGTCTGCTATTTTTCCTTTGTATTAAAAAAACTAGTTTGTAAAAATTAAATGGTTGTTGTCCCCAGTAGACAAGGCATGCTGAACTTGCAACCCAACACCACTCTGTTTACAGTTGCATGGGGACAGAATAATTTGCATATCTATCTCTTTACAGTCCTATAACCCAACAAAACCTGTGTTGCATCTCACATTTTCTTGCTCCGCTGGGATGAACAAAGTCGTTTCTGCCCTCTCACTCTTCCTCCACTTCTGACAGAGCACAATGCAAACATAATAGGACTGCTTTAATCTCTGTGACTTTGTGGCTGGGAGACAGGAAACAGCCAGGAGCCAGAAGGAAGACTGAGCTCTGGAGTATCTGTATGCAGTCTCTGTTCCTCCTGTGACCTTGAACTGTGATACTGCTGAGAGGTGCCCTCTGCTCCTGGCTGGAAGCATCTGATGTGGAAACAGAAGCCACCGCCGCTTCTGTTTCACAAGAACTGAGAGGTGAGAAAGGTAATTTACAGGAGGTTTTTTCTTCTCTTCCTCCTTTTTAGCTGGGGAGTCTCATGATTCTGTCACACAGCCTGGCTGTGGGCCTGCATCTAACAAGGCTGCAGACCTAAAGCAGCTCCTGGAACAACACTTCTCTTTACGTGAGACACTGGAGACTGGGAACGTTCGAATTATTTGCATAATGTCCTTCTGCTATACATCATGTAAAATTACTATGCCTTATATGAAACAATTCAGAACATAATAGGTAAAATAAATGCAACTGCTAGACTAAAATTCCTGAAGGAAGTTCCAGCCATTTGCCCTACACCCTGGCTGCCCCCTAGAAGTGTGTAACCAATATCCCCTTTCTGGTAAACTCTTCAGTAGTCTTTGGTCTCATGACTCTTCTTGAAGCATTAAGCATACTCAAATTCCCCAGAGTAGGATTTGGCCAACACCATGAGCTTTTTGGAAATCCCAGTATCCCTCATTTAGGACACTAAGCGTTTGCAAAAGAAGAGACTAAGCAAAAGCATTTAGTCAAGAAAGAGTCACTGATGTGAGCAGAGAAAAATGAAACACAGAGGCCATTACATGGCTGTCAGAGCAGACTGCTTCCATGAGTCAGTCTAATAACCTGCCCCCACATCTGTAGCTCTTCCAGATTTATTTGTCTTACTCTTACAGGTTCTCACCAAACAATTAATTTTTTAATGAATTTCCAGTGTACAAATACCAACAACCCCTTTATCATAATGAAGAGGGGGAAAGGTAAAAATGAGATTTGAAGTCCTTTTGTTTTTCAGAGGTAAACATTTCTGTCTTTCACAGAAGTATAACATACACAATGATATTAAAAATATGTTCATACTATATATCACTGGATATGATCTATATCCAGTGATGTTTTACTGGACTTTTAAAAATTGATAACTTTTTTATACTAAGACAACATCGATCAAGGATGAAAATATTTAGTGGATATTTTTGCAAAGGCCCAGAAGAAATGGGGGCATTTATAGCCTTTCTCCTCTCTGCTGAGCTTCAGCCTTGTTTCTTTTATTTGTGATAATACTCTTGTGATTCTGGTGGATTTCCTGCTCAGGCAAACCCAAATGTAGAGGGTTGCTTAGATGTATCTTTCAGGAAAAGCTGCAGGACAATGTCAACTTTTTATGGTTATTTGGATAAAGCTCTAGGCTGAATTCATGTTGAAACACTAAAGACCATCAGAGCTATGGCAGTTTAGTATGTGTCTGTGTGGTATTTTTTTAAGTAGGTAGAATCCCTGTTGGTTTGAACAACCTGAGGAGTCTGGCAGATGCATCATATGAAAGGCTAATGAGGGGAAGATGTGTGAAACTTGATTTATTACTAGAAAACCAAGCAGGATATCAGGCTTTTTAATCTAAGCACCTCCTTATTAGATTTTAAAAATAGCTCCTCATAAGTTAATCTCATACAATTTTAAGTGCTGTGAGTAACTACATATTTTAGAAAAGCACAAGATTTTCTCTTCTTTGATGTTCAAAGCATGTACCCTACCTGTATCACTCATTATACTGCCATGAAATACCACCTGATTTCTTGATAGTCCTTTAGTATTCCTGGTAGTCACTTGGCAGAACATCTTTAGCAGCAGCCATTACTTATCAAATAAAATCCTGTGTTTGTTCCTTGTTCAGAGTTGATAAAACTCCTAGCTACCATTAAGAATTCTCATTTTGTTATAAAAAGAGTTAAGCTAAAAGTGGCCTTTGAAAATTATATGAACTAATATATGAGACCCAAGGATGTTCACCCAAGAGCTCTGAGGGATCCTGTATATGCAACTGCCAAATAACCATGACCTGCTAATACTTTAAGTCATCCAAGGTACCTGAGAAATGTCAATTATCAAACATGACATCCATTAAAAAAACCTAAATTGTGGTGAGATATAGGAAACAACAGTAAGTTTGACCACTATATCGAGCAAACTCATGCAAACTATGACAAACAACAAGATTAAGACACGTGTTGGTGAAAATGATACAATGGGGGAAAATAACATTTTCTTGCAGCAGTCATGCCTCACTGGTCTGTAATGTTCTTTAAAAGTCAGTGAACACATTGATAACAGTGAACTGTTTGATACACTGTGCATGACATTTCCAAAAGAGTTTGAGTAGGTCTGTTGCAAAACACAGAAAATAAACTGCCATCATGTAAGGATAAAGTTCTATGTGTGGATTAACATTGATGAAAAAGTAGAGATGACTACATAGGAATAGTAAGACATTTTTAGTGGAGGTAGGAGGACTGTGCTGATCAGCATTCATTAGTGGTCTGGAAAGGCAGTGAACAGGGATGTTCTCTGATCGTAGAGATCTCCTGTAGTAAACCAGAGTTACCAAACAGTGCTGCAGGACGTTCGCACAGCACAGGCTGCTGGGGTGAGCTGAGATCTGACGCTGTTCAGTGTTGATGAACACAAATTAGTGACAATGGCAGAAATAATCCCTGCTATACCAACACACAGCAGAGAGCTCAAAGGAAATTATTATCACTCAGCAAGTCACCACTACACACAGTATTGTGAAAACTGTATGGATGAACTTGTTACCCACTGTCAGTCAAAAGGCAAATGCAATTATAAAATCAGATTGGAGAACAAACCAAAAAGTATCATTACAGTAGCAGCCAAAGTACAAATCCATAACTCCTGCTACTGCTTGAATATTGCATTTATCTGTGATCATTCTTTTAAAAAAGTTTTAGAACTAGAAAATCTTCATAAAAGTATAGGTTTATGAAGGACAGATGTGTCTCGTTCCCATGTGAGAGAAGATTAAACAAGTTCAGAATTCTTGAGCTTGTAAAAAAAAGACATTGAATTCAGGGGGTATGACAGAAAAGAATAAAATCAAACAAGTATGAAAAGGGTTGAATACAGAACAATGCTGTCACATGCCCGTGGTCTGGGCTGACAGCGCACAATCTAGGTTTTGGATGGAAGACGGACAAGTTAGCATGCTTTTAGAATAACATGATAAATCCCATTTAAGATGATAAATCCAGCTTGTGTCCCCTATCATTTTTTGCAGACAGCAGCCCTACTCTGGGATTGCATTGTGGTGTCTGTATTTATATTCCTTCTGCCTATTCACACAGCCTCCCTTCTCTGGTCTTTGTAGCATTGCAACAACTTTGAAACTTGAGTGTCTTCAATTCCCTCAAGCTGCAGAGATCATTTAACTCTAGTCTCTCATTTAACTCTTAACTCCTCTGGACTGGGTAAGTCCCAGCAACTCATGGATCTCCCAGGTTTACAAAAGAAGTGGTCCCATATGTATCGTGAGGGCTTGACCCAGCACCCTCCAGGACTGAGACAGAAAGCCACCTTGCCCACAGCCATATTGTAGGTGTGGAGTAAATGCTCAGAGCAGAAGGTGCAAAAAGCAGAACACTGGAGAATATGTAAAGGATAAGATTATACTTGTGGGTGTAGGTATTTTCAGGATTATACAGACACTATTCACATTTGACAAAAGCATGTAAGGTAATTCTGTGTCTTTTTACTTGGATTTATAACTTTGCTTTGTCTTTTGACTCCTTACATTCAAACATTTAGAAAGTAAGAATGCTAGAACTTTGTTTTTTTCTCTCAATTTTCTCTCCTTTTCCCTGGGCACTGCCCAGTCTTCCTTACAGTACAAACTCAGTACAGCCAGTTCCTTTGCCAGCAGCATCACTGCTTTCAGCAGGAGGTCTATCACTGGTTCTCTCTTCCTTCCTTCCTCTTATACCTCAGAAGGCTGGGGAAAATCATTTAAGGCTTAGTTCACAATGTAGTGGAGGTCTCAATACAGCAAATGGATTGGAGTGCCTGTATATTGAATGCCTGTATCTTTAGAAGAGACTGCTGCCTTGAGCAGAAGATAAGCCAGACACCATGTTCTTATTTCCATACAAACATCTGTTATGCAGAGAAATCTTTGCTGGCTTACAAACTCTGTTTTTCTACCATCCCTTTCATTGCTGAATTGGCCAACTGTAAAAGACTAAGTTATTAAATATTTGATGTTAATTCATACTTGCCACAGAATAATGTTAGAACTGAAAACAAATTAAAAAAAATATATGTCCTACAGACATAGGATGCACATTATCTGTCTGAGGGTAAGGAGAGAAATCTTTATGCATTTTGGGCAGCAGGACAGGACATGCAGATCAGTACAATGACATTCACATATCAGCAGTCTTTACTTGCATGGAAACCATCTTGTTATGATTTTGAGGGCAGTTTTGGCATTCCCCATAGCCTGATGAGTGTGAAGGAGCCTCTCTTGCCGTGTGCCATCCAAGGAACCTGCACAGGAGGAGCAGCCTTGCAGAGGCACTCACATGGTTTGAGGGAAGACTGATCCATGATGGGATCCTGGGGACATGAGTAAACATTTCTGCTCTTCTCTGGATCACCACGTCTTGGAAACTCATGTGTTTCTGCTTGGTTTCCTGAAATCACTCTTATCAGACTAAAGGAACAGACAAAGGCACACAAATATGTTACTATATTTAAAACTAGATGATTACAGTTTTGTTTCTAGGTGACTTACAGATAGCACACTGTCTAATGATCTGCCAGGGCATTTAAAACAGTTCCCCACAGCCGAAATACAGTCATTGACAAGTCCTGTCCTCAGGTTTGCTAACAAAAACAATCTAATTAATTTGAGGTGAAATCTTCTTAATCTCCCAAATTCAGATGTATTTTTCTATTAAGGCAGCTTTGGCAGCAATGTCAGTTTAAGAGCTTCTGCCCATGTCTTCTCCCAGCCAGTCTGCTCAACTTGTTCCTCCATAGCAGCATGTCCGTAACAAGCATTATTGCTTTTACGACTGGGCTAAACCAATTAAAAAATCGGTAACTGTCTAAAACCCAAGGAACACTCTGGTGAAAAAGGCAAGAATTAGGTCAGAGACAGAAAAAAATCCCATTCTTAAGCCAGTGTGGGCACCAGCCCTACTGTTTCATAAAGCTATTATTTCAGGTAGCTCATGAGTATAAAACCACAAATGGGACTTTGTAATCTTCTATCCTAGAATTGTACTCATGAAGCTGCCTCCTGTGTCATGGGAAGATTTGGTTGACTCATCTTCATTTTAATCACATAATATTGCTTATGCAGTGTCCTACCAGGCAATGTCAGTCTTAATGCTTTGTCAGCAGCACACAGATTATTTACATTAGGCAATGGTATGTCTTGTCAGACAAACAGGAGATGCTAAGCCATCCCACCTTTGTGCACATATGCTGTTGGAGTCCAGCATAGGAACCCCTTTCTAGGTTTGACCCTGGCCAAATGCCAGGAACCTATGATGTCTGTTCTCTCTACTCTCTCCTGCTGCAGCTGTGCAGAGGAGAAGAAAAAAACTAACACAAACACACTGAACTCATGAGTTCAGATAAGACACTGGTGGGAGGACACACTGAGAAAAAGAGAAAACCGGTTAAAAACTTAAAGTTGCAAAGTCATTTATTAACCTAACAGAGTCTGAGGATAAATGAGAGCTAAAAATAAGCTCTAAAGACATAAAAATAAGACATAAAAATCTTAAAAATAAGCTCTTGAGTTTCTTCACTCACCCCCCTTCCCTCTTAAGGGCTCACCCCCCTCCCTCCTTCCAACCAACAGCTCCGGGGTGGGGGCAGGGTATTGGGGGTTTCCTTTGGTTAGTTCATTAGGGAGAAGTGTCCTCTACTTAGCCGTGGGGTCCCTCCCACGAGAGACAGTCCTCTGCAAACTTCTTTGGCGTGGGTCCAATCTCATTGAGCAGCAAACCCACCCAAATTTTGCTGCAGCACGAGTTCTTGTCCATAGGGTGCAGACTTCCGAGCTGAGGCCAGGCTGTTTCCATCCTGGGAGCAAGGCCTTTCTCTCTCTCCTGCAAGGCCTTTGCAACTCTCNGGTGCCTGGAGCACCTCCTCCCCCACCTTCTCCACTGACCTTGGTGCCTCCATGTTGTTTCCCTCACATATTTTTTCCTCCTCCTCTGACTAAAAAGAAATGCATGCTCACATTGTTTTGATTTCTTCTTAAATATGTTTTCACAGAGGCGTAACTAACATCTCTAATTGGCCCAGGCTTGGCCAGCAGCATGTCCATCATCTTCAGAGCCATCAGAGATTGGCTCTGCTGGTCATGGTGAAAAACTTCCAGAAGGTTTGCACAGGACACACAGGAGCCATCTTTGTACCCTACCCTACTCACTAGCAAAAACTGGGCCAAGCAAACCAACACAGCCTCTTTTGATAACTCTTTCTTTACTTGTATTAGGCTTGCATCACCAGGCTTTGGTGGCAGGGTTGGTCTCTGTGAGAAGCTGCCAAAAGCTTCCTCCATATCTGGCAGAGCCAATCCCTGGCAGCTCCAAAGATGGACGTGCCACGGGTCAAGGCTTGGCCAGTCAGAAATGGTGGTAACACATCTGTGATCACATATTGAAGAAGAAATACAAAAAATGTTATTCTGTAGTTGTAATTGTGGCCAGAGAAGAGAGGAGTGAGAACATGTGAGAGGAACAACTGTGCAGACCCCAAGGTTGGTGGAGAAGGAGGGGAAGGCAGTGCTCCAGGTGCTGGAGCTGGGATTCCTCTGCTGCCCACAGCACAGCCCATGGTGAGGCAGCTGTGCCCCTGCAGCCTATGGAGGGCCACAGGGATGAAGAGATCCAACCCCAGCCTGTGGAGGAAACCCACACTGGAGCAGGTGCATTCCTGCGAGGAGGCTGTGAACCTGTGAGAGGCCTGTGGAGAAAGAAGACCCCACTGGAGCAGCCTGTCCTTGAAGGACACTAGCCTGTAGAAGAGTGATCCACACTGTAGCATTTTGCAGAAAGCTGTTGCCTGTGAGATGGACTTGTGCTGGAGGAGTTACAAAGAACTGTCTCCCACTGGAGAGACTCCATGCTGGAGCAGGGAAAGGACTCCTCTCCCTGAGCAGCAGCAGGAGCAACCTGTGATGAACTGACCATAGCCCCCATTCCCTGTCTCCCTGCGCTGCTGGGGGTGGAGGTAGAGCTGGGAAGGAGGCAAGGGAGGGGGAAGATTTTTTGAAGGTTTTATTTTACTTCTCATTACCCTGCTCTGATTTTTTAGTAATAAATTCAATTAATATCTCTAATCCGTTTCGCCAATGACAATATTTGGTAAGTGATGTCTCCTGATCCTTGTCTCAACTAATGAGCCCATCATTCTATTTTCTCTCCCCTGTCCAACTGCGAAAGGGAGTGATAGGGAAGCTTTGGTAGGTGCCTGTCATCCAGCCAACATCAACCCACTACACTACTCCAACATACAAGTGAAGAAAATAAATAAGTGCCCCTGCTAGCTCCTGGAAAAGCCAGTGTTCGCATGTTATAAAAAATAAGCTGGTGTAGCGGCACTTCTGTTTTGGTTGACCTCCCTCCCTGGCTTCCTATCATTTTCAGCTCTGTATTCTCTTCAGTGCTGTCCTTGGTTCAGGCAATATTAGGAGCAGCTGGGGAAGTCTCATTTCAATCACACAAGAAAGTGCCTGATAGATTTTTGAGACAGTAGATGAAGGTCCTCTGTTACTTGCACAGCATTTTTTAAACTAACCAAAGAGCTGCTCCTTACAAAGTCAAAATTATTGTTCACATCTCTTGAAGAAATCTACAGTTCAATTCTTATCTGCTGAACTAAGAGCTGACATCAGAGCTTTTAAAAAGGGATGTGATATTATGATAGGAAGAACAAGAATTTTCTGAAAGTTGCAGAAGCTTCAGCATGATTTTACCTTAACTCTCTGTGGGCTGCAGCCAATGCCCATTTTGACTACTTAGAGATGACACATGATGATGAGAGTGTTTCAGGAAAGTGGTAAATATAGATTTTTTTTGACAGCCAGTAATAGAGAGGCTTCTGCACCACTGCTTTGAAACAATTGTGGACATCATCCGTGTGCATCAAATACAAAATATGGTTGTTGCCGATACCAGCAAATTTAAAATAAGCCTGTCTTTGAAGTCAGTAAAACTCTAACAAAAGAGAAAACGCATTTGTGATGTACTGGCTATGAAAGAGCTGTGATAATCCATAATAACCTCATCCTCCATTACCCATAGAATTAAATTACAGTGATCAACTCAAAATAACACATTTGTCCTAAACAGAGAAAGCTAATCCTAAATGTGAGATTTTGATTGATCCAAAGAACAATTGTGTTGATCCAAATCCATATTAGCTCAGCAGGCCACCTGATGCTACCAATTTGACACATGTATGGTGACATCACAGAAAGTATACTTAAACAAGTACACAAAAAAGGGCAAACTGTTCTGGTTTATCTGAAACAAAACTGTATGTTGTGAAAGTTTGAGGAAAGCTTTGCTTTTTCCAGTGTGCAGAGATAATGGGCCCCATGTGGACTGTAGTTTGAAAACAATATAGGGAGATGATTGCTGGTTGTCCATAATAATTCACGTCTGGAATTTGTGAAAGCAATTTAAGCTTAAGTAGTATTTTAAAAAAATTTATAATCCTACTGAGGGAAACTCCAAAATGAGTCAGAGCTGCTGTTAAAATTGTGATGCTGTAAGGAGTTTTAAAATATTCTACTGGATTTATATGGTTCTTAGAGTGTGTTCTTAGGTATAAATAGTTAATCCTGGAAGAAGAACAGAAAATGATTGATATGTCTTGCCTTTTAGGATATGGTTCATTTTTGTCTATTCGGAATTTGCTGTTTCTAAATTCTCAAAGTGACAGAACAGCTTACCTCTAGAATGAAAGGCTTGTCCATCTGACTTGCAGTAAGAGTTTAAGAGTGAACCTGCTGGATCCAGCTACATCAATACCCCCAAACATGTCAGGTGCCATTCTGGCCTGGGGCTCATCCAGTGCCCAGATGTCATCTGGAGGCCTGGCCTGGGCTCAGGCTGTGCCAGAAATAGTGGCAACAGCTTGGATCTTTGTATGCCCATGCTTGTGACTTTGCCTCGGCCTTATTTATGTATTTACACAGATTATTGCCCCTGGGGTTCAAGTATGCTGCCTCCTACATATCCCGAGCCATTTCAGGGAATGGAAAGTAGTTCTCCCTCTCCAGCCATTTAGTTCTCCATTCAGCTTAGCCAGCTTTCATGGATACTCCTCTGCTACACTTTAAGTACCGTAAAGGACAGATGATGGGAGGCTGGGACACTTGACAGGGAATACTGGAACCAAGCTTTATAGATTTGCATCACCAGCAATACTCCTAGAATCAAAGTGCCTTGCCAATATTCAGCTACCTCAAAATCACTCCACATTTTGTACCACCCAAATTACACAACAGTAATTTACATTTAAAAATGACACAGATAAAGAAACAGAAGAAAAATCTACTTTAATCTACTTATAGTAAGATTAAATTAGAAAGATTCTCTCTCTCTCTTATTCAGCTGACCTGTTGTAGGCTCTCTCTGATGAGATGACTGTCAGAAACTCCTTTCTTCTTGCACTTGCCTCTTGTTTCCAATTGCATTCTTAAGTGAAGACTCTTTACTAACTGAGCTTGTTAGCTAATGTTCCCCTTGAAGTCCTTGATCAGTTCTGGACAGATATCATCTTTCTTTCAGGAGCAAATTTTACTTCTTTACTTGGTGATTATCTGAAATTTCTTTTGAAGTAGAAAAAATATTTTTCCTCTTTCTTGAGATGAAAATATATCTTTGCTAATGTCATCTTCTTTTCTGGCCTTGCTAATTAATAACTATTTGTATCAGCAGTGGATAAAAGTATTCTGAGTCATTAGGTTGCACCCTGTATGCATGACTCCACATGAAACTGTTTTCTCTGTTGAATGCTACATTACAACTCAGTTTTGAACACTGATGCAAACAAAGTTGTCTAAATTCATATAGGCCATAACTGCCTCCTTATTGAGATAAAGGTCTTTGAGGTCATATAAAGTCTAAGCAGAGTGACACCCAGGGCCACGTGAATGATTCTGGTGTGGTCACTGAAGTGAAAAAGCACAGCCTGGCTTTCATGAACTGCTATGTCTTCAGGCTCCTTAACTGATGGTTTTTGAGTTTGGCAGAAGGGGTAGACAACCACACCGATGAAGTTGAGGTTGTGAAAAAAATGGTCTTCCATAATCTCCAACTCGGTTTTACTCTGTACGAAATATATAGAATTATCTCAGACTCAAGATGATACTTGAGAATTTACAAACCTGTGTGTATTCAGTCATTTCTTCTTTCTTTCAGAGTAATACACATAAAAGAATTTTGTTATAAGTCCAGGGAAACTTCAGGGGAACTATTATGTACTTGATATTCTTTAAAAGAAAGCATGGGGTTAAAACCTAGTATGGACAAAATTGCTGTGAAAATGTCCTGGTAGTTCAGTCATTCTTTTGAATAACACAAGAAATCAACATGAGCCTTTTTTTCCTGGCTGAACCTTCATCAGTCTGAGCTCATTCTTTTGCAGGACTCTCTAGTCTCAAGGTGTGAAACCCATGGGCAGGAGGTGAATAACACTATAGGTCTTTCAGGAGAATTTCACTTCTTCTTGATACACAAATGCATTTATGTGAGTCCAGCTCCTGACAAGCAAATGCCCTGTCCTGGTAAGCAGAGTTGCTGAGTCTCCATATTGGTTTCTAAGTCTGATAACATTTGTCCTTCTCTGGAAACTAAAACATAGAATGATAAAACTGATGGTCATTATGTAAGTTTGAAGAAAGACAAAAATTCCCAGAAAGTGTTGCTTTTCTTACCCCAAAGTTTCCATTGGCTAAGAACAGAACTAAAAACAAATCCCCCTCCCCAAAATGAACTTAGTAGATCTCTTTTCAGAATTTAAAAATAATCATTAAAAAGCAAGAAATTATTGCTTTTTAAAAAAGAAAGTAATTGTTGTTTATGAGAGTAAGCAAGACAGCATGTTTGTTGTTTGTTTTTTTTTGGTGGAGCAATGTGTACTTGGACAAGATACCTTATACTTTATACCTTATGTCTGTCTTATACCTTTATGGCACGTTATAAGTAAAATTGGTCAGCAGTGATTTCTTCTTATATTGAGTCCTGTGTTGAGCACTAAGCACTGGAGGAGGATTAGCAGTTAGTTGTGTGAGGTACTGTCTCTGGCTATGAGCTGCGGTAGAGCAACTACCATTGGGATCTTCTCCAGAGAGCAGATTAGCGCAACTGTTGAACATAACTCCTAGAACGTGATCTGGTTGTAAAGAAAAATGTTGCTGTCTTGGAAGAGGGACTAATTAGATTTCAGCCTCCCTCTACTATGCCCATCAATTCTTTGTCTTTCTTACTTTCTCAGCAATTAGGGGCTTAATGCATTATCTTCGTGGTTTCACATTTTCCCATGCCATTACTGGCTCAGAGGAACAGCTTAATATATTGAACAGTGTAAGGGGCATGCATCCAGAAGAGAAAATAGAACACGCACAGTCACAAGTTAAGCACTGCCTTGCTGTATTTTTAGATGTTGCAAGGAGGCATAATAAACATCCTACCTGGCAGAAAGTGCAAATCCTGTGTATATATCTTAAATTTGATTCCTTAGGTAAGAACCTCAGACAGCATTTCCTGCAGTCCCAGATCCCCCTCCTAATTATTGGTGCCTGCAGCCTTTCCTTCCAGGCATGAGCAAGCGAAAAGAGAATGTAACTAGTGGTTAGAGCACTCAGCTGGGAAATAGAAAAATTGTGTATTTGAAGGACTTGGATTTTGTGGGGATCCCAGGTCTACAGGCATCCTCTGGAACTACCTGCTAAGTCAAAGCAACAAAAGTAAGTGCATTCTTTGCTCTGGGCCTCAGCAATCTCAGCTGTCTACACGCTGGAATTCTTCTGTACATGCCTGACAGCAGGACTTTCTGGTGCTCAGGAAATTTTAATGTCACAAAATTTAGTGTTGCAAAGTTTCCAGGTGTGCAAACTCTGTCCTACATATGTGCCACCCCTCTTGGATCTAGCCCTGGTGTCAAGATTGATGTAGTACTGGACTAGTACAGGGAACAGATTTTGTTAGGAGATGAGAAAAATCGAGTGTGGAACTGGACTTCAGAGAACAGCCTAACACACACTGTGACCCCATCTGTTTTGGGATGAAGGAGCTCATACACAATTAGACAGCAGTTAAGCTACTGGCTTGTGGTCCATGTTTATAGCACATTTACAGTAATTACTTACTCTTTCTTTTCCACATGTGAAACATTGTAAGAAGACCTGCCCGAACTTTTCTACACATACCACTGTACTTTCAATGCTGGAGACTGATATTCCCCTGGCTTTTACCTCTTTTTTCATCTGCTATTGCATGGAGTAGGTCTTCCTCTCAGGTCAACAGCCTCCCACAAAGGCAGGAAATTCCTCAATGACAACAAATGTAGCTTTCCTGCTCCGCTTGGGGTATTAAGGAGGTATTGGACATAAGCCTACATCAATCACTTTCTTCTTGACAGCTTTAAGCCAGTGAATCAGTCTTTCTGTCACTCAGGAGGAGAATTATAGAGTACTGGTGTCTTGGGCCTCACCCTCTTGCTCATTACTTAGATTCACTGCAATTGAAGATTATCAGGTTTATCATTGAGCCTAAACCCTTACTCCTTCAAAACTTATTATCTTCAAAACAAATAACTTTTATAGAGGAATAATGGGACTATTTCCCTCTCAATTTGGGATTTAGTTGCAGTTCAACTATTTCTTCTACTGATTTTTGGCTCTTACGTTTTCTCCAAAATGTCTTCTTTTATTAGTGGGAACACTATTCTGCACCCTTGTGTCTAACATTACAGCTGACCTCCATCAGTGGGTATTTGCAAACCCAAATATCTATAAAAATTTAATGACAAGAAGGCAATAAATCATTGGTAAATTATATTTTGGAGAGAACAGCCAAACGTCAGATAGGTTTGGGTGTAATATCTGACTTGCTGTCAGGGAAAGGTTGACTTTTCTCTATAAATGTTTAACAATGTAGTATCTTCCAAGTAAAATTACACAGTGAATGAGCCAGAGAGCAGTCAAACATATGAAAGTCCTTGGAATTCTTAACCCATCACCCATGTGGCATGACAGCTGCAGGACATTTCAACACTTATTTTTAAGGTATGCATGTTGTGGGAGTAAAGTGGTTTCCCTGCCCTGCTCAACTTTTCTTTCTTTCCATAGTATATTCAAACTAGATACTTTATTCCATATTTTAAATTTTTTAAAAAATTATTTTTGGTGAGATTAATTTTTTGTGTGTGCATTTTTTTTCTGTATATAATTTCCTCTATTTTTTTAAATATTTGTTTTGTTTTGTTTTGTTTGGGTTTTTTTTGGTTTTGTTTCAAAACTCTGTACTATATATGGTCCCTTTCTCCTTCTTCTTTGTCTCTTCCATTTTCTCCCCTTCTGCCTTTCCCTATACTCTCCCCTCTATGTCCTTATGGCTGTATTAAAATTAGCATCAAACAATTGAGTTCTCCCAGCTTAATTCTCCCTGCTCTTTGTTCACAGTTCACTCCTCTACACAGGATTTTTATATTCCCTTAAAAGAGAATAAGCAATAAAGCTCTTTGTCTTCCTATTGTCTATTTTTCTAGGGCATGGAGGTGAAGGCTGGGGGAGATATTATGAGAATCTCTTCCTCATAACCTACAGACAAGAAAGGACCAAGTGGTTTTTAGGGCATCATTGAAGGCAAAGTGTATATGTGCCTCATGAGGAGCAGTTGTCCCGGAAAAGTGCCTGGCACAAACCTCAGACCACTAGATATCTTGCTATTGAATCTGCTTGTTTGATGCCCTCAGTGAGCTTTCGGGTAGAAGAGAGGTAGAAGGCATGGATGGGAAAAAATCCCACCTGTGGTGCAGTGCCTCTGAAGGCAGGCACAGAGGGACAACTAACAGGCACACCTGGCTATCCTGGTCCTGCTTGCCTCTCTGAAGTCTAGGAGCCTTTCTGTCCATAAAGCTCCCATTGATCTGTGTGTCCTTGATATTGTGTTCAGCCCAAGCCAGGAGTAGCCTGTGGACTTACTCTGTGGGATCCTTTCCTGCCAGGTCTCACCAGGGTTCTTTTACTTTTTATTGAAGGTTGGCAAATATTTCACTACTGTCAAAGGGACCAGTTAGTTTTTCAAAATATTTTATTTTGCTTTTCTACATTTGAAGGAGCATCTGTTTTCCTGGGGTTTTAAATGAAACTAACTGTGCAAAGGAAATCAGTTTGAATTATAGATACTGTTGGTAGAAATAGGCAATTTAATAGGAAAATAAATATTTCCATCCATATAGGAGCTGTAAGGGGAAAGATAAAGACCTTATTCAAGCAAAAACATCACAAATAATAGGAATGGGGTTTCCAAAGATTACTGGCAAAGGAAATTGCTTTTTCACACAATAGTAGATACTCCCTTTCCTTTCTCCCCAGTTTTCCAAAGCAAGAAAACATATCTATCTAGTTAAAATTTAGACAAATTAGAACGCTGCAGGTTCCTGAGTATGCTGGCCTGTGACAATAGCTGCAGAGGACATGGCATATTGCATGTTTTAAAGACAAGGGGTTGTATGAGTGTAGTAGAATAAATATTGTGGTGGTGACCTGACTATATAAAACAATCTTCTGATATGATTTCCCAGAAGAGATGTTCCTGAGTTTTTCTTATACAGAATATTTTCAGTTTGCAAAAGTCTTCTCAGACTCTTGTATCTCTGCAGAATTCAGGTCTTGAAGAAACACTGCTGAAGAGCTGCAAGGCCATGATGAAGCTGATAGTTCCTACATTAAAACTGTGTATAATCATAATCCTTTCCAACGACCTTTGTGCAGAGGCACCAGTTCAATTTGGTTATTAACATGAACTTGACCTTTTCTTCAAATTAATTAGCATAAATCCTCACACTTCATAAGAGTTAAAGTCTCCATCTGAAGCCTGTGCAACAAAGACTCCATGATACACTGACATTAGAGACCTAACTTTTCCCAATTGCTCCTGGAGAAATAGTCATCTAACTTAAAGGCTTTCTGGTAATTAATTCCTCTGCTTGACATTCTGGGGCAAGGAGGACAAAAAGCCCTGTCCTAATGAGCCATTTGTAGGAAGCTGTGTCTCTCTAAAATATCCCAGGATTTTTGTTGCAGCTAAAATGCATGGCAGAGCTCCTCAGCAATTTGGACCTGAGATACTGTTCTCTTGTTCTCTTTTATCAGCCACAGAATGTCCTGTGGTGTCTCAGCTGGCCTATGGAGAACCAGAGGCCTTTCATTAAAGTGCCAGATAATTTGTCCTGGAGGACAGCTCCTCAAACTTCTTGCCCTTAGTCCATATCTGTGGACTATCAACGCCTCTATATTTTTGCACTCCAACACCATGTCTTGGTAAAAATTCCGCCCAGACATTTCACCACAAGATTCTATCTTCAGCCCTATCCTCTTTCCTTGAGAAATCTGCATTCTATACTGTCCTGGAGAAAGGATGGGCTTGCAATATACCCACAGTAGTCTTACATGTTGTTTATGGCAGACCAAGAATATTTCTTTGCCTTAAAAAAAAAAAAACAACCCCAAAACCCCAAACTGAATCTTTGCTTCTTCTGTGGGTAACTAAATAAATAAAAATTTATTACTTCAAAACTAATAAAAGAAAAATAATAATGTCAAAATTCTCCCAGGACCTTCCTGTTTTAATGTTCTCTCCAGCTATTGCAAAGACATAAACTAAGTGAGATTTATCAGAGCAGGTAGAGTGCAGCATGGACATTTCACTAGCAGTTATGAAGCATGTTGCATTTTACCCAAGGACATTAGACTTTCAATTTACTTCAATTTCCTCTTTCATTATGAGATTTTGTTTCAATATACTGTCTCCTGTTCTCAGTGGTCAGAACTCCCACTTCTTTCTCAGAATAACATTCTGAGGTTTTCTTTGGGCTGAATTTTAGCCAACCTTTTGCAACATTATAAAAAGGAGGTCTTTATGCTTCTTAGGCATGGTTGGGGGGAATTTAAAATCAAATCACTACTGCTATTCCTTATAGCCAGAGGTTGCCAATACATGTGTAATTGCATTTGCTTTACTGGAAGGCAGTTGTATGAATATTTGAGAGCTTATTTTTTTTCTGTTTTGACATCAGGAGTACATACAGCAGCATATAAATGAGATACCACAGTGAAATACATAATTATGCCCTGAAAGCTGAATAGACTGATGTGGAGGTTTTACTTGGCCCAGTTTTTGCTAGTGAGTAGGGTGGGGTACAAAGATAGCACCTGTGTGTCCTGTGTAAACCTTCTGGAAATTTTCCACCATGTCCAGCAGAGCCAATCTCTGATGGCTCTGAAGATGATGGACATGCTGCTGGCCAAGCCTGGGCCAATTAGAGATGTTAGTTACGCCTCTGTGAAAACATATTTAAGAAGAAATCAAAACACATGGAGGCACCAAGGCCAGTGGAGAAGGTGGGGGAGGAGGTGCTCCAGGCACCGGAGCTGAAAACCCTCTGCCAGCCGTGGTGAAGACCATGGGGGAGCAGGTGGTCCCCCTGCAGCCCATGGGGTCCAGGGGGATGCAGAGAAACCCCCACAGCCTGTGGGGAGGTGCCCACGCCAGAGGAGCAGGTGGAGGCCTGCAGGAAGCTGTGATCCAGTGGGAGTCCCAGAGAGTGAGAGTTGCAAAGGCCTTGCAGGAGAGAGAGACGCCTTGCTCCCAGGATGGAAACAGCCTGGCCTCGGCTCGGTCTCGGCTCAGAAGCCTGCACGCTACGGACAAAATGTCTTGTGCTGCAGCAAAATTTGGGTGGGTTTGCTGCTCAATGAGATTGGACCCACGTCAAAGAAGTTTGCAGAGGACTGTCTCTCGTGGGAGGGACCTCATATCTAAGCAGAGGACTCTTCTCCCTGTTGGACTGACCCTGACCAAAGGAAACTTCCAATACCCTGCCCCCACCCCGGAGCTGTTGGTTGGTTGGAAGGAGACAGGGGGTGAGCTGAGAAATGGTGTCTTAATAGGGAGGAGGGTGAGTTAGAGAAACAGTGTTTGTAGGAGAAGAATTGTGGTGATGGACCTGACTAAGGGAAAAACCCCCAAAGCGCCTGCCCGGAGCTGTTGGTTGGAAGGAGACAAGGGGGTGAACGGAGAAACGGTGCCTTAAGAGGGAAGGGAGGTGAGTGAAGAAATGGTGTCTAAAGAGCTTATTTTTAGCTCTCATTTATCCTCAGACTCTATTAGGTTAATAAATGACTTTGCAACTTTAAGATTTTAACCGGTTTTCTCTTTTTCTCAGTGCGTCCTCCCACCAGTGGCTTATCTGAACTCATGAGTGCAGTGTGTTTGTGTTAGTTTTTTTCTTCTCTGCACAGTTGCAGCAGGAGAGAGTAGAGAGAGCAGATATCGTAGGTGCCTGGCATTTGGCCAGGGTCAAAACTTGACACTGTTCTAAATTATTTTACTCTTAAATCAGAATTTATGATTTGGGCTTTTCCAAAGGAGTGATGAACAGGAAACACAAAGGGTTTTGTGTACTAATTCGAGTACTGGGGAATGCTGTTGCTCACTACTCATTATGTTTTACTTATCATATAAGGCCCTGCTTTAATTTCTCTACTACATAATGATGGTTGTTTCTGATAACCAGCCAAAAAGGGGGGATGTGAACATATATATCACAATGAAAACTCACAGAGGATTTTTATGAACACATCACAAAAGAACTATACCGTGTTTTTATTTTTTAACAGAATTGACTTGTTTCAAAAGGTCTGCTGTTTCTATCATTGGCAGTGAGCTCAGCAGACAGAGGATATCGGATTACATTCCTGAAGTTGCACTCAGTTCTGTCTTTAAGCCATTAAATTCCAGCATGCATAAAGTTTTTGCTGTGAAACAAATTGCATTCTGCTTTTCTGCTTTCCAGTTTAGCACAAATAAAATTTAACCGGAATTGAGAGAAATGTCCTCATACTGGAACCACTTTCAGGAGCCCAATGCCTGGTTAGAAGAAGTTGACTTTATTGCAAATTGTACCTTAAAGCTTATTCTTTATTTGCTTTTACGTATTTCAAACAGTTAAAACAAAGGACGTGCAAAATTTGAAGATTGGCAGTTTATAGCAATTTTTTTGTTTTTTTTAGAACACGGTGAACCCTCAAATGGAATAATTCATTAGAACAGACTTCTGTATTTATATTTCTTCCTTGTAAGAAGATATGATCTGTTTTATCTCATTACACTACAGTTACATGGTTATGTATCCTTTTCCTCATGATAACATCAGTGATATCACTTAAAAGGTGGTTATTATTTAACATCACAATGATACTACTGTTAAAATGCAAGATACACCAGTGCTAAAGTTATTCCATTCTTCATTGCAACAGCTGAAAGTATTCCTACTACACTCTCGTTATGAGATAGTATTACTTGTTTGGAGATGTTTGCATAAAACTCACATGCAAAATTGCACTGGCCGCTGAGCAATTAGCCTTTTGGCCTGTCTCTCTGTCATGACAGCATTTTAGAAGTGAGTAAGTGCTTGCTAGGCAGTAAGTACTGCTCAAGGGCTGCTACTGCCCGTGTGCTCATACATAATGCAGAGAGATGCTGTTCATCCTATTGCTACAGCTTCCCTGTCACTGCACGCAAAGAGGGAAGGGCAGCTGGCTATTCTGCATTAAACAAAATAAAAGGCATTCAAGCAAATTTCCTTTCCATGTGGTGTGTTAAAACAGCCATAGCAAAGCTATAATATGTGATTTTAATTTAAAAATAAAATGAACAATGGATTGAAATTGGTATGCTCAGAAAAGCAATCTGCAGAGGTAAAAAATGTGAGCAGGGTGTGGCAGAGAATGGATCTACCTGTGAGCCTGTACACTGCCTGCCAGAGTCTTGGCTGAGGTCTGTGTACTCTACCACTGAATCAGATGCCAAGGTCTACACCAGCACATGACTCCTTTCAGGAGCACAATGATTATATTTCTGTTTGTATGAAAAACTCTGTCTGAATTACTGATCAGAAATAGGGCTGACTCTTTCCTGAAAATATTTTTCATGACATTTTCTCTCAGAATTGCACCTGAGCATCTCTCAATTATGGTAGAAGCTTAAAAGGACCTCTCTGCACGACAGATAGCCCCAGATTCAATAACAAACCTTTCTGTCAGGTTGGTCTCTAGCAGGCAATAAGTGCACGGACCTGCTTAATTAAAATTCTTCTCTCTTAAGATTTGGTGCCCCACCATATGAGAATAACATAACAGCAATCAGCAATGTGCCCAGTGAAAAAAATTTCTTTAAACTGTCCTATCATTTCTTACTGGCATTTATTTTGCCAACAAAGCAGTTTGGAAAAGAAATTCCTAGGTTAAGCACAAAAGCATTAAAGTAATGATCAGCAATCTGATGAAAATACTATCTTTTCTCTGACGAAATAAAAAAATGTTTGCAATATCATAGCAATTTTTGTACATAATGAGCTCAAGTCAGATACATCTTTTTTCCTTCCCTTATCCTTTCTTTTTTTTTTAATGGTTGTCATGGTTTAACTCCAGCAGGCAATTTAGCAGCACATGGCTGCTTGCTCACTCTCTCCAGCATGACAGGGGGAAGAGGTTTGAAAAGGTAAAAGGGACAAAACTTTTGGGTTAAGATAAGAAGACTATAATAACTGAAATTTTAAAAAAATAGTTATTATAGTTATATATGATAACAATAATAGTAATAAAAATATAAAATAACAACAACAACAAAAGATAAATTATCCCAATGAAAGACAAGTGAGGCAAATTAAAAACAGTTGCTCATCATCAAGCAACTGATGCCCAGATAGTCCCTGAGTGACTTTACCCCTAGTTTAGATGTTGAGCATGATGCCACATGGTATAGAGCATCCTTTTGGTCATTTGGGGTCAGCTGCCTCTGCTGTGTCCCCTCTCAAATTCTTGTGCACTCCCAGCCTACTTGCTAGTGGGATGGGGTGAGGAACAGCACTACTCAGCAATAAAAAAATTCCCTGTATTATCAACACTGCTTCCAGCGCAAATCCAAAACATTAGATACAATGAAGAAAATTAACTCTAGCCCAGCCAGAAGCAGCCAGACGTGGTGGGGGTTTGCCTCTAATACTGGCTATTACTTTCTTATAAAACTGTCACACATTTGTGTGATGTCTGACTGGATGATTGGAGAGAGGGACTGAAAATTTAAAACTCACTGGAATTATTCAACTGTTGTACCTGCTTTTAAGTACAAGTCCTGTACTTACTAACCAACCATTTGAATCCAAGTTGGACAATGCATTGGAGTCCTTACCCTGTCGGAGAAGTGAGGTAGTTGATCATCGTGGGGACAAATATGACTACATATGGTCTAGGGTCCAGTTCATTGACACATTCAGTATATTTTAAAAAAGTACTGGAGTGTCTTCCAGAGCTATTGCTAGGCAGCACAGTTTGAACAAAAATAAATGCATGTCTCAAAGGAGGGACGCAGGTATTATGTATCACAGTTCGTGGAAAATTAGATGGCTGGAAGTAAACCCAGACCTTTGAAAGAACTGATGGCTTGGTTGGATCTGACTGAGGGTGTTTCTTAGGTCAACAACCACACAGATTAACTTCTTTGTAAAGCTCTACTGTGCTGCTTTAACTTAACCTTTCAATGGTGTTTGAGAGAAGGCAAGGGCTGGTCTGGAGACATTTGCAGTTATGAGCTAGTGAAGGAGGACACCTGTGATGTCACTTTGGCTGTGACACCAGCTCTTCCCAGGGTGGTGAATCAGAGCTCTGCTGATGGACAGATTGAGCCCACACATTGCTTATTAAAGGCATATATGACTGTGGACCAACATGCTATAGTGCTTGCATCAAAGTGTGTCCATATAGTAAGTCACAAAAATTGTTAAGAAGTTGTTTAAGACTTTAGAAGTATTTATTTCATGATCCAGCTAAGAGTCCTCAGCCAGAATGGCCTGTGCTTTCCTCTACAGCAGCCACACGCTTCAATGGGAGACGGACAATGAGTGTTTATAAGTAGGAACAGCCTAGCCTGGAATATATTCTATAGAGAAAGGGGAGAAATCAGTCAGTTTTAAAAATTTCTGTATTATTTTTCCATCTAAAACAATGCATTTGACTGTATTTCAACTGCTAACAGCCATCTGCATTATGCAAACTGCAGAATCCAAGATGACTCTTGGCATGAGTTCTAGTGGCTCAGCTGACTAGATGAAGCAGAAAAAGTTTATCTGAGATATACAGTGTTAATGAACAAGCAGTTGCAAGTGACATCAACTTTTAGAAAACAACCTCTCCTTCCCAGCTTTGATGTACTCCTGAGCAGACAGTACAGTGACTGCAAGAGGAATTTCTTTTCCCTGGTTCAGAAAGATCAAATAGTCTCTCTAAATATTGTTTAGAATTGTTGAGGAGAAGAAGCTCCCCAAGGAAACGAAGTATCCCATTGAGGAACATTGCTTTCTACCTAAGAGGGAACTTTTGTCATGTTTCTTCCTATTCAGGAAGACAAGACCCCCATTCTGATCCAAAAAGACCTCTTTGCCTCTATCCTGAAGGAAGAGAGAACACCATGAGTTTATGGGCTTAAATATGTTGAAATTGCCCAATTGTTACCAACCCAGGTGGGCTCATTTTAATCTTTATAACTTAGTTCTATTCCACTGAGAGAGCAGGGTAGTGCTTTTTCCTGTTTCTCTTGAGCAGAACTGGACTATGGTGATATACACATAGAAAGACTGGTGTGATTTGAAAGTGGCAAGAAAGGTTTTTTATCTTGAATTAAATTTTAAAAGATGACTCCCTGTTTATATGTTTTGTCAACCAATGATGTCAGCTTAACGTCTGGAGAACGCACTTTTTAGAAGTGTTTGCTAACCTTACTGGTAAAAATGTAAAATAACAGTACAGCACACATCCTGAAACACAAAGCAGGCAAGAAAAGATGGTTCACTTCACAAATATCAGAACTATTTCTAGGCAAGTATTTTCATGTTATTATGACATAGTCCCATTTCCTGGTACAAATGGAATTACATGAAAAAGATGATTCACTTAGAATATTTCAGCACTAAAATTGTAGCAAAGGCTGGCTAGGATGACACTTGTTAAAGAGTTCCAGGAAAAAAATACTGAGGAGGAAAAGAAAGAGAAGTTGAGCAAAGGAAATCAAGATTTAAAGTATGGAAAAACTGGCCAAGAAAATATTTTTTCGGTACTTTAGAGAGTATGGGGGAAAAGATTAATGAACAGTCTTGCTCTCTAGAAGCAAGGGGTAAAAAATTAAGGGCCTGGAAGACAGAAAAAAGGAAGAATGGGAAGGAGACAGCATGAAATTTTTTTCTTGACCTCTTTGTGTTAGGCCCTGCTTTCCTGTTTGATGCTTGCCCCTTGCCTTGTGCTTCCCCACCACCACCACCGCCACACTGCCGCATCTTTCCTGGGCTGCAGTTCCTGGTGCTGGACCTTTCTGGACCACCACCCCTTCTGAGAAGGGAAGGAGAGAGGTGCTGTACCATGGCAGTCCTGCTGCCAAAGTTGAATCCAGGTGGCAGCTCTATGTATTCCTCTTGTCATAGCATTTCTCCTGGCATAGGATCTGAGAAAGAAGATGGTCCCCAGGGCACAACAGACCAAGATATTTGTAAAAAGTGATGCAGAAGAGGAATTTGGGCAAACAGAAACTGCAAAGAAATTTTTTTCTGAGCTGCTTGATACTGAAGATTAACTCTGCCCCCAAAATCCATCAGATGGATTATGTAGCCTTCAGTATTAAAGAACATTAGAGCTAATTTAAAATGATTTTTTAGCCTCCATAATTCTCATCTTTCAGCACACCCAAGAATTTTCTAAAATGAGGATGTATTTCTGTATCTTCTGCTTTCCAAAAGCTTTCAGTGACACATCTCTAATACTCCACAGAAGTTAAACTTCCATTCCATTGCTGAGCTGTAGAGAAGGGAAAGAAATATATTCACTATAGTGGCTCTGAATAACAGAAACACTTGAGTGAGCACCTAACTGTTATACATCAATACCTATGACTTACATCATGCATTTTATTCATGCTCTTATTTAATTATTTTTTTATTCCTCTTCATGGGCTTGCTGAGCACACAAACAATTAATCTCCATCAGCCCTTAAATGCAATGTTCCCATGTAAATTTCTAAATACAGAACAACACATGGAGGCACCTGAGTTGAGTATTTTGAAATGGATGTATGATTTTCTGTTATTCAGCTGAGATTTTCTATTCCTAGCAAACTCGATTTTATCACCTTTAGGACTGGTGTTAAATGAGACACAGTGACAATCTTTAGAACCTGACTGACTACTAAACAAGGAGAGAAGACATAGAATTTCAGGCAAATCGGGCAAAATTAGAGCTGCAATACTCCTGCAAAAAGAGTCACTACAGCCATGTCTTCCACTTTTTATTTAATTTGAAAGAGTCTTCATTTACCAGATCAGAGTATGCAGGCATGCCCAAGGCATCTCAAATATCATTAGGCACCTACTTTTGGACAATCAAAATAAGGTCAACACTGTCAGTGGCAGGAGGGCAGACACAAAAACTTTCATGTAAAAACATCTACAACTCTTTGGTTTTCCTTATTTTCCTTCCTTTTCCTTTTCCTTGTCCTTTTCCTTTTCCTTTTCATTTTCCTTTTCGTTTTCCTTTTTTCTTTTTCCTTTTCCTGTATATTTTTCTTTTTTTCCTTTTTTTTTCTCTCCTTCTTCAGTTCCTGCACTAAAAAGTCCTTCTCTGACAAACTTATTCTCATTGCTGTATACAAGGATATTGAAACAGCCAAAGTCCAGGATCAGCTTTCATGATATGTAAATCTTATGCCCATAGCAAAAGGACTTAATTTATGTTAGAGGCAATCAGAACTTATCAGAATACATTTGTGTAATTTCAAAAGCTTCAATAGCTTCGACTAAATCTCCAAGAAATTAATATTAGAAGGGTATTCTGTTCCCCACTTATCTGTATAAGAATAACTGAAATGTCTTAATCATTCAAAAATTAAAAAAAAAAAAAAAATACAAGCACCCCACCACATTCTATGAGCAGTCTAATCTACTCCTGTAGAAAGCTCATGTACAGCTGGACTTAGATCACCTGCTGTTCCTATGTTGTTTGGCTAAAACATTCTGAACTAACCCACTATTTAACAGCTCTGTATAGGCCAAATCCTCCTGGAAGCTTTTTTCCAAACTTATCATTGGGTTGTAGAATGGTTTGTCTTGAAAGGGGTGCTAGGGATCATCTCATTGCAACCCTTTTGCCGTAGACAGGGATGCCATCCACTAGACCAGGCTGCTCAGTGGGAAGCAGGCAGCTGAGAGAAATCAGTGGGGATTTACAAAGGGGAAATCACATTTAAAGAGCCTCACAGCCTTCTACAAAGAGACTTCTGGCTGGTGGAGGAAGGCAGAGCAGTGGATGTTGTTTATATCAACTTAAGCAAGGCTTTCAACATGTTTTTTTGGTAGCCTCCACACAGGCAAACTAGCAAAGTACGGGATAAATAAGTGGAAAGTGAGGAGAAGCAATGCCAATAGGTCAAATGAAGTGGTTCTTTCCATCTACTCAGAACCAATGAGACACATCTGAAGTGCTGGGTCCATGTTTGGGCTCTGTGGTAGAAGAGAGACGTGAGCATACTGCAGAGAATCCAGCAAAGGGCTGAACAATGAAGGGCTTAGAGCATCTGATGTCTGAGGCTGAGAAGACTGGGACTGTTCATCGTGGAGAACAGAAGGCTCAAAGGGATCTTTCCAACAAACATGTATAAATACATGAATGATGAGTGGACTTAAGAAAATGAAGCCAGGCACTTCTCAGTGGTATCCAGTGAGAGGCTAGGAGACAATGGAAGTGCCTGGAAATACTGAAAATTCCATTTTAACTTAAGAAAGCAACTTTTACCTTAAGGATGGTCAAAACCAGCAAAGGCTGCCCTGAGAGGTTGTGGTCTCCATGCTAATAGATATCCATAAATGGCCTGGACAGCCTGCTCTAGCTGGCTCTCTGCTCTGAGAATGCTGTTGGACTGGTCAGACTCCAGGGGTTCCTTCCAGTCTCAGTGATTCTGTGATTCTGAGCTGAAGACTATTTGAGGTTGACAAACCCTTTGCAATCTCCATGAGAGAACGAAAAGTGCTTTATAACCATACATGACTCAGGTTGATGTTGACCTCCTGACATCCCCCATAGCAGGATAGAGTTTTCAAACACATTGGTGGTCCTTCATTGTTCAAATTTAGCAACCTAAAGCTAGTGATGTTTCTGCCCTAACTGCAGAAGCCCAGTTTCACTCTTACTTTTGATATTTTCTGCAGACACAGTAAGGTAAAGAACAGAAAAATGTACACAAAAGGCACAATATTTCTTTTTTTAATGGGAAGGCTGTATCCTCATGCACGGCAGTGTTCAAAGCAACAGTCTGAAAATTAAAACTGTGGGGAGTAGTAAAGTCAGCTGATTTTTTTGAATATATATATGTATACATATTTTTTCCAGTACCAGATGGATAGAGTTATGGTTCTTGCTGCGCTGACTTTCTATGCTAATGAAAACTGTTGACAAAGGATTTGTGCCACTTTTGTGACAACTTGTGCAGGAAGATATAACAGCTTTATTTGTTTTAGATTAAAGGAACATTCCTTCAGAATAAATATTTTCATAGAAACGATATAGGCAAAGATGTTTTCTTTTATGAGATATTTATTTAGCAATTTGCCTGCTGAGAATTTCTTTCCAAATGATGCCAAATAAGCAGCAATGGAAATTGGTGTCTTTTCTTTCTATGGGCAAGGAAGACTGTGGGGCTCCTGCTGTCAGTTTTCAGATGGTGTCAACAAGGTCATCCCCCGCTATGTAGTCCGGCATATCACATTATCCCATGTATAATGCTATGCCTCTACAGAAATGAGGTGTCCTGTCTCAAACTCTCCTTAGTTGCTCATGCTCCCATCTTCTTACCAGTTACTGAGTCAGGGTTGAATTTCATTAGTGAAATATGCATTCTCCCCTCTCCTTACCCATTTGCAAGCATACCCCCCTATAGTGACTGTCCCCAGCCATAGGTGTGTGGCTGCTTATGTGCGGCCATCCCTTTTCCTCTCTCTCTTCTCCTTTCTCTTGTGCTTGTTGGTTCATGGCGCAGCATGACCCTTCCTTTGGCCATTCTCCTAAACGTTCCACAATATGTTTTACATAATGCCACAAGACCCTTCCAAAAGGGTCAGAAGTCTCACAAGAGTCTCCTGAAATATACCCCAATGCTCACAATTATAATGCTTTCCCTCCTTATTAGTTACACAGCTCAAGTCACCCTCCCCAAGGCTGTGCCTGAGCAGTTCACTTAATGACCACCAATTAGTGGCCAAAGAGTTCTGGTCTTCATTATGGTCACTTTTCCTTTTCCTTTTCATCTATCAATTTCCTTATTGCTTTTCCATTCCTTTTGTACTGAATAGTCCTTAACTAAATAACTTAATAAATCAGATGTTTACTTCCACGTACCCTTGACAATTTTATTGCATGCATAGGTTTATATTGGCCTCCAACACTCAAAGGAGAGCAGGATGTTTCCTGCCCTTTGGAAGCATTTTCAGAGACCCACACTGTGTTTAAAAGTACTTCCAGTAGGTGCGTGTCCTGTAATAGCTCTTATGGAAAAGGACAATGCCTTGGGGATGGATCCTTTTCACAGTCTTGAGAACTGTGCAACACGAGATCCACACCATACTTAATGTTCAGCATTTGAATCCAGAAAGCATGCTTTGCTCAATAGTTATTTCTGACCTTAAACTCCAGCTTTTTAAAGCAGCTTAAGTATAGCAGTAGCAACACTGGTTTTCTGACTATCTGGTGTTTAAAGAGCATTTAAAATTCAGTATTAATTTAAGTGCACTTTGTAGATCAGTTCTTTGGATTTTGTACTCAAAATGTACCACTAAATGTTAGTGCAAAGGTTATAAGTTATAATAAAAAGTTGACAGAATCCATTCAGGTGTTAACATTCATATAGTCTCTGTCTGGGGTTCTAGGATAAAGCAAGTTTTGTACCAGAAAGCTAATTGGTAGTGAGAAACTGATCATGCTTACTGTGTGAATGTGACATAGGTCACAGTGTTACTCTGCTTCCTGTAGGAAGTCTCTCTGGACAGACAAGCCCATACTTCTTGTATATGAATTCATAAAATATTGGCATTTAATGTATCCACATATAAAAGCACACATTGAGCCACAGTGTGACTATAGCAGCCTATGATGCATAAAAGCTGCAGCCACAGAGCTTACAATTGCCCAAAAAGTGATAAGCTCAGATCTAGCAGCTTTGTTGCAACATGCATGCAAGGAGGCTTGCACATTCACTCCTGGATACCTGACATTTGAGGGCATTTCATTATGCGACCCTAGTTTCAATTTGAATATAATCAACTTTGTAGAAAACCAGATTTTTAATTGAAATGTACTGCAAGAATAGTTTCTCAAAGTAAGAGCAAGAGTTTTCAGGAAACTAAGGGCCTTTATTTATTTATTTTGTGTTTTAACAAGCAATTGAGTTTGCACACCTTTGGTACAAAAGAAAACGATTTTCTGATAATTGTGCAGGTTACCAAGCGACCACTCAGACTGCATCTGCATTACTGTGCTCAGAGCTTCCCATTGCTGCATTCCTTCTTTTGGTTTGTCCCTTTCAGTCCAGCTTCAGGAGTTAGAGTTCCCTGACCTATCCCATTTTTATGACAAATATTTGTTCATAGGACGAACAGAAAGAGGTGACCTCATTGCAGCCTACATTTTCCTCATGAGGGGAAGAGGAGGGGCAGGCACCAATCTCTTCTCTGTGGTGACCAGGGATAGGAGCCGAGGGAATGGTCTGAAGTTGTGTCAGGGAGGTTTAGGTTGGATAATAGGAAAAGGTTTTTCACGCAGAGGGTGGTTAGGCACTGGAACAGCTCCCCAGGGAAGTGGTCACAACACCAGCCTGAGAGAGTTCAAGAAGTATTTCGACAATACTCTCAGACACATGGTGTGACTCTTTGGGATGGTCCTGTGCAGGACTGGGAACTGGACTCAATGATCCTTGTGGGTCCCTTCCAGCTCAGCAGATTCTGTGATTCTGTGAAGTTTTTTAGAAGAGTCATGTCCTCGCTGCTCTTCTCCTTTGTGTTCTCATGCAACCTGCACACACAAGATGTTTCACATTCTTCTTCACAAAGGGCTGTGGCAAATTAGCTGTTGTGGTGCTTTTTCATCTCTGTTAGTGTTTGGAAGGTCAGAATCAAAGTTTCTTGGGCTCCTTAATGTGTCATCTTAGCATTTTTCCTATAAAATTGTAGGAGTGAGAGAAGAATTTGTGGGATTACATGGGTGAATTTGCAGCTTTACTACAGCGCTGTGATTGTATTTATAAAATGCTGTTTCTTAGTGAACACACATAGTATATTTATTAATTTATTTATATATTTATTCATTTGCATGAAAGAAGGCAGTGATGGTATAAGATGGTTAAAAGAAATAAATAGTATTATTTAAAGAAATGTATGCATATGTTTGTGTGTTCTGCCATTTGTATTGAATAGCTGCCAAGGTAAACTGTGCAACCACCTTAAGTCACAAGGAAAAATATAGGATCCTCTCAGAAAAAAAAAGATGACAATCATGATGTTCAGTAAATTACTGAGCAGTATACCTTATTCTGCAGTGAAAATGAAGTGTATTTAAGATACTGTAAATATGACTCCTGGTAGAAAAGCTGAATGAAATAATAATACCATACCATGTGTGAGGGTGGAAAGAAGGCAGATATTGACCAGAAATATAAGGACAGAAAAATGCAGGATATATTTTAAATAAATATTTTTTGAAATAAGGTCCTGTAAGCCTCAACTCTCAAAAAAAAAAAAAAAAAAGAAAGGGTACATCTTAAAACTCTTGCAGGAATTGCTATAAAAAGCAAACAATTTTATAACTACAGTGTGGGATGATGAAATGACAGTGGTATTTTAGATCAGAAGAAGCAAACACAACTTTAATTAACGATGATTATTTTGCATCTGTATGCGCTCATTGAAAGTGCAGGCAATGATAGCAATTTTCCGAAGAAAATTGCAGTGGACTTTGCTGAATATCCAAGTTCAGCTGAAACAATTAAAGGACTTTTAATCAATGTTGAATTGCCCTGGAATAATGGATTTTACCATGTTTGATGTTCACAGACATGTGCTTTTCAGACTATTTTCAGGTTCTGAACAGGTATTATCACACTATTTGGAACTCCCACAGCATTTCCAGATCTGATTCAAATGTGGGCCTAAGATTTACTTCCCAATCAGGAAAAGACAAATCTGGGAGCTTGTGAAAAACAGCTAGAGAAGAACTGGCATCAAGATAGCTCCAGTAAAGATAAATATTAGGAATATTTCCATGGTTATGTTTTTTATATATGGGGGTTTTTATTAACAAAAAATAAAAGCTTTTATGAACTGTCTTGGCACGTGACTAAAAGCATTCATTTAAAACAAAAGACAAAAACAGGCTTGTGTTCAAAGTCACTGTTTCATTTGTCTATTAAAGCTATCCCTTAGGAAGGCTGGAGTGGAAGCAAACAGTCTGGCATCTTTTCATCGAATTTCTTCTGCTCTCTCCACCAGACAACTGCCTCACATTATGAGCTGAGGAAGAAAATGTAGTGTTTAGCCACACACCATTTAATGAAGGTCTGAGGCTCATTGTTTTCTCTGTTGGAGTCTACCTCATGGAAGGACCATAGCATTTAATTCGGAAAATACACCGATAGGGTGTAGGCAACTGATTACTAGGTCTGGATTGGTCCCTTGCTGAGAATTCAGTGAGTTGCATTGCAGAATAAAGTATGGGGTTTCTCCTTGATTTTTGGGAAAGAAAAGTTTGCCAATACTGTGGCTTAGTTTTTGCGCCTTACTTAATTTGTCTCCAGATGAATATATTGGAGAGGCTGAGTGGTAGATTAACTGGAAGGGTTTGCAACCTTTTCTGGCAAAAGGCTGGCTTGGGAGGTACTGTTTTTTCTAGGAAAGAAATATAATACACGCCAGTTCTCTATAAACCCAGAGGTCAGTTAATTGACAGTCCCATAAGGCAAGTTGCCATGGAGATCAGGTGATTTAGTAGTTCACAGGGAAAGGCTTAGTCACATATAACTGTGAAATCCTCAGTGTGGTGGTGAAAATGCAAACACAGAGTAAAGTCAAGACATAAAGGGGAAAAAAGTGATTCCTGGAGAACAATATACTTGCCTGGTATTCAGAGGAAAAAGAAATGCTGCTGAACTTTTTTAACATCAAATGCTGGCATAGTGTACACACACCCATTTGATGTCTTCCATGGTGGGAAAATACAGTTTAAGAATTTCCACGGCCTCTCCACGGCCAAGGAGCAGTAATGTCCAATGGCTGGTGCTTCCTTCCACCCCAGTGGTCTGTACCAGGTCCTGCCCCAGCCAGGGAGGGAAATCCCTGCTTTCTTAACCAAGGGTGGCAACTCAGGTTCTGCAGTTGGCTAATTTTTCTTTCTCTCTCACAGCTTGTCACAGAACCCACTCCTGTAGCCCCCTGCTACCAAAACCTGGCTGTGCAAACCTAGTGCAACTAATAACAAAACACAAAAGAGGGGAGCAAAAGGACTGAAAACCTCTAAACAGGGAAAACAGAGCAATTGCTTCAACATTAAAAGCTAAAAAGGAGAAACAAAGTTTCCTGAATATCTTCATAAACTGAAAAAAAAAAAAGAAAAAAGAAGAGATATATCAGGGACAAATTTGTAAAGGATTATATTACCATCCTGAATCTTTCACAAGTCACTCAGCACAATTCAATCTTTTGTGTGGAGACTGAGTAATCTTTACTTCATGGTATTACCAGAACTTCCTAGAAGCAGCTGGCCCTGAAGTTCTGCTGCTCTTTGTAACAAAAATTTATGTTTCACTCACCTCTTAGAGGGCAGAATTTATTGTTGTTTCCCTAGGATTCAAAATGGACTGTCCACGATATGTCCTCCTACACCCCTTCATGCGTTCTCTGCAGTCAGAGATCATAAGAAAAAGGTGAAGTAGAAAAGCAAGGAAGTAAAATAGAACTTAAAGCAGCTCCTTGCCTGACATGCCTATTATTTTGAGTTATAATTAGAAACAAATCTAAAATGTAATTTCTCTGTCTCCTTATGAAGGGAAAGAATTTTTTAAAATTTTGAAGTTTTGACAGCAGGGAACAGTGAAGATGGCATGTCAAAGCAATGATTTCCTTAGCTCAAACTTCCTTGTCAAAGGAAGGGTTTCATTTTTACTTATTTTCAATTTTTATTCCATTGCAGCTAAAGTTATCTTCCTTTTTTTTCCTAAAATTTCTGACTCCTTCTTTTCTCCATTTCTCCTGAGGTTTTTACATGCCTAGCACCAAACTGATTTTATTCAGCTTTGATAGAACGGTACAATTATCAGTTCTGGCATCATAATCCACCTCAGTGTTTGTTTGTAGCAGTATGTGAGCAGGTGATGGAGTTTCTACAAGCAGAGCTTCCTAATTTTGTTCTTTAGAGGCTGTTGGAAGCAGCTTTTTGGGTGGAAGCATTAGAATTTGAATGAGTCTGGCAAGCACTGCTACCCTCCTAACTGGAGGATTGTAATTAATGCCTGTTCCAAGCCCGGGAGTGACTTTGGGAGAGTGGAAATGACAGCTGGGAAATGTGGAACCATTAAAACACATGGCACTGCAAGGAACTATAACTTTATTGAACTACTACTCACCAGCCCCATGGGGAGCAGCAACCAGAATTTGTTGAGAGAGGCTCAATCCACTCATCCAAACCACTCAGTAGGCAACCATAGCATTATAGATTGCTTTGGCTTGGAAGGGACATTAAAGATCATTTAGTTCCAACCTCCCTGCCATGGGAAGAGACACCTCCCACTGGAGCAGGTTGCTCAAACCCCACCCAACCCCGCCTTGGGAGGAAACACTAGCTGTGCATAAATGTAGGCACGCCCTGACACCTAAGGATGGAGAGTGGAGTGCAAGGAAAAGTGGTTTTCCCTTCCCAAGCCTTGGAGTCTCCTACTGGAGCAGGCACCAGGCAGTAAAAGGGTGGGCTAATTACTGGACACAGCTGTCCCAAGTGCCTAAAGAAATGCCAGTAAGTATAAAACCTCATATGGGGCAATAAGGTGCTAAGGAAACCATTGCTCTGACATCTTCATTGTTCTCTGCTTTCAAATCTTCAAAATGAAAACAAATTATTTTCCATCGTAATGAGACAGAGAAATTAATAATTACAACTTTCCATATCAGTTTTGGGATCTTTTCTATATAATCCTGTGTGTTTCTTCTCAGGTTTGGTTTACAAGTGCAAACTTTGTCTATTTGGGAGAAAACTCTGACCAGACTATCACAGTAGTAGAGAGCAGCACTGATGTTGTACTAATTCTAACTGTCTTATAATAACGGGTTTTTTTGTATCATTCACACAGGCAAAAAAATATGAGCACGGAGAATAGGAACTATTACATTAAAAAAATAGGAAATCAGATAAAAAAATCATCTTATAGTAATGATTGCATTAAACTAACTTGCACATACCAACCCATTTCTTTAGCTTTGCAATGATGAAAAAAAGAAGAGAAAAATGGAAAACTACATCAGAAATTATGATGCATCAGGTGTTCACTGAGGCTGAAATCTCCTTCTCTGGAGTCAGCGGGAGAACTTCAACTGCATCAGGCATTAGTAGCTTTATAAATAGAAATTAAAATATTTTCTTAAATAAGAGAGGCCGTGACAGAGATGCACTTCAATGTCTTCAAAAATCGGAAGCAGTTTGGCATTCTCATGTCCAGTAATGCATTTGGTTTTGCAAGGGTAGATTTGCAAGAGTAGGTTTGCCTGGCCTATGGTTGAACTACGTTAGATAAAAAATTCCACAATCTGTATTCAGTGAATCAAAGTGAATCCATGCTGTTCTGGGGAGTGACCTATAGAATGACTGCAAAAATCTAAGATTTCTACCAATGTAACAAAAGTATCAAATGACATGGAAATAATATTCAAAGTTTAACATAATTTGTATCATGAAGGGACATCAGCCAAGGTCACTGCCAAAATTTCTTTTATTTCCAAAGGTGTGGTGGCTCTCAAATAAAAATGGTCTAAAATATTGCTTAGAATACAGTTTACAATGCACATAGAGGACATAAACATTCAGCACTCAGACTGAGAAACTGGAATTCTATAATTTTGAAGCTCAATCTTACACAATGAACAGGGGCAGCAAAACAAAATAAACAAAAGTAAAACAAAAGTAAAAAGAAAACTTACTGAAAGCCTCAAAGCAAGAGAGGCCTGTGTGATTCCAGTATCTGCAACTGGGCAGAGCTGGATAAAAAGCCAGCAGATTTTTTAATCTGCAAGTGAAAAAGGATGTGTTTTAATTGTTCCTTTAAAAGGCTGCAAGCTTCCTTGAATGAAAGTAGCTATAGCATGGATTGCTAGAATTCAATTAGCCACAACAGGTGTATGCTAGAGATCTCCAAACCACAGAACACAACAAGGTCCTTCAGCGTAACTGGCAAATTACCTGCTAATGAATGCTGTCAGGAAAACCCAGCTGGCAGGAGTTCCCTGGAAGTGCCAGCATTGCCAAGACTCTATCAGCAGGAAAGTAAGGGCAGGTGTAAATGTTAAAATTGATGGAGGTTAATGAAGGACTCAATGGTAATGGAGCAGATTGCCTTTTCTCCCTGGTAACCCCAGGGAATTCAATGCAATATCTGAACAATATTCTCTGACAGCCTTGATAGTGAAACTGAGATGGACCTGAATGCTGTTGTTCCCTGGAAGAAAACCTTGGGGATGGCAGTGATGAAGTCCAGTGCATCTCCACCTAGGAGAGAATCTACAATATTTATGGCTGTGAATAAGGGAAGAGATGGGTTCTAAAATTAGAACAGAATGTTATCTTCTGAAAACTCATAGTGTGTATTTTCTAATATTTTCTTACTTCAAGGAGAGAAGAATGATGGGAAGCCAACAACGTAAGAGATTAGAGATGTCCTGGAAATTGTGTGATACCATATTATGCATAGTATTTTCATACAAATTTTAATGGTATTTATTGTTCTAAAATTTAAGATTCTGTGGTTTTGGACCAAGACAAAGACCTCAGATCACTTGTACTGGGGAGAGTGATTTTTACATGGGCAGATAGGACAAGGCAGAATGGTTTCAAACTAAAAGAGGAGAGATTTATTTTAGACGCTAGGAAGAAATTTACTGTGAGTGTGGTGAGGCACTGGAACAGGTTGCCCAGAGAAGCTGTGGATGCCCCATCCCTGGAATTCAAGGGCAGGTTGGATGGGGCTCTGAGCAACCTGATCTAGTGGGTGAAACCCCTGCCCATGGTAAGGGGTAGGGGGGTGGGGAGCAGAGTGGAACGAGATGATCTTTATGGTCCCTTCCAAGCCAAGACATTCTATGATGATTCTATGATTTTTTTTTTTTAACAAACAACTTTTTCAATTTATGAGACAACATCTTGGATATATTCATCCAGATGGTACCCAAATGTCCTGTTCTTTAAAGCTAGTCTCAGGACTCCTTACAGACATAAATAATTTCAGTTTCCGGAGAGTAGCTAGTTGATGGCTTACCTAAAGGTAAAGGAAAAGATATGATTTTAAGAGACAAAATTAAAGATGTAAAATGTGTTCATTTCCTATATCTTCTGATTCTTAATTTTAAAGATAATTCTATGAAAGACTGAAAGTTTTGAGCCATATCTGATGAAAAGAGTTATCAGAATTGTTTAATTTCTCTTCTGCAGAGATTTTGCTTTTCTCAGTAGCAAGAACAGAAAAAGAAATTGTTGAGGTATCAAAACTACAGACCCCTCAAAATATTTTTAATGGGTAACAGAAAAGTTCATGCTGTCATATTTTACTGAATTCTCCAGTTTATGAAGAAATTTGGAAAATATTCTGAAAGCCTTTTTGAGAAGATATCAACACTTCTGTATGGAAAGGAAATTGCTATAAGCTTCAGAGTTCTGGATATTGAAATGACCCAGGTTATCTTATGTAGGTGCTTTTTAACCATTAATCTTGTCTGAAAGGCACTGACTGGGATTTTTTAAATGGCTTTTTCAGCTCGTTGAATTCATCAGCAGATGCCAATAGACTTCAATGAGGACTGCTGCTGAGTGCTTTTAAAAATCCAGCTTCTACTTTTGTTTGAAGTAAATAAATGTTGATTAATCTTAAACTTAACAGATTGATGGTCCGCTGGCAGTATTATTAAAGACCAGATGACCCATTTCATTTCTGTATAGAAAAGGCAATGAGAAGGGAAAATTTTTCAACTGAAACTGAGGCCAATCATGTCATACTTGTTTGTTGTTCGATTCAGAGTACAGAAAGCAATGACTTTAACTCAAAAGAAAAGAAAGAATAAAAAGGTGACAAATGGGTAGTGATATAAAGATTTAAAGCTCATGCAGCCTTTTCATCCTGCTGGTGTGGTGTTGAGCCCCACTTAGAACATTTGAGAAAGATGACTGAAGTGACTTTATTTTCTGGATAATGGACTGATTAAATAACGTTGTAAGGACCACTGAAGAATGCAAAGATATTTTACTGCACAATGGAGAGGAAAGGCATTCCTTCTGAAATAGCTGGGAGACTGATCTTTACAAATTTTTACTAATTCCACTCAACAGTGGGGAAAACTTTACAAGGAAGGCATGAAGCTGCAGGGGATGGGTGTGGTGTCTTGACCTTTTCTGGATGACAAGAGCCCACCAAAACTGCTCTATCACTCCCCTTGTCAGTGAAAAATATAACGAATGTCTCCTGGCTGGAGATAAGGACAAGAAGAGATCACCCAGCAGTTACTATCATGTAGAAAACAGACTTAACTTGAAAAAATTAATTCATTAGCTATCAAATCTTAAAAACACCTCCCCTTCACCCCATCCTCCTTTCAAGACTTAACTTTATTCCTAACTTTCTCTACCTCCTCCCTCAGTGGCTCAGGGGAAGGGGGAATGAGGGCTGCAGTGAGGTAATCACAAGTTGTCTCTCCTGCCCTTCCTTCTCAGGCGGAGAGAGAACTCCTTGCACTTTTCCCCTGTTCCATCATGGTTTTCCTCCCCTGGCAGATCGTCCTCCATGAACTTTTCCAACATCGGTCTTTCCCACAGACTGCAGTTCTTCATGAACTGCTCCAGTGTGGGTCCCTTCCATGGGGCACTGTCCTTCAGGAACAGGCTGCTCCAGTGTGGGTCCCCCATGGGGTGGCAAGTCCTGACAGAAAATCTGCTCCAGTGTGGGCTTCTCTGTCCATAGGTCTGCAGGTACTGCCTGGAGCCTGCTCCAGCGTGGGCTTCTTACAAGGTTTTTGCCTTCTTTGGGCATCCGTGTGCTTCAGTGTGGAGTCCTCCAGAGGCTGCAGGTGGATTTCTGCTCCCCCATGACCTCCATGGGCAGCAGGGGCACAGCTGCCTCACCACGGTCTGCACCATGGGCTGCAGGGGAATCTCTGCTTTGGTGCCTGGAGCATCTCCTCCCTCTCTTCACTGACCTGAGTATCTGCAGAACTATTCCTCGCACATGTTCTCACTCTTCTCTGGCTGCAATTTGTTTCTGCACAATGACTTTTTTTCCCTTCTTAAATCTGTTATCCCAAATGCACTATCACCGTTGCTGATAGGCTTTGTCCAGCAGTGGGTTCATGCTGGAGCTGGCCGGCATCAGCTCTGTTGGATATGGAGGAGGCCTTTAGTAGCTTCTCAGAGAAGTACCCCTGCTACCAAAACCTTGCCATGAAAACCCAAAACAATGGGGCAAATGAGGAAGGCAACATAAGCAAGAGAAAAAATGTCAGTGTGCTTGAAAGCAAAGAGAACTAATACGTCTCAATCTTCAGAAGCACCAAATGAGTTTAAGAATGTGAAATTAATGTTCTGAAGAAAAGGATAAAACAACCCCAACCCAATTCCAAAGTCCTTTGGCCCTTCAAGTTAGGGATATCATCAATGTTATGACTTTTAGGCTGCAAATAAAATCCTTTTCCAAACTTACTGATGATTACTGCGGAGTGAAAACTAGATTTTGTCTTGGATAGGAAATGCTAGTATTTCTGCAGGGCAGAAAAAGGAGATTAGAAAATGATGAGACTTTCCGTTTGATATTTTTTATCAAAACAGAACAAGACTTTCATGAAACAAAACAGTTCATGCTGTCATTTTGAGCTTAATATTATTTCTGCCATCTTCCTAGGGTTTATTTGAAAATATTTCTTTCTAGAAATTTCATAATTAATTTGCATCTTTGTTGCTACCTTTTCTCCAGAAAGGTGGAATTCGGGTGGCTGTTGGAGACTGTATCTCTGCTGGTGCATCTGCAACTGCATGATTCGCAGGACATTCGGTCCTGCTAGATCAGAGATTGAACCATCCTGTGCTTTCTAAGCCAGGGGAAATGTCAGTGCCTTGAGAAAATATACTATCAAAAGCAAATGGTAATTCAAGTAGTTTAAACTTTATTATTAAATTTTATTTCTTGTAGTGAAAATATCAGAAAGTTTGAGGAGGAGTGCCAATTGTAAAAGCAGGTCTGAAAGAAATTTCCTGACCAACAATACTATCAAAACACTGTATGTCTGAGAAATTTGAGGGTACCAGATTGTTTCTACAAGTTGTGATTCAAATTTTTGTTACAGGACTGTAACAGCTTAGTCATCTTCATTTTCAGGTCATTAATGGTGTCCTGCGCTGCTTTCCAATCACAATACACATGTTCATTGGTTTATATGGAGATTTAGATCTGCTCATTGGAACTTTTAAGAGAAAATGTAGTGGTATTTGAATGGGTCTTATTTCAACTAAAATTTCTGGGTTTCTTCCAAAGTACAAATTTCCCCAATTTAAGCTAGTGGTACCCCAGTAGATGCATGATAAAAACTCAGCTGTGTTACTCCACTATAGCTAGATTTACTCTAGTAATTACATTGGCTCAATTCCTTTTTTATTAAACTCAAATGGAAAGGAAATAATTAGATCTGATAGCTTTCATATAAGGGGGTATGCTGAGGGTGAAATAATTAAACTGTAATTGTAGTAAATTATGTTTTTCATTAAAATTGTAAGAAGTCTGTTAAATGATTAGCTAAAATGTTTAGGGTATTTGAAGTCCATTCAGCTTTTTGATTCTGCAGGCAGATCAGAGGAATTTACAATCTGTGAAAGTATGTTTGGATACTGCAGTATCTCATGCTATCCATACCAAATTGGTTCCCAGCTTGTTTGATTTTAGCAAGTATTGTTCATTACTGATAGTGTTACAAAATGTGTGCGATAGTTTTCCAGAGATGAAATGGAGCTGCTGCACTCTGCAATCTAAAACCTATCTGTATATTTATAAACAGTCTTTTTGGCCCATTTACTGAGGGAGCAATTCTTTCTATATACAAAGTTAATCCCTATTTTATCTGTCCTGCTTTCAGAACTATCCCCTGCAGAATTGCTATTGCAAAGAGATGCTGGCCTGCTTTAAATGGGGATGATGTTACACCCTCACTGACTCTGCAAGTGAGTTGTGACTGTGCCTCACTCACACTGGTTACAGTAGAATATGCTTTAATACCCTGCTTTGGTTTTTATTTTTGTTTGTATTTGTGTTTGGTTTGTAATTTTTTTTTTACTTTTGTTTTTATTTTTGCTTGATTTGGTTTCCAAACCCACCAAATTCACACCATGTTCAGCTAACAGAAAAATAACCCAAGGGCTGTGTTTTTAGCACATAATTAATCTCCTAAGGAACATTAAACTCTAGACCTCCAGGTCACTAGAAGTTCATGTCTATATGATGTGAAAATGTAGAAAGGTAAAGAAACCCCAATACTCTCCAGGGAGCTGCATGCTTTAGGTAATTTTTTGCGTAAATAATTAAAATATTTTCTGATGGCAACAATGGTCAGAGGGAAATGCTGAGTCTGTAAGAGCAAGTTCTTCACAGCTGCAAAATATGATAGGGGAAGACTTTGAGCACAAACCTTCCTAGTACAGTCTGCTGTGGATAACTGAAAAGCCATGGCAGTGCACAGTGGAAAGAAGGATAGAAATGTTTTAGAAAGCATTCGCCTTGGAAAAGAAGTAAAGTTTGTCTCAAGGAGGACCTTCTAAATGAATTTGGAACATGAATGTTTAATGGGTAAGATGAAAGCAGCCAAAAAATTACTGCATGGCATGAACATCCAAGCAGACGTTCACCTTCAGAACATACCAAGGAGCTGTAAGAAGAGCTATTGCTGCTCGAGGCAGGGTGGGAGGGTGGGTGAGGGCTGGCATCAAGCCTAAGGTACTAAAAGGTTAGGTGCAGGAGAAAGGAAT
>VZRL01001650.1:585230-845958 GCA_013397895.1 Origma solitaria | reverse complement strand
TTCTCTATTACTCAAAGTTCATGAGCTAGTTAAGAGGCTGCATTTCCGTCTGAGACCTTTGGGTGTAGACTGCCTTACTGGAGACAGCCAGCTGTGTGCCTTCCCCATTTAGCTAGAAAAAACCCAGGTGTCTGATGGGTTGCTGAATGGGAGGCACTCTAATGGCACATCTCTAGGGGTTCCTTATTTGACCTTTGAGCTATGACCCCATAGTTTCTTCTAAATTCTTCCAGCTTTAAAGCAAAGCTGCTTTATGCATCATGAAACAAATCATTACCAGAGGAATGGTAAAACTTAAGACTTGTCTCTTAGAGACTATGTCTTCTAGAGACTATTTCTCTAAAATCACAATTTCAACATTAGTTTGGTTTTTCTAAGGCAGAAAAATGCATGGCATTGCAATCCTGTAAAAGTACCAGGCTTTTGGTAATGGGAGCCTAGTTTTCCCCCTAAGTTCTTCAGAAAGTTAATTTTTGTGCAGCCTCCTAAACCCAATAATAGTTGCTTTGCAGTTACAAAAAATTAATCCTCTTTTTTTTCAGGGGAAAGATCATGCTAAGCCACTGCAGGGTGAAGGTTAAATTGGTTAACAAGAATTCAAAGAGAAAAGTAATAGAAATGGAGGAAACAACTGTCTTAAAGGATACTTCAGGATTTGTGTGGTGAGAGCAGGGCTGAGGCTCTTCCACTGTGTTTTACAGACGGTGTGGGAACTTCATCCCTCCTGTGTCTCTGGACACAGACTGAGAGAAAAAAGTCTGCTCTGTTGAGAGTGTATTTGTCAGGCAACGATAGCGGTTTACTTCTAGCTTCTAATAGTTACATTTAAAGTATTTGTATATATTCATTTATCCTGCAACTGTAGAATGTTATCCTCATTGTTAAACAAAAGCATTAGATGATGATATTAACAATTCTTTTGACAGTGTAAAAGTTTGAAGGGAAAATGAAAAGACTTTCTGGCAGAACTGGGCCACATTATGGCAGAGGGAGATGAAATAGCAGAACACAAGATATCTGATATTTACAGTGACAGTTTTTGCCTTTTGGGCCTGGTATAATTTTGCAGAAAGTTTAGAGTTGTGTTTCTCCCATTTTTTAAAACTATATTGTACTGTGATTGAAGTCATGTCAAATTGCTAGCCCTCCAAATTTAAAAGTCACCATAAATGGGTGACAGACAAATGTCACTCTCACATTCTTATAGTTTCTTCTGTCATTGCTTTTCCCTGGTAAAAATTTAAAATCTTTGATGAAAACTAGTTTTAAGCTTTTGAAATTAAATGAAGCTTATTAGATCTTTATCACCCTGTGTGATAATTTAGTCACAAATGCATTCCTTTTGAAGAAGTAGTAATTGGAACTATTATTTTATTTGGGTTTCCACATATTGTGTTACTGTAGGAAAAAAGAATTCTAATTCTTTTATTTTTTTCCCAAACCCATCTGTAAAAAAGAACTAAAGCTTTAAAAAAAAACCACAGAAAATTGGAAGCACTGGGTAATGGAAAATTGGATTTTTAGGTTTTCCCTGTACAGTAACTAGGATTTCATGCTTGGTCTGACGAATAATTCCCTGCCTTTTTAACACATTTTGGGAAGATTTACCACTCTGAAGGGCCAGATACTGTGGAATAGGGGATCTTAAATTGATTTAAATGAATAATTTAATCTTTTAAATCAATTTAAAGAAACACTGACACAAAGTTTTCAGATTTTTCATAATGATAAAAGGCTTAATAAGCTAGTGTGCTATTGTTTCTTTTCTCATTTTCAAAGTTTCATTATATTTCTGTTTCCATATGACACTTAAATATCAGAATGACCCAATTTTAATCCTTCAATGATGCTTATAAATTGGACAAGCAGCAGAAAGGATCTTTCTGAATAACAGAGAAAGACTATCTGTTTTTATGTCAGTGTCAAAATTCAACCTGCCTTCAATAGCATTAAGATTTTACTGGATGACTCTAGATGCCTACTTACCACAGAGTGTGGTGTAGTCACTGAAAACTGGCACATTTAAATTTTAAAGAAAATATGCAATTTTGTTAAGATGGAATTCATGGAGTGATCTGAATATCTCCCTTTTCTAAATGCAATTAGTATCTGTATTTCTATGGTAGGCAAAAGTTTACTGCTGAGAAATACTGCAGTAGATGTTCCTTAGTTTTAATTTTTATTAAATTGTATGTTACTAATATTACCATTATGTGCTGCTCGTTGTTAGTTAATCTATTTCCAGTTCAACTGCCAAAGCATTTTACATTATATAGCAGGGCATGACAAGATTTTATGCAGCGGTTGTCACTGAATGACACTTTTTGTTCTCAGAATCCAATCCTGCAGTCTGAAGTGGTGAGAGGAGAGACTTTCTCAAGTAGTAACCCTATTAACTTCTGTCATGGTTTGGACACTGGGCAAATGCCAGGCACCCACGACAGCCGCTCACTCGCTGTCTGTCCCCTGCCACAGCTGGGCAGAGGAAAATTAATGAAGTGGTCATGAGTTGAGGTAAGGACTGGGAGGAAACACTCCAAGGGCAAAACAGGCTCAGCTTAAAGTTACAAAGTGAATTTATTACTAACAGAGACAGAGGAGGATCATGAGAAATAAGATAAGCCCTTAAAGACACCTTTTCGTCCTCCAACCCCTCCCTCCTTCCCACCGACAACTTCTCATTTATACTCTTCAAATTCAGAAAGGATAATTAATTCAGGTGATCGAGTTTACAAATGCCCTCTACTGGAAACAGGAATCTGGGGAAAATTTCCTGGTAATCCTTACTGGGTATTTAGGTAAATGAAAAATGTCGTACCAAAACTCTGAATGCCTTTCAGTATTTGAAATCTAACCTGTAAGAAAATTGTGGTGTTTTCTCTTTTTTCTTTTCCTTTTCCTTTTCCTTTTTCTCTTTCTTTTTTTTTTTTTTTTTTTTTTTTTTAAAGGGGGCAAAAGAAACCTTATAGCATACATGTGACGTATTTCATATGTTAGCTTTTTCCTGGAAGTCATGTCCATGTCCTCCTCATGTATTTACTTAATGATCAAGAGGTTTTCTTAGAATTTGGGATGAAAGCACCATATTTCCATTTCCAAACGTTAAAAAAAAAAAAAAAAGATTGAACACTTTTGAGATACTTCAATTTCTGGAGATTCCATGAAGTTCTTTCTTATCACACCAGAATGTCCTTGCTGTCTTAAGAATGTATGTTTCTTTTCTTAATTGCTTTCAGATAAGAATTTACTGTCTTTGTGAGTACCCTGGATCTGTGCCTTTCAGCAATCCTTTTCACTTGGCTTAGGAGTAGCCTTAATTACCTCAAAACAGAGGCTTCCATGAGCATTTCATAATTAGAAACTATCTTTCTGAAAGGCTTAGGGAGGCGAGGGGAGAGGAAATATCAAAACTTGTGCTACTCCCACGAGTGCATTTCATTCTCAAACTGCAGAAGTAGGGGCTTTGTCTATGTAAACTTCCATGGGTAAACATCTGTCTCATGCATGAATATTGCAATGTTGGTGTATGTGACAGAACAAATAAAATGTCCCCCAGAGCTCTGAAAAGGTTATTTACAGCACTCATTTAACAATAAGTTAATCCTTAAGACAAGGGTGCAGTGAATGTAGTGAACAGCTGGTGCTCATGGTATTTACTGAAGAACTTCAGAATAACATGCTCTGTCAAGAGCAATCTGATCTACACACATACACAGAGATGGGTCCATTTATGTGTCAGGTTACAAGACAGACAGCCACCCAGAGAGCAATGCTCACCTATCAGTCGGCTTAAAGCTGTCAGTGAATAAACTCTTTGTGGAAGAAATTTAAAAGGATGGCTGTGGAACAGCCCTGGATTATTAAGGTCTTGGAATCTAAACAGACCTCATTAAATCAGGAGCATTAATAAACTAGACAAGCAAAACGTGTAGGAAGCAGTCTGCTCGGCTCTCTGAGGTGCTATGACCAGGGGCTTGATGCACTTTTCAGACCTCAGGCTCTAAGCCAGACAGCTGAAAAGACTCCCAGGCAGACAGGGGAGTCTTGTCCTCCTCTGCTGTGGTTGTGAGCCATGCTCCTGGCAGCCCGGTTAACACAAAGTGCCACAAGGGTATCAGCAGGCATGGCTGAGCCCTCGCATCAACCCCTGAGCGCAGCCTCAAGGTCCCTTGCACTGGAAGAGTCTGTAAAGATGTGTTTCTGTGTTATGCCACTTTCTGTGTTCAGTTATGTCAGCTTTAGAAAAATTATTGCCTGGATTCACCTGCACAAAACTGACTGAAGGAATTGCACCTGGGTAGCTCAGAAACACCTGTTCTGTAAGACACAGTCAGAATGTGATTAGCACATTTTAGCCTTCAAAACAAGCTAGATGCTATTTTCCAGTGCCCACAGAATACCTTATTACTTCTTGACAGCAGTTATAACTCCATCTTGCAATGAAATTATGAGTGTGCAGTCACTCCCCTTGCTTCTGTCAAGCCCCACATAGCGCATGGCCCAGGAAAAAAGTGGATCCCCGATCATGTGCTCTGGATTAGGTGTAACTGCTGCCTGAATAGGGTTCTATGATTTTACATGGTTGTGTTAGGGATACCCCCTCCCACCTATACTCAAATGTGGCATGGGGCAGGACCCTTCAAATAAACTAGGGTATAGACTGCCCTGTTCTTGCACAGCTGGTGCCTTCCTTGCATCTTGTACAGGGGCCAGAGGAGCCAGAAATCGACATCACCCTGGGCTGTTTTTCTGTGCTGGGACATGAGAACAAGAGATCAGTGCTAACAGAAGAGGGTGGTACTCTGCTGACCTCCCCTCCAGTTATGTTTCCTGGTAAAACACTACTTTAAAAGCCTCACCCTGTACTGAACAGAATGCTTTGGGAACACAGAGTGGTTTGATTTCTTGCTGAAACCCATCTAGACAGTTTCACACTGTGCACTAATGCTCTTGGTTCTTATAAGTAAAGCTCTGGAGAATGAGAAAGATATTCTCAGAGAGCAAGTTTCAGACTAATTTCTCATCTAGAGGCAAGACTGAGTGACTGAAAGGCTCATTTTCCAGTTCAGATAACTTAAATCCCTAGTGAACAATTGTGGCTCTAAGTAAATCAAAAGGCATATTATTAATAGGTTAAGTAAAAGCAGAACTCTATAGCCTGTGATATAATACCACAAATAATGTAATTTTTAAGAATTAAAAATCCTTTATTCTTTACCTGACAGTAAAAATTTCTTTATCAGTCTTAATAGGAGACAATTAAAACAACTGTCTTCTGTTGCAGAAAATAACCTGCTCAGACAGACAGAAGAAATGGAGCCATTTACAGGTTCTTTAATAGTGTTTTATGCTTAAATAGTGTGTAATAGTGCTATGGCTGAAGCAGCTTTGCTGGGAGGACCTGGGGATCCTGGTGGACAGCCAGTTGACCATGAGGCTGCAATGCATCCTTTGTGACAATGGTGGCAAGCAGCATCCTGGGCAACAGAAGGGTGATCATTTCTAGCAGGTCAAAGGAGCTCATCCTTCCCCTTCATTCAGCACTAGCGAGGGGCATCTGGAATGCTGGGTCAGGTTCTAGACTCGGTCGCATAAGGTAGACATGGATATACAAATCAGCGTAGCAAAGGGCCACAGAGACAGCAAAGGGCTTGGAGCATCTGATGTATGAGGAGAGACTGAAAGAGTTGGGACTGCTCAGTCTGGAGAAGAGGAGGCTCAGGGGGAATTTTATCAAGAAGTAGAAATACCTGATGTGGGAATAAAGAAGACAGAGATAAGCCCTTAGTGGTATTCACTGGGGGAACAAGAGACAATGAGCACAAATTGAAATACAGCAGGTTCTGTCTGAATACACCAAAACATATTTTTACTGTAAGTGTGGTTGAACACTGGATCGAGTTCCACAGAGAGGTTGTGGATCAATGGAGAGATTCAAAACCCAAGTAGACAAGGCCCTGGGCCACCTTCTCTAGCCTAGCCTGCTTAAGCCAGGGGAGTGCATTACCTGATCTCAAGATGTTCCTTCAAAGCTCAGTGGATCTGTGATTCTGTGATTTCTTTTGTATGGAAGATTTTATGTGTGTGTATGTGTGTGTATGTGTGTGTGTGTGGTGTGTGTGAATATCTTTGTAGGTCCAGGATCCAAATATGATTAAACTTTATTATTATCTCAGGAAGATTATTACAAGTGTATCATTAAAAGCTAAAAGCTTTTAATGGCTTTTTTTTTGTTTGTTTGTTTGTTCTGTTTTTGTTTCTGGTTTTTTGTGGGGTTTTTTGTTTGTTGTTATTTTTTGTTTGTTTGTTTTGTTTTTATTTTTGTTTTTTGTTTTTTTCTCTCAAAGTATTGGTTATTCTTTTCCTTTAACACTTGAGAAGATACCCTGCAGAAAACTCTCTATTATAGTTTGGTTTGGCCCAGTTGTCAAACAGTTTTAATGTAGTGGTTCACTGTTGTGAACTACACGCTTTTGGAGAGAGGGAGAACATTTTAGGAAGGGAAAGTTCAGCAGAGTGACATTACTTTTAGAAGTTCCATATCCTTTACTCTCTCAAAGAATTTAGAAGGATTTAGAGCCCAATATTGCAGCTTGAAGCATGCATTGGTGAAGAAGTAGACAAAATAAATGGAGATGGAATAATGAGAGGCATGTCTCTTGCACTTGGTTTTCTCAGACCCTTCACTTAACAAAAAGCATATAAATACCATTTAGAGAAGCTTTTATTATGAAAAATAAGGTCACTTTTCTTCTTGATGTTTCTGTACCCTGTAACTTACACCATCAGTTAAATCTGGTTTCTGTTAAATCCAGAGCACAGTGATAGAGCCTTCTTCTCTAACATCTGTAAGAGCTTTACTTTAGAGAGTGTTGAAATACACATTTATTGGGAAGAAGAGATTCAGACTAGGGAGAATGGCTTATACCCAGTGATGCAGTGCAGCCTGATACGAACATACTGACAAGTGCTGCAACAAACCACAAGCACAATTCAGAAATCTTTCAATACTTTGATTACCAATATTTTTCTTGAACTCCAATCATGCCACTCTATCTTGCCTATAAATAATGAGGCCTGAACAGAAAGAGATTACTAGATAACTTGTGAATATCATGCATATTATCTACCAACTAGCGTAATCAGACATCCAGGATCTAAATGTCTTAAATCTTAATATAGTCAGGTGAGCTTTTAAATGCCTTTAAATTGAGAAAATACTTGTTTTACCTCTGAAACCATCAGATTCAATAGATTAATTACAACCTGTAAGCACAATCAATCTATTATGAAGCCTTGCCATGCTTCTGTCTCATTGTTCATCTGCTCCTCTCAGCTCAGGTACCACAGAGCTTCCACCATGCTGCTGCAATCAATATGATGATGAGCATAAATAAACAATAGAGTGTAACAATAATCTGCGGTCCCAGTCCTTGTAATGCTTTTAAGCTTACTGCATTACATTACTGCAGTTTTTACTTTCAAGTGGCAGTACTTTCTGAGTGAATGACAAATGTCTTGACTCAATAATTTCAAATAAAATATTCAGTTAACATAGTAAATCCATGCAGGAGTTCCATTCATTCCAGGTGTTATATGGTAGATAAATTGGACTTTGGCTCCTTCCAAGTTTGTTTCCCAAATGGGGATGGAGACAGCAAGGCAATTATCAACCCCTCCTTGCTTCTAAACTTGCAATAAGGTTCATTACAAAACCAAAGATCATCATAAAGCTTGTGTACTCAGTGATTTTTATAAGGTTTTCTAAGATCACATGTTATGTTCATGTGTCTCGGATTAGAGACAAATATCCTAGGTGGAAAGCACTCCGAGCAGGTGCCTCCCCCACAGCAGAGGTTTCTGGCACCCCTCCCCCCACAACACAGAATATCTCAGCCTAAAGTGGGAAGAACTGTTTAATTAACAGACCACACAGTGGAAAGGGAAAAGGGGAAAAGGGGTCAGAAAACCTGAACAAACAGCTGATGAACTTAGTGTCCTTTTTCTCAGGCGTAGCTTCCCCTTTCCGGGGGCCCTGAAGGGGCTAGGTGAAGTTCCTCCGGTGGCTCCCTGGATGATTCTCGTCCGCTGTCCCCCGGGGCTCCTCAGGTTCTCGGATGAGAAAGCAAGTCGAAGAAAAGGATCCAAAACGATGAAAAAACAATCCCAGGGAGGGAAAAAAAAACCAACCCAAGCAGCAGCTACACCAGTAGCACCAGCCACCAGCAGCAGCAACCGACTGACGAAAAAAAAAACAGTGTCCCTTCCTTCTCACTCCCCCATAGGAGAGCTGGGGAAAGTTTCAAAACATCCCGCGCTGGCGGCAGAGCTCCCAGCTGCGGGACACAGTTAAAGCTACAGGACCATATTTGTGGTCAAGCATACGAAATGATAGGGAATACAAGATATCATTATGCCACCCCAGGACATCATGTCAACATATTCTTAGACATTTTGGTCAGGTCACTCATATGGACTCTGTAAGGCTGTGTTTCTTCAGAAGATTAAATGTTTTTCTTCACTTGAAGAGCAGCACTACAGTGGGTCTTTCAACACCTTCAGGTTGTTAATGAGACATTATTACCTATCACAATACATCACTCCAGAGTCAGACCAATCAAGTTACTTTATTTCTGTCTTTTAGATCACTAGTTTCATTAGGTCAATTTACATAAAAATACGTTAAATATCAAGCTTTCTGTGTATTTTTCATAAAATAAAGTAAATTGTGATCCCCAGGTTAAATTTTCTATAGCAAAGGCCTTTTGGGAACCATCTGCTTTGAATGTGCCCTTATCATAAGCATAATGCTTGCAAACACAATTCTGAGGAAGCTGTTTTGCACATGCCATTATTAACTGAACGTACAATTACATGACTGACTTGTTTTCTCTGGAAATCATAATAACAATTGAGTCATGCCTGGTTCCTGGAAACCTCCTGGCTGTGAATTCACCTCATTAAATCTGCCTATTATTTTACTGTCTGGTAGATTTGGTTTGAACCACACTGACCACATTAAAGACATTTTGCTGTAACTTACTGATACGCTTGGAACTATAGCAGTGACTTTCATTAATTTGTTCTCTAAGCAAAGACTTATTTGTGGAGAGAAACAAAAGGCTGTGGTAAATTCACTGTTTATCTTAATGGGAAGGCCCTTTTCATTTAATGTGTATCAGTATTTTTCCAACAGAGTGCATGGGAACATTTTGAGCATGAAAATTTCACTTGTTCTCAAATTGTGTTCTTCCCCTCTCTTCTTCCATCTGGTATTCCATGAGTGAGCGAGACATTGGGGATCTTCTTGTACAGATTGTACATACATTGCTCCTAATATCATTCCTCTGGGTCTCATCCAGCCTTTGTGAAATCAGTGATATTACCTGGATGTGAGCTGGGGCACAACTTGTCCCAACTTGTGTAAAAGGTTACGAGGCATTTTACAGTCCTTTTGCCCAAGTAACGCTACACTAAAAAATCAATTGGGTTGCCTTCTGTAACCATGTGAATTATTGACTGAAAACAAATGACAGCCACTGAAATCTAGGAAAACCTATTAAAAATTCATCAGCCACTTCTAACCTTTCTTTCACAGTACGTGGACTGCAGCAAGACCTTGTGCAAAAATATAATAGAAATGTTATTCCTTAGCTCTCCCATTTGTTTCTGTTGACCTCTAATGTGGTCATTATACTTGAGTGAAAATCAGAAGATATTTATAGTAAACAGAAAGATACATATTTTTGGGTATTTGCTGGAGGAAGTCTGGTTCATCATACAAAATTAGAGATATTACAACCTCTTCACCCTCAGGGTTTAGGGGACCATGAAGTCCTGCTTTTGCGTCATTATTTAAGGAATGGAAAAGTTATTTCATGTCTTATTGTAAGGAAGAAAAAAGCAATACTGCTTAGTTTGTAAAGAAGGCCTTTCCTGATCTTTTTATCTAAATGCAGATTTTCAGTTTTCCTCTCTGTACAATCCATGTAAGAAATCCCTCAAGACAAAGATGCTGAAAAGAAATGAATATTTAAATGGAAAAGGTTTTTTTTAGAAGGAAGATAAATTTCTCAAGCAAGTTCTGCATCACTTTAGCAATGAGTCGAGTTTTCTTTATCTCTGTGAAACAATGAAAATGTGCAAAAGATGAAACAGGATAAAAAGACAAGCCTAGGGTTTGTTTGAAATGTGATTCTTCATTCTTGTTTTTTCTACTTCTGCAAGAACAAAAGCAGGGAACTCCTTCCCCATTGAAACAAGACAGACTCATTTTCCCTGAGGTTAGTATTTCTTCTAGTTATGGGATAGCTAGTATTAGTAACTGTTTAAATTGGTCTCCATTTGTGTAAGGATTTGGAGAGTAATTTCACTTTTCTACAAGAGGAAAATTAAAGACACTTGTAGGGTGTAGGGAACTCAAGCAGGAAGAACAAGTCTTCAGTACAGTGGACTTGACACAGCCTTCAGGATGTCGGGAATTGTGCTTTATGATTGTGGTGAAAGGAAGCTTCCTCCAAAATAAAAGCAAAACAAACCCATTAGCTAAGTGGAGAATTATTTTGTTTTATTGATTGGTGGGTTGACCCTGGCTGGCCACCAGGTGCCCACTAAAGCCACTTTCTCCCTTTCCTCCTCAGCTGGACAGGGGAGAGAAAATGTAATGAAAGGCTCTTGGGTCAAGATGAGGACAGGGAGAGATCACTCAGCATCAGTTACTCAGTTACATCATTCAGTTACAAAAACAGACTTGACTTGGGGAAATTAGTTTTGTTTATTACCAATAAATTTGGATTAGAGAAATGAGAAATAAACCCAAATCTTAAAAACACCTGCCACTAACCACTCCCTTCTTCCTGAGCTCAACTTCACTCCCCATTTCTCTCCCACTTTTCTCTGAGAGGCACAGGGGAATGGGGAAGGGGGCTGCAGTCACTTCATCACATGACGCTGCTGCTCCTTCCTGCTCAGGGGCAGAATTCCTCACACTCTTCCTCTGCTCCACCTTGGGGTCCCTCCCATGTCAGATTGTCCTCCACTGATGTATTCAATGTGAGTCCTTCCCACAAGCTGTGGTTCTTCACAAACTGCTCCATTGTGGGTCTTTTCCACAAGGTGCTGTCCTTCAAGGACAGGCTGTTCCAGTGTGGGTCCCCTGGGGGGCCACAAATCCTACCAAAAACATGTTTCAGTGTGGGCTCCTCTCTCCATGGGGCCACAGATCCTGCCAGGAGCCTGTTCCACCACAGGCTTCCTGTGCGATCACAGCCTTCTTTGGGCATCCACCTAGATTAGTGTGGGCTCCTTCAGGGGCTGCAGGTGGATCTCTGCTCTGCCATGGACTTCCATGGGCAGCAGGGGCACAGCTGCCTCACCATGGGCTGCACCATGGGCTGCAGGGGAATCTCTGCCTTGGTGCCTGGAGCATCTCCTCCCTCTCTTCACAGACCTTGGTGTCTGCAGAACTGTTTCTCCCACTCTTCTCTGGCTGCAATTTGCTTCTGCAAAGTAACTTTCCCCCTTTCTTAAATCTATTATCCCAGAGATGCTTCCACCACTGGCTGATGGGCTCAACCTTGACCAGCAGCAGGTCAGTCCTGGAGTTGGCTGGCATTGGCTCTTTTGGGCATGGGAGAAGTTTCTGACAGCTTTTTGTGGCATCTGTCCCTATAGACCCCTTTTACCAAAACCTCACCATGTAAACCCAATGCAAATGCAAAGACATAAAAAGAGATTGAGAATGTTCTGAGAAGGAATTAAGAAGACATTAGTAATAACAATACAACTATTTCTGTGTTATTTTAGGATTTCCTGCAATAGTGCTGTAAAATAATTGTAGCCCCACAGAAGAGCTGTTCAGTTGGCTTTTGTGTGATGCCAAGGCCTGGATCTGGACAGCATCTCAGACAGATTCCATTGAAAAAGTCAAGAGCCCCTCTACATTCTAGCAGAATATTACCCTAGAGGCAGGGACTGTTGTAAAGCAGGTATGTTTATGGGAAGATGAAATGACTACATAAATTCTGCTTTGCTTGCAAACGTAAAATGTTTTTCTTGAAAAAACAAGCAAATTACTGAAGTCTTAAGCAATTCTGAGATGTGCACTACAGAGATTCACAGATGGTGCAAAATGACAGCTGAAGCTATCATTCTTTTGTAGTGTTTGCAACTCTAGTTCTTCCTCTCTGTATTTGAGAACCCAGAGAACACAAATAATGAATATTAAAAGCTTAAGATGAGACACTAGGGTATTATTTCCTCCAAGATTAAGTTTGATTTCCAAGATAAAATCAGATTTTATTTTTTTTAAGTGAAGGTGAAGTATTTAAAATTTTCTATATGAAATCTGCAGGCTATTATCCTAAAGGGTTCAGAAAAATTTAGTACTCAGAATAATTTTTACTTTTATTAAAAGTACATCCAGTGTCAGTTTACCTAAGAGATTGACAGTGCCTCATAGTTTTGCAGTGTTTTCTTGTTTGTTGCTGATGTCTTTGCCTTGAATACTGGGCTGAGAAGAATGACAGAACTTTCCCTTTCTATAATACCATTGCTTTTCTCAGTCCTACAGGTACTTGGTTTTATAGGACTAAGGAAATCTACAAAGCAAGAAGAGACAAAAATAGTTCCCTGAGACAGAACAAGATGCACCTCTCTCCTTTACCATGTGGCATCAGTGGTATTACTGATTACATGGGCACTTTTTTTGAGCAGAGCCTAGTTTTAAAAATTCAAAGGTGCAACATCCTTACCATGGAGATACATATATGTTTCTCTGGCTACAGGCATTTTTCCCCTGTTATTTTTTAATCTATTAGTAGAAGTAGCATGCACTCAGAACAAGCTGCTGATGATAGTACCTGTTTAATTATTAAAAGAAGGTGAGAGTGAAAATCATGCATTCTCTAACTTGAGGAATCATCAGGTACTACTTTAAAAGAATTGATTTGGAAGTTCCTGGCTTGTAGCTATCACATTAATACCTTAGGCTGAATAGTTTATTAAAATAGATACATGTGAGTAAGAATACAGTGCAGTCTGTACCCCTGAACATTTGTCACCATGACTCAATGCCCACAGAGAGGCAGGAGCATGATGTCTATATACTTACGGTGGGATTACATACCTAAAAAGATTCAACATAAAATGGGCACTATTTGGCACAACTCTTATGAAGTTGTCCTTAGCTACTCTAAACCATACAGATTTTCCTCATCTTAATGCCCTCTCACTGCACATACCTCATTTTGTTAAAATGAAAAAACTAGGCTTCAAGCATCTGAAAATAGTCTCTTAAAGGATCTAAGCTGTGCCACTGTTAGCTGACAGATTTTTCCCAGTCTATTTGTAACTGTTCCACGAGGGTTTCTGTGAAGAGATTAAAGCCAATGGTTCAGAAGCCTAAACAATGCAGTCTTCAAAAATCTTCTGCTGTTCCTAATTAAGGAGTTTCCTGGGCTTTGTAACTTTCTCAGTATTTGATATTTTAGCACCTGCACGTTCACCAATTGTTCATAATTTTGAACAGCTTGAAATCAGCCTTTAAATTTTACACACCCTATACACTTTATTTATACACAAGACTTTACACTAGTGGATCGAAGCAAGTAAGTGCTCTTTCCCTGAAAGTGGTGGACCAGCAGGCTGCCTTGTGTCCATCTCCCAGAGCAAGCCTTGCTGCCTCCATGCTCCCTCCTTCTTTTCAAACAGTAAGTTCTTCCCAGAAGAAGATAGCAACACATGTCAGAGAGAAATATGTGTAACAGGGATATTGTCCTAAACATTTTTTTCCAAGTTGTTTACATTGCAGTACTAGAGTTCACGTTCTACATTAGGACATTCTCGGATTGATATTATCTTGTGCTACTAGAAAGAATAACATAACCTCCATTGCAAACGGGTATTTTGATATAATCATGAATCATAGGAATTCTTACCTACTACTTAGGTGTCTAAAAGTATAATAAAAAGATCATAGAAATTAGCTATTAAAGGAGTAGTGACCACTTGCACCACGCAATTTAAATACTTCTTCGTGCTTGTGTTCTCTGTAGGTTCTCTATATCAATAAATTCCAGCGCTGTAACACCAGCATGCAGCTGTCCTAAAATTAATGAATGTGCTGATTCCAGTGTGCCAAGGTACAGAAGCTGTCTTCTATTTTACGACAGAGCATTTAAACTTTACACCATCTCTGTAGCAAAACAAATTGTTTCTGCATGAGATTCCTTTTCAAAATTGGGTGTCATGCTGAAATATCAATAGAGCAGTATGTATGACCTTTGTCGCACATCAACATTTATTTCATGAAAAAACCCACCCAGCAGCAGATGGCATTTGGATATAAACAGATTTTGAAGTAAAGTGCTTTTGCTTAGTCTGATATACTTAATATATGTAAAGCAATTTTCTTGAGGCAGCACAGTATGGTTCAGAATAACTTGATATTTCAGAAATTTCCAAGTGATAAGCCTCAAATAGATCCCTTGTGAATAAGAGACAGGGTCTTTGCAGAAACCTTGCCGAAACCTTGCAGATATCCTGAGCCACATAATGAAACAAAGGAGGGACGGCTGGAGGCTTGAATGAATGCTGGCTGGATATTCCCAAAATGGGGAAAGAGGGAGATTTGTGACTTCTGACAGAGGAGCACTGTTTCTTCTGTGCTCCCAGATTTGAACTTGTAATATTAGTAGAGTACCCTAACAGACAGCAGAGATGATCAAGCTCCATCAAGACAAACTCTGGAAGTTTACTGGGCGTGAACCAAAAATCAGCACCAGAAGTGGCTGGTGAGGACAGATGCAGAGAGACAACATCAACTTAAGCAGGTCTGTTGTCACTGGAGGATTGGTGCTTTCTGAAGACCGAGATTTGCCACATTGCACCAATGACAGTGTCCAGGATCATATGGAGAAAATCAAGAGAGCTTATAGTGAGTTCTGAGAGGCAAAACCAGATGAAACAACTCAGTTATTTCCTCCTTAATCCTTCAGGTCAAGGAGAAAGGCTCAAATGGGAGTGAATATCCCTTGCAAGCTAACAGCTGGGAGCACTGTCAGTGTTTCAGACATTTTCAGCATCTTTGCTTTCATGACCATGGTGTCTCATTTTATTCAGAAAAGAAACAACAAACTAGTTAGAGGCTTTTCAGTACCTAAAGGGGGCTTACAAGAAAGCTGGGAAGGGACTTTTTACAAGGGCATGCAGTGATAAGACAAGGGGGCAAAGTCACCAAACATAAAGAGGGCAGGTTTAGTTAATTTAGCTAAAATAGCTAATTAAGCTAATTTAAATTAGCTATTGGGAAGATCTGCTTTCTGTAAGAGTGGTGAGGCACTGGAACAAGCTGCCCAGAGAAGTTGGATGCCCATTCCTGGAAAAGTTCAAGGCCAGCTTGAGCAACCTTGTCTAGTGGATGGTGTCCCTGCCCATGGCAGATGAGTTGGAACTAGAGGATCTTTAACATCCTTTCCAACCCAAACCATTCTATGATTTTATGAAAAAGATGAAAATGAAGGATACGCTATTTAGCCAGAGATCATTAAAAAATAACCAGGGAAATACAGTAAGAGCTGACAGTGGATATCAAATTAATAACACCCACATGTCAAAATTACCCCTTTGTTGACTGTTACATTTGTATGGACTACCACAACAAAAACCAAACAGGCAATGGAATCACTCCAAAGCTGCCCAACAAAAAACTATCTACCTGAAAAAACACATCTATGAAAAGCATGCTCAAAGCAGCAAAATCTCCCCCAAACTGTCAAGAAAAGTCCTAGACTTCTGTTTGAGTGCAAAGACACTCAATGTTTTGACACTACTCTTGATGGTTCAAGCCTTCATCATAGAGAAATATGCCATGGTGTCACGAAGATATTTATTTTTTTCTATCTAACTGGCTCACGATAGCTGAAATGGAAAACTGCCGTCAAATAGTTTTTGAAGATGAATTACTTTTGTGTATGTTCTTTTTGTACTTCACACATTTTGGAAAACCTTTCTCAGAGAAAAAATGATCTTTTGCAGGTACTTCATGGCTTTTGCCTGTTAATCTTTTCTAGGCCATATGGGTTACTAGTAATGAAGTAACCAATGCTACTGAAACAAAGAAAAGATAATTTACTGATTTTTATGCACTGTGGAATATTGCATCAGTCCCTGCAACAAAATCTCCTTCAGAGCATTCGAGAAAGTTTAAGATGTGTTTGAGAGTGCTTTGACTTGGGAAAAGACTAACAAGATAGAGCTTCTAGTCATTCTCCAACAAGGTGATGTTAGTGTCAGCTTTGTCCTGTGTTAGAAATTACATTGTTTGTTAGAAACAATTGTATGGAAAGCAATGTCAACACCCCACTCAGGTTAATCAATTCTCCCCTAAAAGTGGCAGGAAAAGAAAAGGCACTTCACAAGCGTGAATTGTCATGCCCTCAGAATTAGTATGTACAGCTCCATCTTTTGGTTCCTGCATTCCAAGATCATTTCATTTACATCTGGAAAGCAAAAGAAGGAAGACTTATATATCATATATGCTCATGGACTTTAGGGAACTTCCTCTTGTCAGGCAGGACAAGTTTTGTAAGCTATTTGAAAGGCATGTTAAATAAACGAAAGTTTTAATTAGCACTACTGCAAGCTGTAACGCTCTCTTACCTGAAGCTGAGTGACATCAAAAGATACAAAATTCTTTCTTGGCTTTGATATTTTTTCCCACCTAGAATGCTCCTCCTCTCATCCATGTAATCCTTATGCCCATTTCATAAAGCAATTGAAGGACACCAGTGAGAACTAATCCTTGGCAATCATGTACCTAAACTGTCACAAATTGAATTATTGCCAAGAAAAATACTTGAGTATGATAAATAACAATATTGTCCACATGGCTTTGGCTTGGTTAATTCTCAAATGATCTGTCAAGAGGAAAATACATTTTCAATGTACTTGCATTCAAAATGGTATGCATTTAAATACAGGCAAGGACACAAATACACACAATTATTTGCTATAGTTTTTGAAGATACAACCCAAAGATATGTTTTGCATGTATCTAAAGGGAGAATGAAAAACGTCGATGTGAGGCTACCATAAAAATTTCTGTAACAAAAATTTTCAATACCATGAGGGTTTACAGATGTTTGATATTACAATACACATGTATTTGAAAAAAACCAACAAACCAAGAGTTCTAATTATATTTAGAATTACTGATATACAGTATAATTAAAAGCAATGAAACAAAATTACTTCTTGCCCATTTTAAGATAATGATAAAAAAGCTAACACAACAAACTCACTGTAGATTGAGTGTCTGGAAAAAAAAGAAAAAAAGAAGAGATTCATGGAGCTTGTTTCTATGCATCATTTCCATAAAATGTTTTGGGATTGTCAAGGAAAAATTCAAAGACTTCAGAATGCACCATAGAGGACTGGTTTTATGTTGATTTGTTTGTTTGGTTTTGGTTTTGTTGCTTTTTAAAAATCTTATGACCTGTGAATAGCTATCTTAAAAGATGAGAAAAAGAATCAAATTGAAATTCTGCCAGTACTGGCCTGTACTGAAGGATTTGGTTCTGTTTTGGAGAGCAGGGTGTTAGAAACCATGTTGGTTAAGCTTCCATTTTGCCATGTCTTCTTTGGTTTCTCCTGCTACTATTCTTTTCTGCCACTTTTCTCTCAGTCTTGTTCAAATTAAGTCTCAGTGAGTGAATTCTCACCCCAGGCAGGACCCATTTCATGGGTGTGGAGACCCACATGAAGATACTCTTCTTTTTCCTAGCTCCTCCCAGAGCAAGCCAAGCTGCCCCTTTTTTCTCGCACAAGGCATTCACCTTGAGTGCTGGGGGCAGTTTTGAGCACCACAACATAAGAAAGACATAAAAGTGTTAGAGAGTGTCCAAAGGAGGGCAACAAAGATGGGGAAGGGCCTTGAGGGGAAGCTGTGTGAGGAGCAGCTGAGGGCACTTGGTCTGTTCAGCCTGGAGGAGACTGAGGGGAGACCTCACTGCAGTTACAGCTTCCTCTGAGGGGAAGAGGAGGGACAGGCACTGATCTCTGTGGTGATCAGGGACAGGAGCCAAGGGAATGGCCTGAAGTTGTGCCAGAGAAGGTTTAGGTTGGATATTAGAAAAATGTTCTTTGCCCAGAGGGTGGTTGGGCACTGGAACAGCTCCCTAGAGAAGTGCTCACAGCACAGAGTTCAAGAAGCATTTGGACAATGATGTTGGGTATATGGTGTGACTTTTGGGGATGGTGCTGTTCAGGGCCAGGAGTTAGACTCGATGATCCTTGTGGGTCCCTTCCAACTCAGCTTATTCTGTGATTCTGTGATTTACACAGTGGGTGCTGCTGAGGAGGAGGCTGTGCCAAATTTGTAGGGAAACAGAGAGCCAGAAGAGACATGAGGGGTGTCAGGGGCCAGAGCGACCCCCTTTTCATAGGGAGTTAGTGGGAGTTAATCTTTGCAATCTCTAAGGAGTCTTTTAAGCAGCCATTTTGTTTGTCTCTTTCCCTTAAGAGTTACCCCTGTTAAAGGTTCTTTTTTAATAGAGTTTATTAACCCATTATCTTACTTCCTTTATGGTCATATGAAGCTGACGTCCATCCTCATCCATTCAGTACAAAATACTAATGAATTTACGATTCCTGGATAAATGCAGGATATTCTCAGTGAAGCCTTAAAAATGTTTGAGATTTTTCTTTATCTAAAACTGTATCTTAGTTTGCTCTTTTCATGTGTATTGCATAAATAGATAACATATATTTTACTTATGCAAAATTTCTGACAATTCCGAAAAACAATTACCTATTGCTTTAAGTTGCTCTAGAATTACTGATATAAAGTACCATTTAGTCAGGTTCAGGTGGATTAACTATCTAATAACACACTTCTATGCAGACAAGCTGCAATGCTTTGTTTCTTGAGTATTGCTTGTATTCAAGACAATTAAAAATATTAATCTAATGATAAATGAAAGCCTCTTGGTGTCCAATTATTAATAATCTCTTTTATTATCTAATGGTTACTTTACAGCAATTATCTTGAAACTCAGTGGGCTTGACCTTGTCTTCACTGAAATCAATGGCAAATCTCTCACAGAGTTCAATGGAGCATGACTAGACTTGCTAGGTAATGAGCTATTATTAATGCCTGATTTTTGCTACCATAATTATGTCCTGACACTAAGCATATTGTTTCATATTATTAAAAAAAAAGAAAAATAAGATGAAGGAAAGAAAAAAAAAATCTAAAGGCCCCAGTAAAATATAAAAACAAAATCAGAAATTTTAGCTTTCCCATAAGCATTTTTCCTGGAATATTAATATTTATATTTATATGGTATATTTAATAGGGCAGAACACACAGGTTACCAAACAGGTAACAGGATTAATTACTTTCCATGGATGATCTGTATTTATGCAAACCCTTTAATGAACTCCATGAGTTATGTAAACCACACCACAAGGGACAGAAAGACTTAATAACTTGGCATAAGTTATTTAGGTATTTTCCCCATGAAGAGAATTAATTCACAGTCCCCTTGGAAGTTATGCATTCTATTGATACCATTTGCATTTGCATTTAAGTTGTTAATTCTTATCTCTATGGTTATCTGCAGCTGGTTGAGGAAGAGAATAATAAATAGTGGATTTAAATGAAACTCGCAATTTAAATGTGGGCCTACTTAGAGTTGTTTCTTTATACCTGCAATTGCAAACTACAGAACAATATATAACAGTAAAATGTTAGCAGACACTATTCACATATAAAAGACTCACTCAGAGCACAGGGAGCTTATACAAGTTGGACATAGCCTTTGTGTGGGCCGACCAATTGTTCTTGGGAGCCCTCAAGCCCTAAGTTCTTAATTTTATTTATTTATTTATTAAAAATGCTGTGGGTCAATCTCATTAAGTTACTAACATCTTGTTTTACAAGCTCCCCTTGGGGAAAGTAGACATCTCATCCAGAATGCTGAGCATTCTTTTAAAAATTTTGTAGTGCCAAGTATCTCTATGGTGCAATACCTGGATGGATACCATATATTATTTCTGCTCTGGTTTAATGAAGCTGAGCAATGTTTTAATTTAACCTTTATTCCAAAACATAAGTGGAAAGGGTTACTGTATTTATATAAAAGTAAATAAATAAATATTAAATTAAAAATCCCCTAAATCCTAGTTTACACAAATTCTGTGTGATTTGACATAAGAAGACACATTCTCACTACAAAGCTTAGGAAGTTTATGGCTATGAATTCCATGCTGGCTGGCAAAATAATGGATTTTTAACTCGTATGCTCTACTCTGCCTCAAAAGTACCACGGAGCCTTCCCTCCCCTGACACCACCAATGTTGGTCACACTCCCCTGATTACTGCCTTTCTTTGGCTAAAATCTTCTACACTGGTTGCTTTTCAGCATTTACCCATATCATAAAAATTCAGTGCAGATTAGGAGCAGACTATTCTATTATTTGTGAAGAAAAAAACCTATCTTGATCTTTCTTGTAAGACCCCTTTAGATAATGGAAGGCTGCAATAAAGTTTCCGTGGAGACATCTCATCCAGGCTGAACAACTCCAACTCTCTCAGTCTTTCCTTATAAGAGAGATGTTTCATTCCTCTAAGTATCTTCATGACCCTCCTCTGGACCCACTCCAAAAGGTCTGTGGTTTTTCTGTGCTGAAAATAGCTCCTTCCACCAGACATCTATTGCTTTCACTACGACTATTGATTAAATCTTTTGAAAAAACCTTTAAATACTTGAATGCTGAAGCCAAACATTAGATACAAAACTGTGGTGTTCTCTATGTGGTGTTGTTAGCTAGTTATATTAGTGAATAATAGGAAAGCAACTTTGTGATGTATTGCACTAATTCGACTCCCTGATGGCGGATTGGAGCAAGACATAATCCAAAAAGAGGCATTTTGAAGATCAGTTCCTCAAGAGCCGGAAGAGGCTAGAAATAAAGGATCCAAGGTAGTCAATAAATAGTAATTATAAAACTTAATGGAATTTTTGAGGAGTAGTTTGGCTGACCATTAGATGGAAGAAAGATCATATGAACAAATGAATTGGTAAATTGTTCATCAGCCATTAACATTCTTCAGTGCAACGGTCTGTGAAGGTCTAAGCTTTAATTATTTTCATCCTTGTTTCTTTAGAGATTTCAACAAAGGTCCTTAAAAGAAGTGGTCCCAAGACTAATTGAGTGGATGCACATTGAAATATCTTGCTTTGCCTACTTTAACACATTCCTTTTATGTCACCGGGAAGACAAAAAACAACCTTCCATTACTTTCCTGTTTCTTTTCCTTTGCTTTCCTGTCAATATTTTTCTAGGCACGGCAGCTGTTGATTGAGAGCCCTTGCTTTGTCTGTGGCTGGCCCCACAATAACTGGACTAATAACCTCTCCAGACTTAGTTTCCTTTTTTTATAAAATCCCAGAATCACAGAATGGATAAGGTTAAAAGTCACCACAGTGGGTCTTTTGGCCCAACCTCCCTACTTAATCAGAGTCATCCTAGAGCACATTACACAGGATTGTGTCTAGATGATTCTTTCCCATCATGGCAGATGAAAATATTTCTGTCCTTTGTCAGGTCATAGCTTGTAGAACTGTATATATTGACTTACAGAAGTAGTAAATGCTTAGACTAATTTTTACAATAAGATATCTCTGTTCAGCAAGGTCTAGAGGCACTTTTAAAATGAATGGCTCTAAACAGTGTTCTGTTTAACATTGCAGGCAACAGGAATTGAAGAGGCAACACATTTTTTACTGTTAAAAGAATGCAAACAAATGCTGAATGATGCTGAAATGATACTAGCACCATCTAAGCATGCTGGTTTGTTGACTAAAGGTTATTCAATAAGTGGAAGTGTGAACCTGGAAGTCATTGTCAAAACAATCTCTTATTCCATCCACTGTACCACTTAATCATGGCTATGTCTTAGACATAATGCACAAAGCCAGGGAATTCAATTCCATGTTGGCCTATCCTCCCTGCTGTACCCTTAGCTTTCTGGCCCTTAGCTTTCGCACCTAAGGGAGCGGATTTTGAAGCACAGTAATGCCTATTTCTTTGCAAGTCAGTGTCTGTAGGCAGGTGGTAAGAGGTATTTTAGACAGGCTTCTGGTGGCAACAAAAGAAACATAAAATCCGCCAAGTGAAAAATTTCTAAAAACCTCTGAGATACGAAGCAGCTCAGATGAGCACTTCCCATACTCCTTTCATCTCATAGTTACAATAGGTTATTGTTTAATAAATCCAGGACTACTGAAGTTACATTAGTGTTTCAGACAATGTTTAAGGAAAAGTCAGTGTCTACAAGTCTTCACAGAACTTTTCTGAGCACAGAATAAGTAGCATGTTTACCGCTCCAATTCTTTGGGTGAAAAGGAAAAGGGGATCTTTTCCCATATCCTTGCTTCCTTTGCCTTCTCTTGCATCAGCACACACAGGCTGTCTCCTGAACACCAGAAAATGCATGGCTGAAAGCTCCCTTTGACAGTTTGGCTATACTCAGGATTAAAGGCAACACATATTTTTGAAGAAAGATTTCTGGACTGGGACCTAGGCAGAAGGTAGAAGTCTGAAGCAAACCTGAATAAAGCTCAGACATGAGCTTTGTTCTGGACATATATAACCCCCCTAGCAATAAACCTGGGAATAGTAACCAGTGTCCCAAACTTTCTGCTTTCAACTGTGTGTCCTAATTTCCAGGTTACAATAGCCAGACTCTTCAGGGAGCCTCTCTTTGCAGATCACCATCAGGTCAATATTGCTTTCAACACATTGGCCTATATTCAATAGGAAAACCAGGAGTTCCCCAATGACTTAGCTATGGGGGTGAGCATGTACTTCTGGAGAGATATATTTGAACTTCTGCAGGTGGAGAGGAGCCACAGCCTGTAAATACCTGAGCTTTCACTACAAATGTAGTATATTAAAGGTAACCACTGCTATTTTAGAGAAAGAAAGCACAGTTTTCAGTCATCTGAAAATTAATTCTAAGCGGCTGTCAGTCCTGGGTGCAAAATTTGTGTCACCTATACTCTTTACTTCCTGATAGGAAAGGAACAGTTCATGCTTAACAGCTTTAACCAATCCCTCCACACCTTGCTGGTGTCTTGAAATGACTGAGAATCCTCCCGAGGCCCCACAGCATGCCATGAGGGTGAGTCCTCCTTTCCACTATGTCTGAATGCTTCACCTCTCAAAGCAGTCCCACTTCAGACAGGTGGCCTCTAGTGAAGAAATGAGATGTAGTTGTGGACCAGTGCGGCTGCAGCACCTTGCCCCCAGCTCAGTTCAACTTGTAGCTGCCTTTGGGCACAAAGTCATCACAGCCTTCAGGATCACAGAGCAAATTTCCACCTGTCCTCACTCCTCTTGAATTAATATATCATCGCAACAAGAGAAGAGGGAACACTTGGAGCTTGAGGAGTTGGAAGAAATGCAAACAGAGAAGGACTGGCCCCAAAGATGCTAACTTGTAGAGAACAGAAGTGCAGACTGCCAGTTTTGGGCTCTATTTGGAAGACGAAGGGAAATCAACCAGGTTGACATGTCCAACTTGCAGACCTAGTCTGGCTCCATCACTTTCTGAGACCTCTCAGCATGTTCCCCTTCATGACTCTTGGAGATGCTCCAGGAGTACTGTTGACTACACTGAATGAAGTGCACTTTATTGAGCATGTATTCCTTGCTGTTGTTTTCCCAATTAATTATATATCCCGAGACTGCGAGAGGCATTGTCCACTTCAGAGAAGGAAGGTAGAGGTGGTTAAATTCCTGGAGCTGAGTTGGAATTGTAACTCTGGAGTAGTTTTCAAAAATGTTAGGCCATGTGTGTGAATGCTTATGAATTTTCCTATTTACAATTCTAAAGTCTCTGAGACATATGGAAATGGCATTAACAAACTCTGCCAGCCCTTTGAACATTTTAAGGAAGGGATAACAAGATTTTAGCTCTTCTATTTCTTTGGCAAAGTTTAGGCAAGATGCAAATTGCTCTTTTAAATATCGGTGGTATGAAAGAACCCAACGTACCTTATAGGTTTTTAAGTCAATGATGAATAAACACATTTTTATCTCCTAAAGAGCAAAATAAATAAACAACCTCTTTAAAGTAGTGATGAACTAATAGGTTGCTAACAGTGACAAAATGAGCATGTGACTTTGCTAGTTTGTGAATTCCTAAATAATACTCAATAATTCTGCTTCAAGGTGCATGCCCCTCACCAATAATGGTATCTACAAAAAGTGACACAGTGTAAATTGTATCCTTCTCACAATGTTGACTGCTTAATTGCCTGTATCCATTGTGGCAAGTGCTGCCCTGTCAGCATGCTAAGTAATTGAAAATTGTTGTGTAGCGGAAGATCAATACAACTTTAACAAGAAACAAATATGATAGCGTACTGAAAGCAAGAAAATAACCAAATTTAGCAATTGTTATTATCTCCTGAAGATGTACAGGCATTGATTGGTGTTTCGTGAGTTCAACCAATGGGTTTTCAAATGTTCATATCTTGAAAATACTATTCCTCCTGTCAGAACCAGACTGGAGAGGTAGGTGAAGCTGTTGATTTTTTTACTTGAATGCTGTCTATTGTCTATTTTTAATTAAAATAGCTAATGGTCTTTATTGATTCCTTAAATGTGCTGTCCTAGATAAATCATTTGTACTTACCTTAGTGATTTATGTTTAAGCATTTTAGGGCTTCACTAAATTCTTTCACAGAGAATATTTGGTGAAGGGAGATCAGCAGAAGTGTAATAAATTACTTAGCTTCTCTGAAAATTTTAAATGTACATTCAAATATGCAGAGATGAACCTTTCAGTATTTTTACTTGGAAAACAGTGAAGGCATTACCGTTCAGACAACATTCTTCTCAGAAGTCAGACTTGCACAAGAAAATGTAAACTCAAAATTAAGCTATTAGGGTAAATTTATGCCACCATGTCCCCTAGGTTTTCAACTTTATTACAGATTCACCTTATTATGAGTTTAAAGGAACATTGAACATCATGATTCATATATATATATATATATATAAATTTCTTTTAATTTTCCAAGGATTTACACTATCTTATAACTTAGAACATCATAACCTTGTGTGATGCACTCAGATAGCAGCCAGCAACTACATTTCTTGGTGAGTTAAGGCTGAGGATTTAAAAGGCATTCTGCCTCTCTGGAATTAGAATATAGGTACTGAAACACATATGAACTGAAACACAGGGAAGGTATGATTGCAAACCAGAGGTAATTGCTGTCACTTTTATGTTACATTCAAATTTCTTGTCTTATTTAATTCCAAGATACTTAAAAATAATGTAAATTGTATTATACCAAATATATTTAGAGAAAAGGTAAAAGCAAGCCCTTCCAAAAATGATTATAAATATTGTTTTCAAAAAGGTTTAGTATATTGGTTTAACAGTCCTGCGGAGGTCTTTTTGCCTAGTTTTGTTTCTCTTTGAGAACCCTCAAACCAATTAATATATTATGTGATCATTTTCACAGAGATAATTAAAAGAATTTGGTTTGCCAAAGACAACACAAGATACCAGACCAAATTCAATAAGTGATTATTAAAAACAGTCCACAGGAAAAAGTCAGATATGTAGCTCATATTTTTTCTCCATAGCAGTCATTAAATGGTACTTATTTCTTCCTAATCCAATAGGAAAGACTAGCCTCTTCATTTAAATCTCCAGTTCTTTCAGTTATTGCTATGTACAAAATCCACCTTTCTCTTACGTAAAAACAAGTCATCCATTTTTCCAACAGCAAAAACAAATGAAAGACCACTTATTTGCAAAGACCACTGAAAGGATTTATTCTGGCTCAGCTTTTTTTTTTTTTTAAATTGTCTTCCTGAAGGCACACTGGAAAACAAAATTAAGAAAGTTAGCATAAATAGACTTGAAAAACAATTGGTCTATGACTACTCCTATCTATCTCAGATTAAATCAATAGAATCAGAACAGAGATAAATTGTCCACGTCTGCCTCTGTCTGGGACAGATATCGCAGAACTTAATCCTGCCTTTATCTGAGTCTAAAACATTTCATAGACTGTCTCTTATTTCCCAGTCCAGAAAAAACTCTACAGAAACCCAAGTGATTGTAAAGAGCACTTTGGAATTATGATGATTATTTAAAGCAATTGTAGAAGTATGGCAGTTCCTCTTCATTAGCCAGGGAACCATGCTTCCATATTTCACAGAGAGTAACAGGGCAGAATTATGTAGTACAGAGGAAGAAAAAACCTGTTCTTATATGTCTCCACTGGAATTGTACTGACATCTATTTCAGTTGTTGTAGAGCCAGAGCCAGATGGAGTCTTCTACCTGCAGCTGAACGAGGCCTTGGGGTGGGAGAGGAGGGGAACTCAGAGCTCAGATCTCTGCCTCTTCTACCATACCACAAGGGCTCCTTGGGGTGGGTGATTTATATCCCATGTGAAATTCCCAGCCACACTCTGCACTAGCCAGCGAGTCCTCAGCCATGCTGATGTGTTCTGGCCTTGCTCCAGACTGTGCTGTAAGCATGGCAGGCACAGGTTGGGGTTTGTTGCTGTGGCATGACTGCATTTTCAGCTGCCACCAGCAGAACAGTCTAGCTCAGAACTTTGTGAAGCTTGAGACCTTCACTTGGAGACTACAGCTACAGTGAAGAAAAAAGGAGGAAATACAGTGAAAAGGGAGGGAAGAAGAAAGAACATGGGCCTGATGATATGCCTCTGTCCACGAGGGTGTAGTTGTACGATTAACATAAAGCAGCAGCAGTTGCCTTCTTGGGAGACACTTAGGTTGTACTTCTCACATTTATATACAATCTGATTTTTGTAATAGATGGTAGTGGTTTGACCTTGGCTGGATGCCAGGTCCCCACTAAGCCAGTCTGTCACTTCTCTTTCCGCTAGGACAGGGGAGAGAGTAAGATGGAAAACAACAAGTAGGTTGAGATAAGGCAGATTAGTAAAGCAAAAAGAAAAAAAAACAAGCAAAAGTTTGCATGCACATAAGCAAAGCAGAAAAATGAACCTCCACTTGCCGTCAGCGAGCAATACTCAGACACTTGCTGGGAAGCAGGGCCTCAGCATGCAGAGCCATTGCTCCAGAAGGCAAACACTGTAGCATGTTGAATGCCCTTCTGTTCCTCCTCTCTCCCTTTTATATCTGAGCTGATGTCATACGGTATGGAATATCCCTTTGGTTAATTTGGGTCAGCTGGCCTGGTTGTGTCCCCTCCTTGAGGGGAGAAGGAATGTCAGAGGGACAATGCTGCTCAGCAGTAGCCAAGACACTGCTGTGTCATCAACACCCTTCCAGCTACCAGTGCACAGCACAGCACTGGGAGGTCTGCTAAGGCAAAAATGAGCTCTGTCTCAGGCAGACTCAGATATATATTCACAGAATCACAGAATCAGCGGAGTTGGAAGGGACCCACAAAGATCACTTGAGTCCAGCTCCTAGTCCTGCACAATACCATGCCAAAAAGTCACACCATGTACCTCAGAGCATTGTCCAAATCTTCTTGAACTCTGTCAGGCTTGGTGCTGTGAGCACTGCCCCGGGGAGCTGTTCCAGTGCCCAACCACCCTCTGGGCAAATAACATTTTTCTGAATACAACCTAAACCTCCCCTGACATAGCTTCAGGCCATTCCCTTGGCTCCTGTCTCTGGTCACCACAGAGAAGAGATTAGTGTCTGCCCCTCCTCTTCCCCTCAGAGGAAGCTGTAACTGCAGTGAGGTCTCCCCTCAGTCTCCTCCAGGCTGAACAGACCAAGTGCCCTCAGCTGCTCCTCACACAGCTTCCCCTCAAGGCCCTTCCCCATCTTTGTTGCCCTCCTTTGGACACTCTCTAACACTTTAATGTTTTTCTTACATTGTGGTACCCAAATCTGCCCCCAGCACTCAGGTGAGGCTGCCCCAGGGCAGAGCAGAGTGGGACAATCGCCTCCCTTGCCCGACTGGTGATGCTGTGCCTGATGCCCCCAGGACACGCTTGGCTCTCCTGGCTGCTAGGGCACTGCTGGCTCATGTTCAACTTGCCATCAGCCAGGACCCCCAGGTCCCTTTTTGTGGCACTGCTTTCCAGTATCTCATTCCCCAGTCTATCCTTATATACAAGGCTGTCTTATATCTGCAGTGTGTGTGTGTGTGTATCTGTTTACTGTAAAGAGTAAAAAAACCAAGAAAACAACTCTGTTAACAGTAGTGTTATGTCCGTCACATATTCTTGTTTCCTCAAGGATGGTGTAACAATCTGTAATCAAAAAGAGGTTAGAAACTGCAAGACTGTGGGACACTTTGCACTTCTGTAAATGCTGTAATACTCGTGGCTGCCTCTACTGCAAATCTATGCCCTGAATGGCAATGTGTACTCAATACTCCACCAAGGTTTAGGAAAAGGTTTCTGTTTCAAATCTGTATCCTGTGGCTAATTTTCAAGTAAGGAGGAAGGAGAACATACAAATAGTGAGCTAAAAAATCATATGAGGCAAGCTGCATCTCATTTCACACCTAGTTTTGTCGAATGAAATATTTAATTACTACTTCAAGAACCTCCAAGGAACTGATAGAACTGAAATGTGCTTTGCTTAATGTTCATTAAATCTAATCAACTTGAGCTCATATTCTTCTAACTGCAAAGAAGTTAAAATTAAAAATTAAAATTCTAATTAAAATTAAAAGTTAAAAATCTAATTAAAATGTTTCTATTTTAATTAATTATTTTTTTTAAAGTGAAGTACCATAATTTTGATGAGGTTGATGATCTGTTGTCATATTTTTAACTGAAACATTGACCAAAAATATATGCCATAGCTAATTCGATGATTTCTGTAATTTAAGCAGGCATTTACTGGTTTTATTTATACCACTATTTCTAAATCAGTATGAGAATACAGTATTTTGGTGTTAGTCTTACTCTATCATACTTTGAAATGTTCAGTCAAGCAGTCTGACACAGCATTTTAGAAGAATAGAGGTGTACATTTCCCTTATTTAAATGATCAGAAGTGATAAGCATGACTATTTCTTATCCATTAAAATCACACAATGTCATTGACATTACACTTTTCCAAGTACTTATTATCTGGGTAAACATCAGGCAGTCTTCTTTCTCTATGCTTTTTTTCCATTCTACGATGTTTTATCTGATCACTTTTTTAATCTCAGTTTCAGCTGTCTGAAAAGGCGTTCTTTTTCAATGCAGAAGACTGATACAGGTTGTATGAAGAGTTCTCGAAAAGTTAGATGATAGCAGTTGGAAGTTTTCAATAAAGGTCTAAAAGGATTTTTAATGGTAAATGAATTAGAAAGGATGTCTCGAGCCTTCTCTTGCAGAGCAATTAATTATTTGGGTAATAGTTAATGAAAGACTTTTTATTCTGTTTCACTGTAGCTTGAATTATAAAGTTTTGAAACATGAATTCAGTTTTCTGGACTGTAACAACATGAAAGAATTATCGCATTTAAGAGATTGCAGCAATAATAAACATGAATACAGTGTACAAGGTATAAACCACTATGACAGACAGCCTGTACTGATGGACTTCCCCAGTGCATAGCACTGCATTTAAGCATGGCCATCAGTGGCAATTGACACTTGATTTTAGTCATAACATTAAAATACAATTATTTTTGGAGCTTTGAAGAAGCTTTCCTAGCTAAAACAATGTAATCATTTATTCTTACAACTCAACCATTGTCTTTCTTATCCTTTACCAGAATGTTTCTCTGCGTTACCTCCCTTCCAAAAACATTAGTTTGTCTAAGGATTGCACATTTTCCTGGTTGCTTATCTGGCATTAAATAATATCCAGCAGGCCACACCAATCAAGTCAAAATGTGAGCAAGCATCCCATGGCTGGATTTAAAAGCTATAGATATTACAGAACAAACAAGGGGCTGACAGGAAAGGAAGAAATTTGTGAAAAGCTCTAAGCTTTTCTCCCAGGACACTGTTCAGCAGAGACTAAATGCAGTTTGAGAAATCTTGGGAGAAGCATAGCAAGAGGTGTCCCAGTGCCAGGACCTTTTGTTCACTGCTTTTGTCTGAAAAGTACAATAAAGTTCGTGATGGTTTGCTGAGAAGTTTATTGCAGCTTCCTCTTCTATACAGACCTTCAGCCAAAAAGTATCTGTAAAGTACTCCACTAATTAGGGATTCAGGAACTTTCATCAAGGTCTATTGAATTTTCCCAAGCTTAGCATCCTGTAGTGCACTAAATCCATAAACATCACTTAGATAATATTGTTTGGCAACACTTCAAAAGTTCATTAATAATGCCCATCATTTGAGATTTTCAAATATGTGCAACATGTTCTTCATGGCAATTTTTGTCTTTATATCCACCTAGAGTTTTAACAGCTCGTATGAAAAAGCAGTTTCAAAATATGTACCATTAATAACTATATATTGACTACACAAATAGATAAAAAAGGAGCTAGGTGAACTAGTCTACGCAGCATATGAAAAAAAAAGGTCCTAGTAATCTCACATTTCATATTTATTAATGCATTAAAAATTCAAAGGTCTAGATCAGATGAGATCTCATTCCACTGTGTTCTCTGTGAGCTTTTCATTTTGCACCTGAAAATTGTTTTCCCCTCAGCTTCCAGTGGTTGCCATAATCACCAAGATGGATATTCAGTGAAGGTCTTACAAACCCCATAAACACACATAAACATTTGTTCCCCATAAACATATAGATAACTATGTCATTGTAATAGTAAAACAACAGGCAAAGGTGCAGCTCTCACAAATGCCTTCCCCATCAATTTCCAGCCTTTTTCAGTGGTGATAGGAAAGTTAACGAAATCTATAACTAAAACTGTTTCCCTAAACATGTCTGAGCTTTTCACAGCTTTTCAAAACTTCCTGATAGAGATTACTGGTGACGTAAGTATTATTACTTCACGTTTTAGCATAATATGGTTTCCAGCATGACTACTCACAAGTCTTTTTCAAGTACTTATTTTTAGATGCAAAGTAAAAACTGTTCTTTCTGAAAAAAAGTATGACTTTGAAGCCAGTGGGCAAATGGGTAAGAAATATTAGCAGTACAAGAGATGTGATGAAAGTAAATTAAATACAATAAATTTTAAAAAATATTACTCTAAAGGAATACTTGAGCAGAGATACCTCTTGCCACATATGTGTTCATATTTGTGGACACGTGTCAGATGAGTCTGGCAAAGTCGCTTTGAGAAACCTTGGTAGGCCCATCTAAAAGCATTAGATTTTTGCCTTACAGTCTGATGCAGCTTCCACAGAATGGCAGCTACATTCAGGAGATGAACTGATCCCCTAGGCTGTACTGGGACAGCACATAATCCTAAAGTTGATGATATTGATAGGCAACTGTAGCAGGCCCCAGAGTAAGGCAGTGCAGTGTCATTTAACAGCTATTCAAAACCTCTTATACTGTTAGCTCTGACTATGATTTACGTCTCTGTAGCTCAGTCAAACAACAGCAAGCTTTTTAATCAGAATAAAAAAGTACAACCAATCATCTTTACAAATTTCAGGAAGATAACCTAAACTAATACATTGGGCTTATTCAGAGGAAAACTAATTGTAGTGACTTGATGCTGGCTGAATGTCAGGCACTCATCAAAGTCGCTCTCTCACATTCCTCCGCAGCTGGACAGGGGAAAGAAAATATAACAACGGGTTCATGGATTAGGATGATAAGGACCTATCATATCCTTATCACTCATCAAATATTGTCACAGGCAAAATGGGCTTGACTTAGAATTATTAATTAAGTATAGATTTAACAAAATCAGAGCAGAGTAATGAGAAGTAACATAAAACCTTCAAAAGAAACTTCCCCCCATTCCTTCCTCCTTTCCAGCTCTACTTCCACCCCCAGCAGCACAGGGAGACAGAGTATGGGGGTTATGGTCAGTTCATCACAGGTTTTTTTCTTACTCTTCAGGGACAGAAGTCCTTCCCCTGCTCCACTGTAGGGTCCCTCCTGTGGGAGACAGTTCTCCATGAACCTCCCCAGTGAGAGTCCATCTCACAAGCAACAGTTCTCTGTGAAGTGCTGCAATGTGAGTCCACCCCAAGGGCAACAATCCTCCCCAAACTGCTGCAGTTTGGGTCACTCTTCTATGAACTGCAGTCCTTCAAGGACAGGCTGCTCCAGCGGTGGCACTCTCTCTCCATGGTCATCCCACAGCTCACAGCTTCCTCTCAGGAATCTGCCCGCTCCAGTGTGGGTCTCCTCCACAGGATGGAGGTGGAATTCTGGATCCCTGTGACCCTCCATGGGCTGCAGGGGCACAGCTGCCTCACCATGAGCTGCACCATGGTCTGCAAAGGAATCCCAGCTCCAGTGCCTGGGGCACCTCCTGCTCCTCCTTCTCCACCGACCTTGGGGTCTGCAGAGTTGTTCCTCTCACGTATTCTCACTTCGTTCTCTGGCTGCAATTACAACCACACAATAACTTTTTTTCTTCTTCTTAAATATGTTACAGAGGTATTACCACCATTTCTAATTGGCCCAGCCTTGATCGGAGGCACTTCTGTCTTTGGAGCCACTAGGGATTTGCCCTGCCAGATATGGAAGAAGCTTTTGGCTGGTTCTCACAGAAGCCACCCCTTTAGCTCCCGCTACCAAAGCCTGGCCATGCAAACCCAATACATTAATACAGTGAATTAAATGCATTTTTAAGTCCCTCTCTTAAAGATCAATCACCTACTTATAATTCCATTTTCCTCAAATTCACCAGTCTGTCCATGAATGTCAAAGGCAGTGAAAAATTTTCCACTCTTCACTTAACTAGGGTCCCTTTGAAGGAAAAATTTAAAGGTGTGTTAGATTTTGAGTGAACAGAATCAAGAAGCTAATATGAAGACATAAAACAGAATTCCCCTCCAAAAAATCAAGCACACATCATTTGGCTTGATGTGGGAAACACTGTGTGAAGTTCTATAGCTTGTGCTCTGCCATAACTCACACCAGATGATCATGAGAGTCCCTTTTATTCCCAAACAAGTATGGATTTATTGTCACTATAATAAGTCCTCTTCACACTACTTAGGCAGTGTAAAGTGCCTTTTAAGTGTGCATAAATTACATTTACTCTCACTTAAAGAACACTTTATTCTGCCACAACTGTGTTAAAGACCTGTGATTTATGTTAAAGTCAGCCCGTAAGTATTCTAGTTCTAGGTTCATAGATTTTAGATCCAGGAGGTACAGATAATGTTCCCAGTCTCACATCCCACACAATGCAGACCACAGAATTTAATTCAAATAATTTCTTATTCAGATTTGATTAGGTGAATCATTTATGCTTCAAAGACACATCTCAAGCTGAGACTTATTGAGACCAAGTGAACTCATCATAGTTCCCATGGAGCTGTTGCAGCAACAGCCTACCTAGAAACCCGAACTGTAATTTCCAGCTGAATTTATCCAGTGTCCACTCGTAATCAGAGAATTGCATTATACATTGCCTGCTAAACAAAAGAGCCCCTTACCATCAAAAACCTCTCTGCAGCCTCTCTGCACAGATAACTATCAAATCCCTTCTTAATTGTCTCTTTGTTAAATTAAATGGATTGTGCAGATTAAAGGTTTAACATACCATGCAAAATTCCAAGGCCTTGAACAATATCTTTAAACACTTCTTGATTTTCAACATCTATTAATAAGATAATCACAATAGAAATAACTGCCCACAATAATATTAATTTCTCTACATAATGTTGCCTCCCACTTCTGGCACCTAATTCACCCAGCTTTTGTATTCCAGCACTTTTTAAATCAGTGTCTAACAAAATTCAAACCGTAATGGAAAGGAATGTGGAAAAAAAATGCATTATTCTCTGTTCAAAGCACCTTGCTCTTCATTGCAATATCTATGCCAAGAACAGAAAAGATCATCCTGCACAACATATCCCATGTGCTTAATTCCACTTCCAGGAGACACATCTGGTGCTCTTCCAAGAGAAAATTAAGTAAGGACTCTTTATTGTTCTTTAGTTTTTTATTTATATTTTGGGTGATACAATTATTACCCCATATATGGAATTACTGTCACAGAAACATCAAAAGGCAACCTGTATTTAGCATATAGAGCACAGACAGAATGCTTAGTAAGGACGTGTGGTTCTATGTTCTGGGCAAATGATTGGTTTTGACACCTCAGATCACATTTCAGAAATGCTGGAAAAATTATTCTGTTCTGTACCACTGGGAGTGTTAGAAAAGTCCTTGAAGGATTCATTTTTACTTAGTCTAAGTGAAAAAGACAAGGTGGTACCACGTAGGGCAAATGAAACAGGCAAGGTGAAAGAAACAATTAAGCAAGTAAAATTTCTTAAATCCCTTGGCAAGCCAGCAGAATTCTGCTGGCACAGCTGTTTTTTTAAGATAAATTTGTTCTCTGTTTCCATGTCCTGCACATATCTGCAAGAACAATACCAGTATCACTTATCTGCAGTCTGTGCTGGAGACGTCAGCCACTCCAACACATCAATGAAAGAAGAAATTCGATGAAGTACATCTCACAAAGACCAACTGTATTATTACAGCATAAATCTACATGTTTTTACTGGAGTGCTGCTGGCAAATAAGGCAGTAACGATCCTCAATTATAAAATGTTTTTGGGAAACACTGATTTCGTATTGTTCATTGCCATCTGTCAGAGTTGCAATGAATATCATCAAAAACAGCTGCTGTCTTTTCCATTTCAGGCTCAGAGTATATTAAGAAGTCTAAAGATGTGCATTGTTTTGGCACTGAAAATGAAGAATTTAACTTGTGTTTTTGATATTTAAGTTTTCAAACCATTCCATACACAGTGTTAACGCACAAGTGCTGTCTCCTCCAAGTTATACCACCAATGAAAATTTATGATTACATATAGAGAGGCTCAGAAAAAAAAAGAACATTTTTAAATGAAAATATATGCCTTTATTTGCTGACACACTCTGATGATTTGAAATATTCTGAGTGTTGGTAATAACTTGCTGTATTGTTCCTTACTGGCATTTAAAGCTATAAAGTACCACCTTACATAAGGTTATACTCCTTCTACCTCTTAGTCCTCACTTTCATTGCCCCATCAATGTTTGAAGGAATGCTTTATATTCCTTTAGGAATGTCTTTGCAGCCAGGAGTAATTGTACTTTATAGTTCCGATAGGACAATTACAATGTGATTTTCCTCTTTTGCTAGAGGAAAACAAGATGGAAAGAAGAGAGTGCGTATTCATTAAAAACTGCAAAGGAATGGTGCAGTTGCAATTTTCCATCTAAGATTAACTCCATCCCCACAGTGTTTCTGAACAATGTAACTTGGGACACTGCTCCAAACTGATCCAATTCTAGTTTTGAAGCAACTTTACACAAAAAAAATTAAGAAATGTTCTGCACTTCTTTCAGGCAGACTTTAGTTTAGTGTCTGGGTTTTCCTGTGACTTCTTCAAGCACCTTTGTGTGAGAAAACCTTCCTTAGATATCACTGTGATTGCCACAGCATAAGATTTTTCTAGATACTGAGAAAAATCAACAAAAAGTAAGGACAAGGCCAAGGCACAATGTCTATATTTAAGCCAAAAGAAAAAAAAATCAGCAAGATAAAGCTACTGAGCAAAATAAAAACTTTATGTAGATTTTTATGAAGACTAAATTGCTCAAGCTTTCTCTGTTATTTACTCCTCATTATTTATTTGCAGAAATATTTTAACTAAACTATTTTTAGCAGTAGGCTAGACCTCTCCAGAGCACAAACCCTGCTGAGACATAGTGCTCACTGGCTACAGATGTTCTGCTGCACACTAGGCACAGCAATATCCTGCATGTTTTCATTGCTGGAAGATTGTGCTTTGACCAGGCAATGTTAATTAAATGATGCTCTTCGAACACTGTAAGGATATTGGAAAGTCATAGACGAAGTGGGGAACATAAAAAAAAGATTTTTTCATTTCTTTCTCTAGGAAAATTGAATTTGTAGGAGAAAGTCCATGAGGGAATCCTGTTACAGACCATTATTTTTAAATATTGCAGTTTCTCCAGTTTGTACAACCCACAGACTACACACAGTACAGTGTAATTGAAATTTATGCTTAAGGAACAGGGAAGATAATTTTCTTTTTTTGATGGTTTGTGCTAGTCACAGAGAACTCTACAATAAACCAAGAAAAACTGGTATAGGCACTTGGAAGCCAAGAAAACAACCTGATCCACAGATATAGGTGGATGTTTATTTTTTAATCAAAGTTTCAGAAAAAAGCATTGGTATGCACAGAAAAGGCAAATAATTCTCCCTGACTCTGGTGCAACTTGACATTCATATTTCTAGTTAAACTAAAGTGACCACTTACCTGGGGACCAAGGTAGAATGAAGATTAAAAAAAAAGTGATGCAAACGAGTCTGCAGGTATTATTACTTTTTACTTTGTAGGGCTATGTTCTTACAGCCTTTCATAACTGCCAGGCTAATGACACACGAACCTGATTAGAAGTGGAAGATAACTTATCTGCCTTTAAATCTGTACCAAAAAAGTAGTTAATGTTATTTGGACATTGTGAGCAAATAGGTAATGTTCATACAGCAATAGATTCTTACAGACAGTCAGACTTTGCAGTGCTTGCAATGACTGTTTGTTCTGTAGGCCAGAATGCATCTGGCTTTCTCTCACTGACTTCTCACATCACTCTAGAGAAGCACTGACAGCAGCCCACCTGCCATGTCCTGACATGCTTTCAATGAGACAGGAGCACAGAAAAACCAAGAAAAAACATTTAAGGAATGCAAGTCCCAAATATTAACTGTTAAAAGAAAATCACAGAAATTTACACAATCACACATTTGAAACATCTGTTAAATTATTTTCTCTTTCTATTCTTCCAGTTAGAGTCGAGTTTGTCAGAGTTCCTGTGACAGAAATAACCTCAAAAAGACTTTGCATTCTGGAGCTGGGTAAATGGAGAAAAAATATGAAGGCAGCATGTAGAGTCAAGGGAGATGGACATTAGAACTGCATACAGGGAAGCCTCTGCTTTCTGCAGTATGTCTTTTTCCCCAGCTTTATGATGGAATCAACAGCACAGAGAACAAAAGGATTCAACTTATTCAGAGAAGACAGGGGACTCAGATGTAGAGTATCTGCAAAGGCAGCAGGAAACACAAAGCAAATTGTTTTATCCTTTCGCTCCCAGATTGCTGAGTAGGCATGCTATCAAGCCTCTTTTTTACTAGTTTCAGCTTATACAGTAAGGTGTGATTGTTATGGGTGAGGATGGTCATGACAATGGTAATAACAACAATAACAATAATAATAATGATAGTAATAATAGTAGTGACATAACAGTAGAAGAAAAAACAAATGAGAAAAGTACAAGCTACAACTTTAGCTCAGCTCATCACTTGCCTGCCGCCCTCATCTGCCCACTGCAACTGTAAGCCCCCATAATCGATAGCCCTATATTAATAGCACAGCAAGGGCATAAAAAATATAAACACCCTTTCAAATTTCTAAATATTTTGATTAAAAATGTCTGAAGTGAAATGAAAATGACAGTTCTGTTAGATTCCCAATGTCTTTTCTATGAGTATAGACACATGTTGAAATATAGACAAGAGCACAGTATTTTTCACTAACACATCCAAAGTATAAGGACTGGTTTCTCTTTAGCAAATTTTTCCAAACCCTTTTCAGTCATTCAAAGATCTCAAGGATTATGTTGGGGTTTTTTTTCAAAACCTGCCTTGTGCATACCTATCAACGCATATCCAGTTAAATCTCTAAACTGATTATTGCAGTGAAAATACAGTGTATGTTGTATAAAATTAATTAGGCCAAACAGGAAATAAAATGTCACCAATACTTTTAATAAAGCTGAACATTAAGTTGAAAATGTTCATGCCCTAATAGAAGGTTCTGAGGGGTGAGCATGTATTTGGAAGGTTCTGGGAACATTATCAGGGAGTTCCACTCAGGTCTCTGCCAATTCACGGGTATCTCCCACTTTCACTTTCCAAAAAACTACCATTTTGGAGAATGGCTTCTAAATCTTCCCCCTGCTCTCTGTGTGCTTGCTGTCCTCAAAAACTCTTATCCACCAAGCAGAAGGTGCTGAGGTCTGCAAGACTTAATAGTGCGATGGTCAAGGTGACAAACAAGGCACTGGAAAATTATCCTATCTAAGCTTCAGATTGTCCTCAGTGAAAGCCATGGCATCAGCTGAGCTCCTAAAACAGGTATTAGTCTGGTCTTTGTTAGGTGCTACAAAACTAGGGTTTGCTGGGGAAATTCACACAATGGATTGGGAGTGAATTGAGAGAATGTGAATGTGCTCAGCTTGGAGAGTGATGGGGTACTCCAAGACACTTTTAATTTTTTTTTTTAAGAGCAAAGTCTGTTCTTCTTGAGTTGCAACGAAGATGTGTTTGCCAGGTCAGAAGTCATGTGGTCGTAAAACTAGATTAATTCTCCTTACAACTCAGTAATGGATATTTTAAGATATCTCCTGCAGTCCATTTTCTGATTAGCAACATAGCCAACACAAGGGATCTAGATCACACCTAATACGACTTTGAAGTCACAAGTGGCAGCAGCTGAGTCTTCACTATAAGCACTGAAAACGGAAAATGCAACTTACTTCTTAAAAAAAAAAATCATTAAATATCTGAGACAGGACTGAGACTTTTTGATCCTTTGTGGCTGAAGCCCCAGTGAGAGTTTTGCATCTCATCACTCTTATCCAGAAGCTGTGTAACCCCTGGCAAGGAGCCTCCATCTCTGTCACTTTTCCTGCTCCTTTACTCTGCCCCTAAATCTGGCAGTATGTTCCCCAAAATGAAGCAATATAAGAAAAAAATAGCGCTTTCTTTTTTTTTTTTTGTTGTTGCAAGAGAAGCCTCCTGTGTATTTGTGTACTACCTGAGCTTCCTTCTGCTAGAGCTGGGATACTGCCAATGGTGAGGAAGTTTTATTTACCTCTGATTGCAAATCTTAGCAATAACCAATTTATTCCTGCATGTGCTCGGAGACCACGGCATCTCTGAACCACAAGTCAGTACAGAATTGAGTGCAGCTGTCAGGAAACTCTTGGGGGTTTCCAAATTATTGCATGGAGGATTAGGTGGTTTCAATTCTGTACTCCCTGCAGCTGAGTTGGCAAAATCCTCTCTAAACCCCAAGCCTTAAAGCAAGACTGTAAGCATTGGTTTTGTGCCAGCTAAAAGTTACCTTGTAAATAAGAATCTGGCAGATGGAGCAGTTCCTTTGGAAATTAGAGCTCCATAGTGTAGGAATTAGGTAGGCTCAAAGATTAATAAATGACAATATCCTGCAATATATAGAGCAGAATGCACAGATAAGGACATATCACAGACCCATAGGAAGCCACAGATGTCAGGGCATTAGAGATACTAACAAATTCATCTCTTCCATCCCAAACCAGAACTAACCACACCTTAGCTAATACTGGTAGAAGATGTTTACTCAACTTACTCTTTAAGAACTTGATTGGTGGATTCAAGTAACTGCCAAGAAATCCAGTTATGGAGAAAAGTGTGTACTTGCACTAATAGCCATTTCTCATCGAGGCAAAAAGCAATCCATAGACATCCTTTCTTTGAACAGGGCAAACGAGTTATTGAGTTAACTGAAGGTATCAGCAAGGAAACTAAAATATTTTGAAGATCAGTGTGAGTACATATTTTAGAGGGATCTATCCAGCACAAATCACTGCTTACCTCAGCAGAATGTCTTTCAGGGGACAGAGATACAACAGAGAAATTTCTTCCCCCTAGTGCAATGTGGCTGATTCCTACCTTACTACTCTCTCACGAAGGAATGATTTTGCAAATATAAAAGTTGCCTGTATATTTTAAAGTAGACCATATTGCCATACACTGGCATTGAAGTTTTGAGAATTGGGGTTCTGAGAATTTTCCTAATCCTCTGGAGAGAGTTATTAGCGGCTTTTAACTTTTTTAGATATCGTTATTGTTTTAATCATTCCCTCATAAATGCTTAGAAGAGGAGAGAATCTTCTTTTCAGAACACTCTGACTAATAGTTTGAGATTCAATATATTTTTTAATTAGGACTGTGGGCACTAGGGCAGCTTAAACAAACTTTAGAGTCAGAATAAAATCCAGAGAGCTTTGCTAAGATATCCTGGAAGATCTTAAACACTAAAAATCTTCACCAGTATTTAAAAGTTGTTCCACATAAAAACATCTTTGACAAAAAATGATAGGAAAGACTGAAAATCAGATATAAATTAGAAGTTCTGCAATCAGAAAGTTACATATGCTGTTACTGAAAGCGCAAAGAATTAATTTATACACTATTTATGCTAATGAGAATATTTCTCACTTTGTTCACTGGGTGTTATAAAGACACTTACCTGAACAAGTACATATTACTATCAGTGATTCTTAAAAGCATAGAAATGTTCATATAAAATAAAATCTGATGCTTTCTGAACCCAGTACTTTGTAATACCTGGGATAAGTACCAGAGGCATATAAGTAGGTGTAGATCTAACTAGAATATTTATGATTCAAAAAATGCATAAAAGTGCTTCATTTCTTCAGATTACGTTTAGTTATCAAAATGCCACCATCAGTTCCACCTATTTCTATATAGGTTAACTATTGGCATAACAGATTTATACAGTGGAATTGAATTTTATTATTGATATAACTGAGAGAAGAACATGACCTGTCAATATTCATAAATCAAAACCCCTTTAATATAAAAGCTGCTCAGCACAAATAAAGAGAAAAGTCTACGTGGAAACCAATCTATTACCTAAATAGAAATCCCTAACTGACCTCAATGAGTAATGATAAAACCAAAGTGATTTACTGTGTCAGGCTGATTCTACATTGTCAGCACCCTGGTGTCTAAATCCTGCCAGGCTCAGCTTTTCTGTTCCTCTCCCCCAGGTTTGAATTTGCAACCTTAAGTCTTTCCTTAAGTGTTGTCGCAGAAATTCACAAGAGATTTCTCTGTTTGCAATGCTGAAGTTGAGAAGGGACAAGGTTTGATCTGCACACCAAGATTCAGAGATATGTTTTCTTTCACTTCTCTCAGTATAAACAGTCAGTAAATTTAATAACTTTAATTGAGTTTTAACGACACCAGGACTGTTTGTTTCTCAGATGAAAAATATTCAGAACAGCAGGCAGAAAAAAAACCTGCTCATCACAGAAAATTTTTAAGGCCTTTTGTGCAGTATAACAAAATGTTCCACTTTTCATGCGTTATCTTGCAGGCAACTAATGAAAAAATCTATGAATGTTCTTGGTCAATTCAAGCATTTAGATCAATTACAATGATTATTAACACATTGCATCAAATGTGCCTTTGTGAAATATGGTTTCTAGTATCTGTAATGAGCAAGCAGGATGATGATGCCCCCTTTAGTGCCAAGAGGAAAAAGCCCAAGCAAAACACTCACAAGTGTGACAATTGATTAGTTCCATCACATTTCTCTTATGATGAAGTGTTTTGACCAACATATAATTCAATTGAACTGTTTGTACGGAGGTCCACAGCCTGAAAGCAACAAGGATATATATGTAAATGTTTTTGAAGTTTAATTAAAACGGAATTTAATATAGCATGTTCACAGTTTCCTCTTAAGATGTGTGGGAAGCCACACAAACAGATGAACTTGAAAAAAAAATATGGTCAATTATTTTGGTAGTCATACGAAAATATCTAGCATTCAAGACCTACGTAGAAATAAATTGCGCCTTTATTGCTTTTCAAATGGTACCATCAACTTTGCATATAGATTGAAATATAAAAGTATTGATCTAAGGGGGATATCAATGTACTTCAAATTAATATTCCGTGACTGAAACTTAAAACTATATTCCTCCTTCCGACTGCTGTGAATATAGATATCAGCTGAACTATAACAGTAAGTTATCTTTATAAACCTCCATTTGCCACAGGAAATATTTTAGGCCAGAACTAGATCTAAAGTTATTTTGGAAGAGCGGTTTGTAATGCAATAATTTTAGTGTGTCCTATAGTTTGGTCAGATTGGAAGAAGTAAGAACTCATCCCAACAGTGTATTACAGAAAGAAAGCACAACCATTTTAGGGGTTTTACCAGAAGAACTTAGGAGAAACTAATGTTTTTTTAATCTGCCCATTGAAGAACTCTCTCAGGAAAAAAAAATCGTAATTGACACAAGCAGTTGGACTCAATGATCCTTGTGGGTCCCTTCCAGCTCAGCACATTCTGTGATTCTGTAATGTTCAGAAATGAAAAGAACAAATTCATGAATGAGGTTTGACAGAACAGTGTAGACTAGAAAATGTCGAGGGGAAAAATTACATATTTCTTTACAAGACAGCGGGGATATGCTCAGAGCATTACAGTTGGTCTATTAGGAAGTGTACATGTAACTCACTTCAGGAATGATATATTGCTTCGATTTTATTTTAGTAAGTAATACACTGGGGCTTCTTGGTTGTCCTGTTATTTCCGACACTCATTTTTGTTATTTACAGCAGATGAGTAGGTGAGACTCAAGCCCTTTGGAACACAAACTATGCACATGTTTGGTTCTGTAGCATATTTTCCAGAATGTGATCAATTTTCTGTTGTATTTGGAATTTTAAAAAGAAAGAAAACACCCCACAGGAATGGATAGTAATTGATCTAAGATTTTCTTCTTAGGAGTTAAAACATGTGCACAAAAGGATTAGAGTAAATCTGAGTAAAAGATTTCTCTCAAAATTGTTTGCACTAGTTTAAATTATCTTTTGCAAGCAAGCACCTTATTTCAAGAGTCTATTCCAACGTATTGTTCCAATGTTCCACAACACTGAAAAGAACCAGGTGTATGGAGAAGGAATTCCTCATACAAGTCTTCACTACGTGGTGCTGGGTTCAGATGTTGTTGCAAGACGGTTTTATACATGAGCATCCCACTTTTTTGGACCTAAAATCATTGATCAGCAGCCCACTGCAGTCATACTGCTATAAAAGTTATACCAACAATTAGAGTCCATTTTGAAACAAGGAAAAATCTGAAAATATGCATGCATACCTGGATACAGCCAGGCATGGCTATGTGTTCCTTGCTCTACATGGAGCCCAAAGCCATGGAAGCCAATAGCAGGGGTTAGTTAGGCTAGATCTGATATGTGAAGGCACCTACAAAGATACCTTTTGTTGCTCCCTTGGAGCCTCCAGAGTCTTAAGTCTTAAGTCTAACACTCTGCTTTTTAGGGGCAGGGACTAAAATTTGCAAGTGCTGAACTCAGATGTGCAGAAAAAGGACTTCAACTTTCAGTTAAGTACTTTTCTAGGAGTGATTTATAATGTTAAAAGAGAGGATTTGTTATGCCAGAGGTGTAGTATAATAGTACAAAACATTCCCAATGAAGACTGATGAAAGGAGGAGGAAAAGGAGGGGATGTCATCCTCTATGCCAGTGACCAGCTGGAGTGCATGGAGTTTCACCTGAAGCTGATCGAGCACTTACTGGTAAGGATTAAAGGGCAGGCAGGGACAAGTGGCATTGTAGCGAAGATCTGGTAGATGGCATCCCTGCCCATGGCAAGTGGGTTGAAAAGAGATCATAAAGTTCCTTTCCAACAAAAACATTCTATGATTCTATGACCTAATTCAAAGTAGGAAACCAATATTATTCTTGAAGACTCTCTTGGTTCATGGATCAGCTTTAGTCCAGAGTCATGTCTAGACTTCTAATGCGCAGATTTCTGCTCTGAAACAGACTGTACTCATATTCTTTCTCAGCAAGAATAAAACTCAGCTGTCAGCCTGGAACAAAAAGATAAGAACTTTCCACTTTTCTCAACATTTTGACAAAACACTGATGTAGTTTCATGCTGGCCATTTGGCATTTTTGATATGCAGCTTAAGGAGACTCTTTCTCAGAGTTTTGAGCAGTGCTAGCAAATACCAATAGCTAAGGCATACTTAAAAGTGGCTTACGGACATTCAGGAACTTTAGGGGATTTACTTTTAATACCAAGAGAAGAATGCAGTTTTATTCCTGGCATGAAAGAACTCAAAAGAGACTCTGCTCCATTCGCCTCCTAACTGTCAAACTGTTGGGGTTTGTTTTTATTATTAATGCATCCAAGGACCACAATCAGGCCTGCACTCTTGTTGTGTCAAGAACAATGTGAACAAGTAAGAATAAATGGCCTGGGAATAATTATTTTCATCTAAGTTACAACACAGCTCTGTGCTGTAGTTTACGCAGTGTGTACAGCATAGGTAGAATTTTCAGGTAGAATTTTCTGTTTGTCCAAACTCCTCAAGTGAATACTCTGGACTGTAGTCACACATTGAAGTCCTGTACACTAAGGTGAAGCACCTAAATACAGCAGGGTCTTTCTCTGGAGGACTGGAGTCACTTCTCTCCCTGAGCATTCAAGACATCTGTTTTAGAAGAGCCTTATTTAGGTCTTTAGAGCTAGGACTACAGATGATCTTAAATCAGCTGGAGTGACTCCCAGTGTACGTTTCTGATGCATCTGGTGATACATTCATGTGTCTTAATGAACCACAGTTTATTCCATCTTTACACTACACTAGAATTCTCTGTCCACGTGGGTTTAATGCATTACAAACTGTGCACTAGGAATCTACATTGCTATGGCCAAGTACTTATTACTGTCCAAGAAAGCAAATCCTTATGGAAATAAAGAACACAAATGAACAAAAGGAAAAAATAATAATAAGGTTTACTGTCCACATGAGCAGGATAGCATGGCCTAGGAGCGTAAGATTCAGCTCAAAATTAACACATCCAATTCCGCATTGGTGTTTACAGGCACATTAGGGAGCTGAACTCCCACTCCCTCCATTCCATCACTTCCACTGGTGGAATGGAGGTCCACCCAGTAGAAAACTATTTCTGCTGGAACCAAAGCAAATGGCTGGCCAGCTGAATCTTTCGCTAGACTGGCCAAATTCCCGCTGACTGTCAGAGCAACTTGTACACACAACATCTGATCATCTCAGTTCAGATGCTGCAGTTCCGAATTAAATCCCACCTTGATCATCATCGTGTTACAGATAAAATGTTCAGGCAAAATTTGAAATCCAGATCTACCATTCTGGTCAAAAGAAAGAAATCAGTACAATACTTGTCAATACTTGAACCTTTTCTCCTACTTCCTCCTCATGCTGCTGGAAGTGGAAAAGTTGATTTTCTCTTTGCTGCATGAACCACTCCTGCCCTGTTTTCTAGTTTTCTTTCTAGGGACATATTTGTGTAATCATAATAGATGCACAAAAATTGATAAACTGATAAGTCTCCTTCCCATCATGACAGAACCGTAGAGGAGTAACTTTCTTGCTATTAGAAGAACTGAGTAAAACAGAAGCAGCTTCCTAGTCCTTGGAGATGGAGAGGACATGGGTCCTTTCATATTTTTTCCATGTACTCATGACATGAATTAAAAATGCTTTGTGAATGTGAGAAAAATTTTCTCAGTGGGAGCAGTTGGGTTTTTTCCTCCCCCATCATTGATATGGGAAAACCATTACCAGATCTGCAAAAGAAAGGATCCTAATGATGGTTCCCTCCTTTGCCCTGGAGTACTTGGAGAGAAACCTGGAGTTATGGCCATATTCAGTGCCCTAATCACATAATGTGATGGATGTCCTCACCCTTGCTTATTTAAATGAAATATCCAGCTGGATAAACAGTCTGCTTCCAGTTCTAGCTTCCAAGGCCTTTTTCTCATCAGACATTCAGGTATTCTTCAGCCAGCAAGTTTTGTAGTTGGAGAAGGAAAGAGGGAAAGGAAAAGGGCAAAACAGTGTTCTCACTATAAAGACAAAATTGTTCAAATGTGTGACATTAAAGTAATTTTGAGTTTCAAAATGTCTTTTCTCTGGAACCACATTTTTGTATAGTTTTATCTGTTAATTCTGTTTCAAATGTTAAAATAAATCACTGTATTCTCACATCTGACTGGGTACTGCTGTACTGGTATGCTGCTGAAAGCCTGCAATATCCCATTTGATGCAGTCAGGCTAAGTTGCACACTGTTATTTGGATCAAGAAATTAAGCACCGGACTCTTTTATTGTTTTCTGCTTTGCTAACAGCTTTTCCAATATTAGGACACATTGAGCAATTTTCAAAAACATGTATGTCTGAGAGAAAGATCATATCACTCTGAGGGTAGAACAATTCAAGAAGGACCTCAGAAAGGGAAAAGGATTTTTTAAACAATAATAACTCTAAAAGTCAGATCTTTACTATTTCCCTTTTAATTGATTTCCTACTTTTGAATTAGTACCTTGGACTCATCCAAATTATGATTGCACTTTCCTAGGGACCTCAGTCTTCCTGACAAAATATTTGATTTTTAGGTTACTTTTGTGTATTTTGTATCAATTGATGTTGTTCCTCTATTACATTCACACTCCTAACACATACTGTTTTGAGAACTGGGGCTCATAACCAGCTTGAAAGATCCCTAAATATACTTAGGACCCAGTGGTGAGTTCCACAGAAGAAACACAGGTAAATCTTAGAATCAAAGAACATCCTGAGTTGGAAGGCACCCACATCGAGTCCAGCTTCTGGTACTGCACAGGACAACCCCAAAAATCACACCATGAATCTGAAAGCATTATCCAAACATTTGAACTTCAAATTCAGGTGATATAGAACTCACCTCTTTCTAACTGGGAATATCTAACTGACACATTTCCCAAACACTTTACCTGCCTCTGTCAGGAGCTCATCCTGAAATTGAAGTAATAAAACAGCATTTATTTTATTTAGATGGCAACAGCTTACTTTTTCATTTTGTAAATAACTTCTTCAAAATCTCCTGCTCTGAGACATCTTTTTCCATATGAGTTTCATGATGTATTTGCCATCTATTTCTGACAGTATTTTTATTCATTTTTTCCCCCACATCTTTTGTGCTCTTTAATCTTTACTTTCTTTGACTTCTTGTACCATTTTTCTCCTAAAAATCCCTTTCTATTTGTTTCTGTAATCACTGCCTCTCACACATACCCTCTTACATGTCCCAAAATAGTTTTCATTGCTCATGCCTTTCCCCAGGGCCTTCCTCTCCTCCATGCACTTCTCTCATTTATGCAGGGAAACAATGCTCAGACTAATATCCGGGAGATCTCATCCTCCAGAAATGCCGTGGGTCAGCTACTCTCTTCTCTGAATCAAGAATCAGATAAGAAGCTCTCCTCCTAAGAGACTGCTTAAGTAGTGAACAATGCCAGCAGAAATGGATTTACAGTACATTTGCTACTTTGACTAACACCCACCTGTGTCAGATCTTCGGAGAGGATGAATCATCCCCCAGAGAGTCTCTTTGCTCTCTGCTGTCTGTAGGTGGCAAACCAGATGATTAGCTTAGAACAGCTGTCTCACAGAAGAAAAGGGAAAAAATCAGAAGGCAAAGCCCAACCAATGTCAGAGGTTAGAAGTTCCTTACCCAAATTGAAGGTCTTCACTCCCAACTTTTCTCTTAGGGAGAACAAGCAACTCCAGTGAAACACTTTGTCTCACCTGTCATAACCACCATCCAAGGATAAGGGGAATTGCCTTCTGAACCAGTTTTGTATTTGGCTGCTGGGGGAGGGTAAGGTGCTAAACTTAGGTCCCTAAGGCTGACTTTTAAACAGGGTATAAACATTAAAACAGGTATGCTACCACACAGTATATGTGAGGGTGAAAATATAAGTGAGTAGCAATTCTGCATTTATTGCACACAGGAGGCCCTAGTAAATTTGGGTACTGGAAGTTCTCCCAGGGGTGTGAGTGACAGCACAGTGACTACATTTTGGGACTAGCATCTGACCAGTCTTCATCACAGACAGCTCTAGAGTGCGGATGATGTCCTCCAAGCTCTCAACCCTTTTGCTGCAGCTTGCGTTACTTATGCTCAAGATTCAGGAGCTATTAAAATTCAGACAATGATGACAAACAAACAATCCATTAGTGAAGTTTATTCCCTTTTTCTAATACATGATGTTAAGAATAAGAATTATTTATGACCAGCATGCATGCAAATCAGTAAGGAAGCATTTGTTTCCCTCATGAGTGACTGAAGTGACAAAGATGCACTTTGAAATATGTTTGAAATGTTCTATGCTGTTACTGCATGTTTTCACCACACTCAAAATAAGAGGTTAATTGCAGGCAGGCTGGAAAATAATGAGATAGCATCACCATTTACAAACAGTGACAGCTGTAATATGGTAAATAAGTATGACAACTGAATGAGTAATATGCTGTTTCACTCTGAACCCTGTACAAGGTCTTTCTCTTGCAGCTTAAGATCATTTTTCACTCTCTGTAAGAGAATATGGTATCTTCATCCAAAGGAAGCATTATAATATATTTTTAAAAGCAGATATAAGTAATAGAACGTCAAAAAGAAGACTTCTGTTTTCTTAGAACATGAAGATATGTTTGGGACTAAGGGTGAAAATCTGCACATGCAAATGCCATCACTATCTCAAAAGCAATGACTTACTCTGCAACACAGGGTACAGAGGAGGCTGTAGATCCAGCTTCAAGCATCAAAACTTCTCCTGATACTAGTGTTTGAATTTTTCATATTTTAACCCTTATTTCTGAATGATGCACAACTTTTTTTTTTTTTTTAATTGGCTAACGGTTCATAGAAGGAATTCTTCAATCATTTTAATCAGTCTCCTCAAATATGGTAGTCAGTGCTTATAATTCACTGTGACAGACAGCTAAACCCCAAGAATTTTCAATATTCACTTGGGAGGAAAGATGAAATAGTTGGTTACAGTTAATTTATCATGTGTGTAATGTGAATGTTTACATCATCGTAGCAATAGCATGAACAATCAAAGTGTGTCTGATTTAAAACTCAGTTCCAGATGGTTCTCAAGCTGAACATATTATGAAGAAAATCAAAAATGAAAAAAGAGAATTGTTCTTATGTCTATCATGCATTTGAATAAGGAAGATCCTAAAACAGAGAATCTGTTAGCAGAGACAGTTTTTACTATCTGCATAAGCATGACCTTGATTAATGAGCATAGAATGATATGTATCATGTGAGTTGTCAAAACAGGAGGCGGATATCTAGCAAGTGTTTAATGTCCCTAAAACTTTGGCAAAGACAACCACTTTGAAACTATTCAGAGGATCAGACAGTGAGAGACATCCTAACAGCAAAAAAGGGCATAATATTTCTCCTTTATTCAAGCATATAAGGAGCTTGGCTTGCACATGACCCCTAATAAACACAACACAACTCTGATAAGTATCTATTGGCACTGCAATAGGACTGAGCTTTCTTAATGGCCATTGTGGCCTTTCAAAACCAAAAATGCTTAGTAGCAATATAGTCATCGTCATATAAAGGGATAAAAGCCCCCAGAAGGGATTGAAGGCATGTTTTCTCTTACTCTGCTTAGGACAGGAGAAGCAAAGAGGAATTAAATAACTTAAGCAAGGCAGCAAGTGTTACAAATACAACCCATGAATGGAAGCTTCATTTTTTGTAACTCTGACCAGATCCTGGAGAATAAATACCCTCCTGGAGGACTTCAAAACAGTTTGCCACATTTCACTGATGGATAAGGAAGCAGCATTCAGCTGAAGGAAGAGTGCTTCAGCAGAGAACCAAACCTACAGCTTGAAGGTAGGTATGTCCGCAGACCGAATCTACCCCATGGTACCTTAATGAAAAGACAAATGAAATCCCCTGTTACTAGACGTGGTCAGGACGGCTGTGATTATCTTGATTGATAGGAAGAGGATCCAGGCCATCCTGTCAAGGCAGTCTGCATCCTTTCTCTTGACAGGATATGCTGTAGCATACAAATCCACCCTTTGCCCCCTGCAGAACTGTGTGCCTGTGTCCTGTTCCATTGGGGACATCTGTCCCTGAGTCAGGGCTTGTTGCACTCACCTGGGAGCTGCTCTGGGCACCTTCCTTCATATTTTGCAGAATAATATACACTGCAGAATTTTATGATTTAAAATATTTCCTGAAACATGGATATGTTATTACTTTCACCCATTGTAATATATACAAAAATATTCAAGCGAATTTCTGAAGTTTGGGTCTCCAGTAATGGATCTATGCTGATCAGCTTTTCTTAAATTATACATTTTTGAGCTCTCTGGTCTAAAAGAAGATGAAATCAGACTTTTTGTATTGTATTCAATGACAATTTGGGGTTTTGTTGTTCTTCGTCTTACACTTGGGAAACCTCACATGCATTCTTCTTTCCTGTTGTATTGTCTTTCCTGCCTAATGAGTTATCAAAATCTTCCTCAATGGTACTTAAATTCCCTCAGTGCTTCTTTCTATGTAGCCATTGATATAATCAGCCTTGCAAAAATATGTTATTCTCTGATTGTGTTGCCTTTGGACTTCAGAATTTATTCAATGTTCAATTACAGCACTATGTTTTGCTACAAATTAGAGAATCCAAATGTATGTTGCAATAGAGTAGCTCATTTGTGTTTTGTTGTTCTTATTAAGTAAAGAAACAGAACAGTACTCCTAACTTAGGAAACTGAGTAATGAATTACAAAACATAAACTGCAAGAAATCCTATTTCACAGTACGAACAGGCTAAGCCTATGGGATTTGCTTTCCTTTGACAACTTTGTGCCTGCCCTACTTCTGGTTGCTGGAAATGCTTTTTGTGTCATGGTGCCCCATGCTCCTTCCTCTATTTTGACTGTCAAAAAATAAGCATAACAAGATTAATTTGAAAAAAAACACTATAAAGGACATCTGTTAATCTGAAATGTGACCTCTACCTATCACTGTCTCTACCAGACTGGAGGGAGTGGGAAGACAAGAGCATCAGAAATGAAACACAGGTAACTGAGCTCCAGGCACAGGTGCTGAGGCATTGCATGTGGAGATTCACTGAGCCCCAATTTGATTTCCATGCTTGCTGATATTTTACCCCAATACCCACTCCCCCATAGACTATTGGCAGGGCTGTGCCAACCCTGCTTTGGGACAAAGCTCATCCCATGGCATGGGAAGAGTTCAAGCCGTGACAGCTCAAACTGGGGAGGTCTCAGTAGGATGTAAAAAAAGCTGTTTACTTTTAATTTGTAAGGATGTGGTACTAATTCTAAGATCAATTTCTCTTTAAAGTAGCTAAGCAGACTATTACCTCTTGTCTCAAGGACTCTGTGGAGGTAAAAATGATTTATAAGTTTTACATAGCAATTTTTTTTCTTCTCTTTGCTATAGTTTTCTCTTCTGTCATCTATCTTTTTATTCAACTAAATGGCATGTAATTATTTGCACTTACTACCTGGACAAGGAATGAGTTCTCTCTACAAAGAAAAAGCTTATAATGTTTCCTTTGAACAGCACTAGCTTTTTATCATGCCAAAGTGGATACAAAAAGTTTCTCTGGTCAATTACTCACTCACCATCAGCAACCACCACAATTGTGCTCTTTCAGAAACACATGGAGCTAACATCTTCTGGGTAATAGAAAATGGATTTCCTTGTTCTGAAAAATGACCATAATGAATTTGAAATCTTAGTGGAATGGATAGCCTGTGGACAGCACTTTCAACTAACCATTGGAAGAGGTGTTATAAAAACAATAATAATCAGAATCATTTCTCCAGGAGCTAACCAAACCTGTCACTTAAGGGCCTATGTGCCAGGCTACCAGATGCAGAGGGTAAAAAATTGCTTTTCCAGATTGTGCCTTTATACACCACTGAAAGTCTTCTAACAATCTCTCTTGTGAACCACCTTTTGTCAGCATTTATTTCCAATAGTTTTTTTCAGATATTGCATTTGTTAGGATGCCTTGGAGGACACAGTGTTTCAGGGTGATTCTAGGGGTCCATCATCTCAGGACAGTACACTGCTCAGAGTTCCCAGAGTACATATGCTGCTCACAATTATTAGTCAGTGTCAAAGACAGTGTTTCCATTAGGATACATCGGTAGCGTCCTTTGCCTCAGCTCCCCGCTTCTTGAATTTTCCCTAAAGAATGGGAAAAATTTTTTTTCTTTGCATCGTGTGAGTAGCCAGGCATTGAGCAATATGTGAAACCACAATCAGCAAGGGGGGTTGCAAGGACATCTGCTTTAGTTCACTGACAGTGACCTCTTTTTACATTTTGATTGCTTATGCCTATGTGAAATTAGCATATGTTAATTAATATATGTCATTACCTCAAAATAGAAATGGAAAGCTTTTTTATTCTGGGAAATTGTTGCTATACTTTTCATGAAAAGAGTAAAAGGGAGTTTGAGAAGTTATAACCAGGATAATGAGTTAGAAATAAACATGTGATCTAACACAGAAATACCTGCACGAGGTTCACTTCTAGAGCGAGTGTTCCTTTTTTTAAGGTGTTAAATTTTTTTAAACTTGTTTCCACTGACACAATTGTCAGTCATGTTCATATAGCATAGTGTCATTCTTCAAACATGGCAGAGTGTCGGAATGCTGAAAAGAATATGATAATGATTCAGGAAGACTAACATAATTTAAAAAATAAAAGAAGACGTTTGAACGGATGTGAATCACTTGAGTGAACTGCTGATAAGACATTAGGCAAGCTAGCTGTTTACAAGGATTTACAAGCTAATATGCTTTGTAGCAAGTACAATATACACAATCATAAACAATGTTCGTATCAAAACTCAAATTACCAAAATCTAGAGAAGCAAGTGAAAAGTGATGTAAATCAGAAAGTTAAGTCCTTTCATGTTAATGTATAATGTTAGTCAAATTCTCAGATATGTAAACACTCTGGATTTATTAACAAAATAAAAATAAATCTTAAGACTCAGTGGAGAAAAAATGGTGTCAACACCCTACTCAAAAATAGTACACTCTAACTTCCCATTTTGCTAGATATACAGCTGGGGAAAAAAATGGCTTTACTCATGGCAAATAAAGAAAGATGTTAAGGGAGAAAATATAAAGGGAGAATGAAAATAGATGGACTTATAAAGAGCTCAAAAAGAGGTTTTGAAAGGCATCTCTGCTTGGTGGATGGTGACAAACAAAGGAATTTTGCAGGCTGGTCAGTTTGCTGGGCTGGTCAGCCTGCCAAGAGCTGGCACAACATATTACTCATTGCTGTTCTCTCATTCAGCAGAAATTACTTTCCAGAATAAATAATCAGATGCATTATTTTGTAGCTTCCTCTGTGTGCTTAGTATCGTAAAGGACACATGCAATACCCCGAGGACTGTGACAAATGGTTTATAAAGCAATGATCATGCTGGCCAAGCTAGTTATATTTACAGGAAGGCACACAGCAGCTCTCTCAGAAGGAAGAGCTCTCTGGCAGGCAGACCAGCTGCAGGCTGTGTGCGCAGAAAGGTACAGGCTCAAGTGGAGAGATGAACAAAAACATGTGTTCTTTCCTAGAAGCTGACTGCAGCAAAAATGCAGAGACCAGCTCAAAGAATTGGAAGTGGCATAAAATACTGTAATCCCAGCTAAGCTTTAAGACTCTTAAATAGGTGTGAAACTCAGCAGTTCACAGGCCCTCTTTGTGCCATGACTAAGTGCACCAAAGAAGGAGAAGGTAATAATTTGGTATTACTTAAGAGTGTAAGTGATGAATCTCTTCATGGCACAGCATGGGCTGACTTCCCAATACACCTCCCAAGAGAGATGTGCTTTGAGATAGATGACGTTGGACAGACAAAGGAGAGTGCTTTGGCTTATCTGTTTAATTGAGTGATACTAATTATTGTTTGCCTCGGCCTATCATAAAGTACACTAAGGCTTTAAACACACACACAAAAGCCTTTTCCTTGCCATACATGATAGGATTTACTGGAAACTAATTAAAATAAGTATGAGATGGGGATGAAAGACAATAAAAGCAATTTCTGAGAGCATATCTTAGAAACACAAAACACCGTCTTATAACCATGGTGGTGCAATTTACAAATATCTGTCACTCACGTGACCTACCTATTTTATTCCCAGAACAGTTGGGAACCCAGCTGATGAGCAATAACAAATGACACAAAGGGACTGGGTAATGATGAGACTTCAGTTGTTACTAAACCGCTCTTTTGTATAGTATGTATGATTACATCTGGCTTGATCATGACCAGTCATCAAAGACAAAAATCAGTCTAACCTTGAATCTCAAAGGAAAAAAGAAAAGTGATAAAATCAATACAGAGTGCAAGAATTGTGCACACTGCAGAGACCTCTGTGGTGATCTAGACCTAACCCTTTCAAAACAGGACCAGCTTCAACATTTTCCCAGGTTATCCAGATAGAAACTCCATAGCCTCACCGAGAAACCTGTTGAAGTCTTTGTGGGAACTCTTGCTGTGAATTTTTTTCTTTATGGCTAAGTGCAACCTGTACACGTTGTCTCATGTCTTTTTCTTGCACACCTCTGATTCTATCTATGGTATAGATTTCAAAATTGACTAGGATTAAAGAGCCTCATTGTAAAGCATTTAGAGAACTAACTGAAACACTCTCAAACAAAAACTACCAACGATTTTCAGAGTTCATGGAGAACACATACGGTCCAAAAGGCTGAAAATGAGCAAATATATTGTAAGTTTTAAAGAAAAAGTAAAGGAAGTGCTGGGGAGTTAGACAGTAGCAAAGATGGAGTTTCAGGAAAAAATATAGTAAGAAACACTCAAACTGTAATTTACAGACACCTAGATGATGACAAGAAGACCAGCCAGTTTAGAGTTTGCAAATTTGATTTAAATGTTCCATTAAAGAAAAAAAGCAGGAACAGTATATGTCATATCCTCACTTTAGAAATGTTTGACACTTTTATATAATATTCTGGAAAACAAGTTAGGAGAAAAACCTGTCAGACAGAGATTTTTATGGAAGAGTATAAATCTTGAGTATTTGGCAACCACTAAAAGCATTTATTAATGGTTTGTTGTCAAAATGGAAGACGTGCCAGTTGAATTTTGAAGAGGTCTCTCTTGAGAGGGCCACTACTCAATGTTTCTGTTAAGAACTTTCACAGCAGAATATACTTAAGAAGTTTGCAGATGTCACTGAACTGGAGGGGAGATGAAAGAACAGGGAAAAACAGGGTTAGAATTTAGGCGGACTGTGTGAAATTAAGAAACAGTGCACAGTCAATAAAGACGTGTGAAAGATACTACAGTATAGATAAGTAGGCTGCATGTGCAGAAGGCTGGGTAAGAGTTCTGAAGGAAAGGATTTGAGTTTGAGTGGAAGGTTTGATTCTAATTTGAATATTAATGAATCTAGTCCTGCTGTTAGGAAAAAAGACAAGCACTCTACTAGAATATACACACACATATATTGATGCATATGTGTACACACAAGAATATACCCTACTAAATACAGCAGGCTGGGGATTTTTCTTGCCTCAGTCTTAAATGAATAGTGTGCCCAGCAGTAATAAATATGCTTAAAAAACAAATGTGGATTGAGTATATAGAGAGTTCAAAGTAAAAAAATGGATCTTGTAGAGAATGACTGGTTAATTTCAGATAGCTTAGTCTAGAGCAAAAAAACTTACAGAGCATATAACAAACCATAACAACGAAAAGAGTAATCAGTTCCCCATGCCTTTAAGTGGATATGGTGTGAAATAAGGAGCTTTAACTGAAGCATTATGAGGAAAATCTCATAGGATGGATAATAAAGCATAGGAATAGCCTGGGAAGGGTTATGAGATAGACAATTCTGAAAGTTTTTAAGAATAAGAGGTTAGAAAAATACCAGTCAAGACTAATAAAGGCATGGGAAACCTGGGGAAGGGGAAGGACAAGGTAACATCCAAGGGTATCATGCCACCTAGTTTTGCTTTAATGACTGAGGAAGCCAAAAATTAATGAGACATCTATTATGTTGAAATTGTTTCAGGCTATTAAATATTTATATTCTGAAGTTTATTATGGTGTTACTGCTCAGTGTTTATTACACTGAAGTAGCAGAATAAGGTATTAGCAAATAAGGACCTAAGTCTGGTTTCACCTGCTCAGAGTACAGAAAAGCAGGACTCTGTAATGAGATAGTTTGAAATTTCCCTTACAGGCAAATGATCTCAGTATCTAATACTGAGTAATTTACTTAAAAAGATCTATTCCTTTCATGAGTGTAGGAGTTAGTCCACAGGATTTGGGCTCATTTTCTCCTGTCTGACCTGTGCTTCTTTCATGCATAAAGCACAGCTGTGGATTCGAGATCAACTCCAGGATATGCTATCAACTGGTAGCATCAATCTAATCTGAGAACATACAGTTGTAGTTCCTGTTCCAAATAACAATTTTTTAGGTGTAGAAGGGCTTGAGTCCACAGAGGAGTTGGATAGGGAGGGAAGGTCTAGGACTTCTCCCTCTGTCATGGGTAGCAGTTCTTGGTAAAATACACTCCTGGGCAAAAGGGGACTGTAAGGCATCTTCTGTTTCCCAGTGCGATTCCTTTTGTGGTGTCTTAGGGTAGACTCCTGCCAGCCAGAGCTAAACACACGGCTTGGAACAGTCCCTTGCTTCCACAGTGTTTTAGGGGTGTGCAGGAGCTGACACCAGCTGCGCAGTTGTGTTTCTGAGCATGGTGAGACAGACCTGACGCAATTATGTTTTCACCTGAGATTTCAGGCACATTCAGAGCCCAAAAGAACAGCTTAGTGGCAGTCCTGATGACTCAGATTTTACACTTAGAATTATATTTGATGAAGTGCTTTGGCTCTTCTATCCTTTGGTTGATTTTTCCAACTGCAGTTGTACAATGATATATTTTATTCTTTGAGTAACTATCCTGCACGGATATTTCAATATCACGAATTCAGAAATACCATAAATAACAGATGATACATAAAAAAGAATATTTCATATTCTGCACAGTTTTACTAGTGTATATAAGCTGACCTTTTGGTACAACCTAATTCTTTAGCTCAACAAGCTTCTTTTATTATTAAATTAGAAGAAAAAAATACTCTCAGAGTTAAAAGAATGTTATAAAGGCTGAGAAATGTTTAATGGATAGAAAATGTCAAGATAATTATGCATTCTGATACAGACAACAAATTCAAGGTTACATTTTCTTCACAGGGGACCCCTTCCAACTTCAGTACAAGACATGACTTGTTTTTGCTTCCTATACAGAATTTCCATATTTTGTAGTGTCCTCTCACTGTGTATTCCATACAGTATTCAGACCTTTCTCTCAAGGTAGTTATTATATTCCTCACAAGATTTTCTGTGGTGCTTGTTTCAGTGTCTGAGAGCTTCACAAACTGTAGTCAGGCTTCTTAGCAACCTCTGGCATGAGAACAACTTATCAGAAGGACCAGAAACTAGGCACAAAGACTTCTAAAAATAACAATATATCCTCTAACAGTTGGTATTACTGCAATAAGCTGGGCTCATTATAATATAATTTTTCAGAAACCTCAATAAATAAAATCTCCTTTGTTCAAAGTAAGTCACCTGAGTCAGGTGGGTTTCAGCTGTTTCAAGGAGTTACCAATATTTCTGCAAATGAAACCACAGTTACTTAAGACCATAAAATTCTTAAAAGGGTTATGTTGTTTACTCCTGATACTTTTGGGAGCTGTGTTTACAGGAATGGACAGTAAATATTCCAGAACAGAATTGCTTTAACCATGATACCATGGGAAAATGCTACTCCCGTTTATTCAGCCTTTGTGAAGACACACCTGAACTATTGTATCCAGAACAAGAGAAAGACTGGCCAGTGAAAGGCTATTAAAATTATTAGGGACCAGGGAACATGATATGTTCATGGCTGAGGTAAATGCATTTGATTAGTCCGGAAGAGAGCATATCCAATCACTACCTTCATGCAGCAGGAGTCTGTCTTGCATTAGGGAAAGTGTCCCCAGCAGGCCACAGGAGGTCTTCCTTTCCTCTGTGCTAGGCAGGAATCCAGAAGAGAAAATTTCAATCCAAGTGTTTGTCACTAGTAAGAAGTAGCTTTAAACTGATGATTCTAATCAAAATGTTATGTAAAGAGTAATTTCTTTCCGAATTATGCAAAGAAACCAAATGCAGAGTCTTTATATGAGTGTTTTGCTCTCCCCATGCATTGTCTGTGGTCTTTGTATGTTCTTGCATGCAAAAGTGAAGTCACTAATCACAGGTGAGGCTGAGAAAACCTATAGCGCTTACATTTGCTCCCTAGGCAACTTCCAAAAGGTAGACTAGTGAATGGGGTGGATCTTTGGGCTGACACCATCTATACTTGTTAGCTTTATACAAGTTGTGATGACACTTTGTGTCAGCTCCTGTCATGCCTAAAGCAATAAAAGAGAAAAGATAAAGAAAAGGACCTTAATCTCCTGCAAACAAAGAAATGGCTTGTGCAGGCATATTTCTGAAGTTAGCAATTCCTTAGCCCAAGTCACAGTGGGCAGTGAAAAGCTGCAGAATGCATAAAGCCCTGCTGAATTTCAAACTTTCAACCTTACTGAACACTTAGGCATCCTTTTATCTTCAGTGAGCGATTTTTTTACAAAACAAATAATTTTCCCATAATTATGGAAAAACTAATGCTTAGTCCTTGGGAAGCAGGAAAGCCCTCAGTGTCCTACATTGACTGGCATAGAAACCTCTAAATTGTGTGTGCAGAAAGTTTTGATACTACCTGTGTTTTTTGCCTATTAACAAATTAAAACATTGTAGCCTATCTTTTTCTGCCCAAAATTTCCTTCCATAGAAGCACAAGGGAACTTAAACCAGTACTGTCATTGAGAGAACATGAATTTCATGCCATCTCTTCCAAAATTTCTGCTCCATCCACTATCCTAAATGATCCTATTGTATCCAGAAGTACTTTTCCTCTAAGAGCTTTGCACTGTATAATTGTGTAGTAAATCTTGTGCAGGATATTTGTAGCTGTGCCTCAGGCAAAATTCCTGGAGTACGGAGATGACTTCACCTGGATTGCTAAATAGAGCACTTTCTCAATGACAACAGTGCAGCAGTTGATATGGATTAATGAGCTCCAGGTTTATTTACACTCCTCAGAGTGTTGTTTTGGGTTGTTTATAGGCAGCATTAGCATTGTTCGATCCAATTCTGAACGACAGTTCTCACAAACCCATGGACTGGGAAACAAAGGAAGCTTTGCAAACCTCACTGTCACATAAATCAAATAGATACTGCAGCGAGCAGGAGCTAGAGCTCTACACACAATTTCTTCATAGGAACTAAAAACTGATGCTTCAGCACTCTGAAATTTCTATCCAAGTAAGAGTATTTATGATGAAGAAAGGGTAAAGTCTTTGCAAAATTGATACCTCCTAAAAGTACAAGGTACAATCCCATCAGGAAGTGAAAAATGGAACCTACAATGCAGACTTTGAGCCACTAGTGAATATAATGTTTCATATTCTCTGTCGTCTGTTTAGAGCTAGGGTGTTAAATCTAGCATAGCCTAGGGTTTCCAAGCACATTATACTCAAGCCACAAGGACGTGATCAAAAATATAGATACAACACTTCATGGAAACAGCCTTTGCTTGACTCTTGTCAGACGGAAGTCAATATTCCTTGCCTTATTTCTCCCCTTGTGCATTGTTCCTCTCAGGATGGCAAATGCTGCAGTGACAATGCACAGCTGTTGCTATTTTGGTTCTAAGGAATTTGCAAGGCAGGTGATGGGGATCCTGGTAAAACACAGAGAGCTAGAGTCCAGAGAAAACCCAGAAATATCTAGAGATAGCTTGTGTAAGTGGCTATCTTCATAATTTTGTCTCTTACTTGCTATTCTGAACTGAAAATATTGTGAAAAGAAAATAACAACACATAGCTTAAAAATCAATGAACAAATCACCAATTACAGTGCCTAGTAATGTGTCTCAAATAAAGGCTAACAAAACATTTTCCATAGGAAAATATTGTCAGCAGAAAAAAAAATAAATTAATATTTAAGCCAATTGTGCAGTGTTTGAACAACACACTTAACAATGTGGTTATTAAACATATTCAGAAGAATGAAAAATTCACTGTGCATTGTTTCAGATATTCAATTTCTCTTTGATGATATGGAATTTAGTTCGTGAAGCAAATATTCAAATTAAGTTAAGTTTGTAAATGGCAGGTGTTAAATATAGGGTGAAAAAATATCAATGCAAAGTGAATCAATGGAAAAGAATCATATTGCAAGATTATAAAATAAAAATTACAATTGAAAGATACGTCTTAGATATCCACAGACACATAGAAGTAAAAATGTGACAATGTAATTTCTGATCTTTTTAATCTGTCAGATCTCTTCTTCAGAATCATAACCATGGGATTTTTCTTATTCTTTGAAGATGTGAAATCTCAGACTTAATTCTGGTTGGGAATTTTTTCCCACTGGCTCCTTCCTACTTTTTCTTTTTTTTCAACTTTGTGGACAGAATTTCTGACTTCTTCCTGAAACTATGACCAGCATATGACAGAAGGATCATATTGCTCAGGGAAACAGAGTGTTTAGCAAATCACGTCAGTATACACCAGATTCTCCTTGCCACCTGCACTTCCCAGCATTTTTGGGTATACACCTCAAACCCTCTTCCTCTACGCATTTAATTTCCCTCTCTCTATAAACACAAGTACAGATAACCCACATGTCCCAGCCTCAGGCTGTCTCCTAATTCCTGTGAGTAGGCCTTATAGAATGAATAGTTCCCATTTTAAAAAAAAAAAAAAATAGATTTTTCCTAAAGCTTCTGACATATGTCCATATAAAGGAAAGCCAGAGTGAAGGGCTTACAGTTTGTCCTCTACACACATTTAACTGAGAAAAAACATGTGGCTCTAGAGAAAGGGAACTGGGACCTGAGTAAGAAACTACTTAGGGAAACACAAAAGATGGATTTGGATCCATTTAGGTCTATCAGAACATCTAGGTCTCTGTCTCTACAACCACCATTCAGGTGGTTAGTTTGACACATTTGCAGTAAAAACAGAAAAGTAGGTACGAGTAGATGCAGGTAACTAGAGTTTGGTTTTGTTGGCTTGTTTTTTTTTTTTGTAGGAAGAGGGGAGAATAAATGGCAGATCAACTGCAAAAATGATGAAAGAAAGGGAAAAAGGAAAAAGAGGAGGTGAATTTTGATCTGAACAACGATTTTCTTTCATTTTAGGTGCATTTGCAGTAAACAGCAAGCACATGGAGACACAGAAAGCTGTCTGTAGACCCCTTTTATTCCCCAACAAACAGGCACGGTTCCCAGCACTAAGGCTCATACTCCATTCAGAAGGGAGAGACTGAACCTCTGCTCATTCAGACAGACTGCCCTGAAACCAGTGGGCAGTTCCCAGCTCTGTCTTCGAAGATGTGGAATCTGTCTCTCTCTTTTTGTTTTTCTTTCAGTCTCCGTTTCCTCTAGTAGAAAAAGAGAAGGTGTTGACACCTCCTCCCAGTCCTTTACACACTGCAGGTAGCACTGCTCCCTCTGTACCAAGCCACATGCATTTCCAACCATGAAAAGGATCTGAAAAGGATCACATAAAAGGAAAGGAGTGGTGGGTAATGACCCTTGAGACCCTTGTTTGGTTGCAGGGGATTGATTTTTACAGGCTAGGATAACCTGGACCTCCATATCCCTGACCCTTTTCGTAAGTGATAATACTTAGGCTTTCCATAAAGGGAAAAGCTTGAAAAGGAAAATCAGAAAGCTCAAACAATTTTCATCTGTGATTTCAGATTAAAGTGTTTGCTACATTCAGGATACATTTGAAAATTATTTTAGCATTTGCAAAACTGGGGAACGAGAACAAAATATTCCCCAATATGTCACCTTCTCTTCAGCATCGTGAGACATACAGGCTGTCAGACAGAGCTGTTGGGGAGCATAAATGGGCTAAAATCTAAAAAACTACTCTAATAGTGTGATAAATTCTCACACAGGACTTAGCAATGCTGGCTCTGCCTCCTGAAAAAAAGAGGCATTAGAGAAAAAAAAGATGTCAGGCACATATTTTCTGGGAGTAAACAGTCTGGGGCAAAGTCTTCAGAAGTAGAAAGAGGAAACCCACCCATCCAAACAAGATCTTTCATACTACACAGTTGAGGGACCTATGCATCTATGCAGATACTACTTTCCATTTAATTTCATCTAGAAAACAGGAATTTGTTAATTTCTACTCCGTGTTCAAAAGGAAAATGTGCATTTACTGTCATTATAAAATGAGTATATGTGTTAAACTCAAGCAGCCTTCCGAGGTGGTCTAGCTATTTTAAGGAACTTGAAAGCAGCTATTGTGTTATCCAGGAGTACCTGTAAGTCCGTTAAAGCATTGTAAGAAGCATTTTTAACACAAAAAAATTAAGTGGATGTTTAAATCATATGAAATGGACTATCATTGTTTCTTAAGAGTTCATAGAAAACAATTATCTGAGACTGACTGGTGTGAAACAGAAAGACTTTTCATTACACTTTCACTTATATTGGCATGCTGGGATGTTTACATACACAATAGTTTGTCTTTATAGGAGGCCTCAGTTATCTACTACCTATGGTTCATATATATTATTTTCCTTCCTGAAATTCTGACAAAGTTAACCACCTGGAAAGCTGAAAATAAATTTTCAAATACAAGATGATTTGTTTAAAGATGTAGACATTTTAAAAATTTTTTGCCTCTAGTCAAGTAACTGTGATTTTGAAAGCAATTATTTTTTCCTGAGATCATACTTGCAGATATGAGCTACATGGAGCCTCTTTTAAAAGTCTTGCTTTGAATATGGATGAGTGAGAACCATTTATGCAACATGTATCTGAAGGTCATTTAATTTTTTCAGAATTAACTCATAACTCCTGGGAAATGACACTGCATTCTAAATTAACGTCAAACATCCTGGAGTGCTATCGAGAGAAGATTCAGCTCTGCATGGTATCTCGGGCTGCATGGTATTACATTTCAGAAACCATTTTCTGTTATAGTACAGGAACATGGCAGGAAGAAATACTATCAGAGTAGCTATAAGTACATAAATGTGTATGGGAATGACAGCAGTTAAAACTAAAACACTCCATCTGAGTATTTTTTTACTAACAAGATTTTACTATTGCAAAGCTAGTGAGTCTACTTGATTTAACTCATGGACCCTTGAACATTTGGGCTGATTTTCCTTTTTGAATTAATATTATATTTACAAAAAAATCCCTAATGAGCCAAGCTGCAGCTTCTGGTCTTTGAGTTGTGTTTGGATAGCTAAACATGCGTAGCAGTTATGCACTGCAGTGCATATTTTCTGGCTGAAAAAAAAAGCTTAGTGAAAACTACATTATTCTCTGTTTCAAAATTAAAAACAACTAAAGGAAACAGCTGTAAAAACACTGCAGAGACACATTAATCTGCTTGGGGAAAAAATAATAATGGAAAATATCAAACCAAAGCTATTTTGCAGAATCACTGTAAGATGTAACAGAAGAAAGATGTGAATGAACTAGTTAATTGAACACAGACATTTTCTGCTTCCACTCACTACATATATTTATTGAAGCTTAATGTTTTTCCTGAGGTATTCTTCATTTCAAATTGTTAACAACTTGAATTGTCTTGTGAAGGCAGATACTGAATGATATACTCTGAATTATTAGGAATTGCAAGGACAGGTAAGATTAGATCTGTGCCTTCATTTCACTTCATAAAAATTCACTTCATAGTAGCAGTGAGGACAAGGGTCACTGAGAGCTTTGCTGAGTATTTTAGAGAACTGCAACAGAAATATTAAGATTGGCATGAACAGTGACTTTGTGGGTAGTTCTGGCTGCAGGAACAAAGGAACAGAAGGGCCATAAGAGTGGTGCACCTGGTGGCACCCAGATGATCAGGTCACAGACATCCCAGTACAGTGATTTCTCAGGACAGCTAGAAAGCCAAGAACAGCTTACACCCAAACTAAAATACTCAAATAGTAATGGTTCCCATCAAAGTGGGAAGATAAAGAATGAGCTAGAGTCCCAGGCTGCCCAAAGAAGAGGATAAAGGATGGTGAAGAAACTTGTGGACTCACTAAGGTGTCATGGGATGGGATAGGATGGAGAGGAAAAAATCATCATCAGCTCCTAAAGGGTGCAAAGTCAAAGGTCTGTCACCCTCCCCAGCCCAAGCAGCATGGCAAGGTCCTGGATTTGGTGTCCACCGGGAGGCACCTGTCCTGGTGCGTATGAGAAGTACAGCAGGAAAATGTGAGTGAAGTAAAATTTCTTTTATAATAAAGTGACATTTTCCTCCCATAAGGGTTCATATGGAGCTCATAGCAACAGCGTAGCAGCATTATTTTCTACAGTGTAGACAAGCTGATCCTCCAGGTCCCCAAAGCAGTAGGATGAGTTCCCCCATGGAAACAACATCAATGAACACTGTCACTGAAACCACTCAAATTTACAGGGGGAAAAGATGGGTAAAGATATCAAGCAGTTACCTGAGGAATTATCTTCCCAAGAACAACACACAGCTTTTAAAATGCTGTGCTTTCCTAGGTAAAAAGGTGCGTAATCGGTGTCCAGCTACGCATAGCCCAGCTATGGACTTGGCTGGGAAAACAGCTGATGAACAGTGCTCTTCTCCATCACCTGCAGGACTTAAGGTCCCTGGAGCACTACTGTGCTGCACAGGAGCTGAAGAACTGCCGGCAGCCTTGTCACATTGTGCCTTGCTCTTGCGTTGCACTTAACATCTTTGCGTACACTAATTAACTCATTTTTGGGAGTTAAAGGAATACCTACCTGTGTTTAGTGCATTTATTTGACAGATAACATTAAAGTATTCAGAAAGGACTTTCTTATGCTATTTGTCTGTGGAGTGCTTCACACAAGTTTTATCAGTAAGCAGAAATAGTCTTTACTTGGGGCTGGCTGGAGACTTGAGCCAAGCAGGGAGGTACCTAGTGCAGTAGCAGCAAAAGAAAGAAGATTGTTTTGCTAGGCAGCCTTGGACCTACCACAGTTCTAAGGCTGCTGTGCTTAAAAATGGTTTCTCTTCCCTTCTGCTGCTGCTGGTGTGCCTGTCACAGCAACAACAGTGATGCCGTCAGTGACTTTGGAGCATGAGGTGAAACCTCCTCCTTGCAGCTTTTGCCCATGGCTCCTTCCCTGCAGTCACCCACTCCATCCACCTCCTTCCTCCACCTGAGTGGCCCCTGCCTGCTGGGGGAGCATTGGCTGGTACACAGCACCCTGAGAGGCAATTTATGGGCAAACTGGTTCTTAATGGGCTTAGCTGCCCCGTGTGAAGGCTCCACTCCTTTTCAATCAAAACATTGGATTCCTTCAGGGGGTTTGCATTTAACGTGATAGGGAGTTCAGTGGCTCTGTAGTTAATAAATGCATTCTACTAGTCACTGTTGTACTGAAGAAATATATGTTGGTTGTTTTACATTTCAAGGCACACAGTTTGCTTAAATTCACCAACACTTATTTCCTCAAGCCTGTTCTATATTCATTACGTGCTTATGTTTCCCCTACTTCTCTGCATTATAGGGATCCTTGCCATGAAATATATTTCCTTGGATTCTGGTATCTTCAAAACACCTCAGGTATTTTCACAGAAATCATTTTATTTTCTTCCAAGTGAAGTTTATTAAAATATCCATTGCTACAGGCTGTAGTACGTGGAATGGAGCCATAACTCATACTTAACAACCTTTTTCCAGTCTTGCTACTGATAGCTGAATAAATTTAAACTCTCCTTTTGACTGTGCTGATTTTTGGATGTGGCATTTCCCTTACTAACCAGGGTCATTTTTTTTAATGGCCATCAGTGTTCCTACAGAACAGGTGATTAAGGATCATTTTTAGCCTCTCACAAGCATAGAATTCTTAGTGCCTGTTAGGTAGCAGCAACTGTGCTTCTGAAATACACACTATTTTTCTATTAAATTCCCCAGCACTTTATCTTAATTACTTTCATTTTGTCTACTCTATTTTCCCATTACTTACCAATGCAGCAAACGATGACCTGGGGTACTTGCAGACTGCCATAAATGCTGCCATAAGTGCTGCCATCCAAGGTTAATTAATCTGTAACTCTGGACATCACCTGCAAGGCACACTTCTTGCCTCTTCTTCAGTGAAAGAGCTGTGAACCAAGCACTGCACACCTGCCTCATAGGGATATACTCACTTAATTTCCTGTTTTCCACAGCCTGTGATTAACTGGTCTGGGTTGTGTGACCTCTTCCCTCCAGCCCCTGCCTGGCACCAAAGCATCATGTGGCTGTCACTCTGTGTCTGTTTGACTTCTTGGTGCAGAATACCTCTGTGTCAGCTTCATGCTCTGCTTTGCACCCCTTTGGCTGTGCTTCAGAGGGCAGTCTGTGCAGTCTGTAATAGAGAAGGATGAGATTACCATTACAGATATAAAGTAATATTATATTAAAGATTCTAATCTCTTAGGACAAGAGCATGCAAAACAGTACCAAAACTAGACAGACTTAAACTGAAATCCTCTGTACATTCTGGAACAGAAAAGGTAGCTCACAGAATAAGTGGTTTCTCCATCTCTAGATGCCTCCACATCAGGATGGGATGCTGTTTTAAAAAGAGTGTTTTAAATGAGAAAGACTGTTTTAAATGAGAATAAAACTGTGCAGAGCAGCATGAGGCAAAATGCATGGATTGCTCTGATTTCTGCAGTGAAGAAGCTAAACCAGAATAACAGTTGTTTCTCTCTTTAAAAACTTGAACCAATGTACATTTTCTACATGTGTAGCCTTTTAAAAATTTCTGGTTATTATGAGCCCGCCAACCTGCACACCTCTTGGCAAAAAAAATTTGCTTTGTTTAAAAGAAATAGGTAGAGACAACAGCCAAGAAACAAAATTGCCAGTTTCTTATGTGATTGCTGATTATGAGAACCTGGCAAGAGGAAACTGAAGAACCTCTATAACCAGAAAGGCTGAAAAATGCTTTTCCCTTGCTGTACTTGAAAATACTTATCAGTATGATTTTGAGGACAGCATTAAAATCAGTAAGAAACAGAAGGGAAATGAAGGACAGAGTTTAAGCACTGCAAATTGTGCTTTTCCTTTGTTTCTCTTTTCCATTATTTGTATTGACTACAATATTCATTAATGTGAGACAACAGTAGCTAGAACACTTCTTGAAGACTGTACAGGGTATCTTTTCAATTTTGCTTCCAAGGACAGAAAATTGAAGCAAATGAAATATGACTTGTATGAGAGTCAGGATGGATATAAACATATATTGTATTCCCAGTACATATGTGACTAGGTAATATTACAAGATACAGAGAAAGAAGATCCATAATGCAAGAAAATAAGCAAAGGAAGAAAAGAAGAAAAGAAGCCAAAGGAAGAAAAGAAATTAAATAACCTCAAAATCTGATATTGTTCCATGCCTACATCAGTCTATTTAGCTTTGCAAATTACAATTTCAACCGGATTGTTAACTTTGCTCAACAATTTGCAATGTGTGTCATCTTTTTTCTGTGCTTGTATAAACTGCCAATGAATCAAGGCACTGTGTCAAGGTAAATCACTGCATTTGTATTAGGTATTTCACTTGCTTTAGCCCAAATAGCTTTAGTGTATTCTGACATCCAATATTCAAATATGCAATATAAATTTAATTTGCAGTCTCTTGCATTCCTAATGCATGGGAAATTTTAAACAGAGTGTAACCATTTTAAATATTTATAAAAACTCACAGGACTGCAAAGTTATTGGATATTATAATTTGCTTCATACATATACATGACAGTAAAAAGGAAAAAAAGTAAGAGAGGTCTACCTCATGGCTTTATTATTAAAGGTTGTTTGAAAGAAGTTTCAATAGTAAACAAAAAAGTTTATCAGAAAGGCAGCTGAAAGTTCGCACAAGCAATAAAGGAGGAGAAGTGAGCTCTGGGAATCCTTGTCAGAGAGCAGAGATTCGGGACATGAAGTTGCACCTCCAGGGCTGCTCATTCCCTAAAGCACAGCAACTAAAGTCAATGTGGCTTTTTTCATGCCCTTGTGATTCACCTCAGCCAGAAGCCAAGCCCCACATAGCCACTCACTCACTCACTCACTCACTCACTCACTCACTCACTCACTCAGCAAAAAGATTGGGAAGAAAATCAAAAGGGCAAAAGCGAGAAAACTCATGGATTGAGATAAAGACAGTTTAACAGGGAAAGCATAAGCCATGCTCACAAGCAAAGCAAAGCAAGGAATTAATTCCCCACTTCCAATGTGCAGGCAGGTGTCCAGCCATCCCCAGAAGAGCAGGGTTCCATAATATGTAATGACTTGGGAAGACAAACGCCATCACTACAAATATCCCCTCCCCGCCTTTCTCCTTCTTCCCTCCACTTTATATACTGAGCATGATGTCACAGGGTCTGGAATATCTCTTTGGTCAGATGGGGTCACCTGTCCCAGTTCCTCCCAACCTCCCAGGCACTCCTCAGCCTCCTCCCCAATGTGGCAGTATGAAAAGTCAAAAAGACCTTGGCTCTGTGTGAGCCTTGCTCAGCAACAACAAAAACATCTCTATATTATCAACCCTGTGCTCAGCAGAAATCCAAAACACAGCCCTGTACCAGCCACTGCGAAGAAAATCCACTCTACCCCAGCCAAAATCAGCACAATCCTACAAACCAACCCACTCCTGATTGAGAACCTGGCACTATGCACCCTCCCCGACAGAGGGAGTCAGAATGATGGATGGATGACCATGGCTACCCTCCTTAGCTCCAACTAACTTCTCTTTGAACTTTGCCAAGTATCATTAAAAAAGTCAGCCTTCAGGCTGATCTAATATATATTGGATAATTTAAAATCAGCTGAGCTGCATGCACTTTCTAGTTGCAATCACGGCCCGGCAGTGGGTATAATGCCATTGGGTTTTTTCCTCACTTGAGTTATTTATATGTGGAAAGCAGTTCTCACTTCCTGTAAATCTCTTGGAAGAACTAAATAGCAATCACCCTGGCTCCCTTCTTTAAGAGAATGGAGGTAGATTTGGGCAATAAGTGGTGAAAAAACATCTTCATGCTGCCCAACAGAAATGGGAAGAGTAATGGGGTATATTTGGTCCTTTTTCAGCATCTAAAGAACAGGCTAACAAGTAAGAGACTCATGTAACCCAAGCAAGTTCTGATAATTTTCCTGGTTCCTATGCTCAGTCTAATGCTTTTTGATTTCAGGAGACAGTGAAAAACAACGAAAAATAATAAAAAAAGAATTAAGAGTTCACACTTTTACCCTCAGAAACAGTAACACAAGAGTGACTGCACTGTCAGATGCATCTAATGGTGCATCTAATCCAGTAACCAAAAGTAAACTCCACTTTAAATAAATAAGACCAGAGCAGGAATACAATTGTTTGCATATCACCTCTTTACATAACAGGCTACTACAATGAAACTTAGCAAAATGAGTGGTTGATGATCCAATATTCAGTTCTGCATATCACCTCAAAGTACAATGGTGCTAATGTGTAAGTGCAGTGAGGCCACAGACAAAAAAACCCAAATAACAGAAAGAGATTGAAACAGGCATAAGAAATAGGCTTTCAACCAGGGGTAAAATGTAAATCAGTGTTCTCCCCCAAAAACCCACCAAGTCAACAAACAGAAAAAGCCATAATAAATCCAGACCATAACTGGAATTTCTCAAGAGCAGAATTCCCATCATTATTATAATGCTAGAACATGAGCTCCCTAGTGTTCTTGCAAAAATGAACAGCAAGAAAAGAAGAAAAGTATTAAGAGCCTGTTTTCTCCTCCATTAGACAATTATAAATTGTTTTATTCAGCTATTAAATTACCTAATACAGTGAAACATAATATAAGAATACACAAGATATATTGCACTACCCAGGAATGAGTCTCTGGATGAGGATAAGGAAAGGAGGGAGGCACTTTGAACTACCATTTTTTTTCCCCTAGCAGACCTTGTTGTAGTTCAATCACAATTGGGAACACTGTTTTATAATCTTACTTGTGGGCTAAGAAGAAAAACAGTGAAAAGCAAGGTCATGTTTACTACTACTCCATTACTGAGCTGCAGCATAGGTTAGACACAGCCTGACTGGGCCCAGGGCAACAGGAAAATATTGAATCATTTTGTTCACAACAAAGAGATGGATGATGCAGGATGGGGCCAGGTGTCTGCACAGGGTAGGGATGAAACATTCAAAATCATTCCAGGGAAGCCCTAGATCCAGAGTTTCCATCTCAGCCAAGAAGGCTTTGGGGAATTTGTTAAGCCTTTGATAACTTTAAATACAATGCCTCGGAAAATAAAGGCAAGCCTATATTTAATTTTGGGCTGGCAGTTGGCAACTGACCCAGTAATTAATAAAAAGTCAGTTAAATAAACTGGAATGCTGCTGAACACTCCAGTCTAACAAGCTTAGAGGTTTTAATTGCAAGTGAAAAAACACAATGCAAACAGTCACCTGAGCAGTGGAATTTGGCTGACAGAAATAAAAGGAAAACTTATCACCTGGCATCACGTTTAAAGGAGGACATAGATTAAAAAGTGTATTCCTTCATCTCCTTTACCACAATCATTGATCTCGTCCAAAAATACAGAACAATATGAGTCTCTTACAATACCATCGCTTCTTGCTCAGTGCTAATTCAACTTGAAGTTTGTGAAGAAAAGCCAATATACTATCTGAAGCAGTCCTGTACTTTGCCATTTGTATCAGTCTTCAGAAACAAACCCTTTCAACTTCAACAATGGGAAGTATCACTTCGATACCAAATTTATCACACAACAAGTATAAATGATACAGAAGAAAACACAATGCAGTACTCTAGAAGTGGAATCAATATAGTCCTCAGCAATATAAAATTCTTCTGTAATGAACAAAATAAAGAGAAAAATTTTCCATATCTGAAAAGTAGGGGCAGATACTGTAACATCCCACATTCCAACTTAGCAGGAAAATGATAGATTATATTTGTCATGATATGATTTAAGGTTTATGCAAGAAGTTCAGACATACTTCCATAGACTTATGCAAGAAGTTCAGAAATTCCTCCTTTTTTGTCACAATCCTCTTACATTTAGGTCAAAAATATATAATGTTTAGTGAAAAAATACATTATAAAGAAGTAAGAAATGCAAGTATACATTCCATTATATTACTAATTTTACAGGCCACAGCTTTATAAGAGCTATCACATAGAAGAGAAAGACACTTCACAGAGTACAAAATCAAGAACCCAAAACCACAAGCAAGACTCCAGTTATAGTATTTTGTTTGCATTTATAATAATTTCTCCTTCATTTGCTCCATCTGTCTCTGGGACAGGATTTTTGGCTTGTCCGTACGGAGTATAACAATACTGAGATACTTGCGAAAAAATAGTTGGGAGAAATCAAGTTTGGGACAATAAAATAAATACTTTTAATTTATAAAGTTCACTTCTAGTTAAGTGAACACTGCCTGCCACATTGTCTCTGCAGGTGCTGCAAGGCGTGTTCCTGACAGCATTCGGGCAGCTCAGCCCAATGAACACAAGTGCAGTGAGTGCAGTGGCCCCCAGGTGATGTCACTGGGCGCCCCTGGGTTTTCCTGCCAAGAAAAGCCTCACTGGCGAGGGCCATGTGCTTTGGCACCGTGCACATGGTGCAGCTGCTGATGGGCAGCAGGAGGAAGAAGCAGCACGTTTGTCTCAGGAAAGCAATGTGTTCCCTGGACATGAGGACTAAGAGAACACAGTGGTGAGGAGCCCTCGCTTTTTGTCACTTGCGGGTAAGCAGCGGCTCATAACTGCACATCCACTGAGCCAAGGGGAACACGATTTTTAAGCAACTTGGTGCCTTTTCAATTTGTGTGGTGTCTGGGTACCTCTCATGCTGCAAGACCTGGTCAGAGATTTCTTGCAATTTGAGCAGATCCATTTGGCTCCAAAGTGACTAAGACTGCTTCCTCTTCCCATCGATCCATTCCGTTTTTAAAACATGATGACTTGGGAGATGTGCAAGCTCATATTTGCAGTCTTTCCCATGCTTCCTACAGCAGAATGGATTATTTTCAGTTCCTTTTTGCATTTTTAATTCTCGTCTGTCTCTGATTTTTCCTTCTGAAAGTTTGTAGGCATATGTTACTACAGAAGGGGAAGTCAGTTGGTGATTTTTTTAGGAAGAATTAAGTCACCCACAAGCCAGCACTGATGAAGTTTATGATTTTTCATTTATTTCCCTTACTGATCATTCAAAGTTTCCTTTGGTAACAGGTGCTTGGCTGTGGCCTGATAAAGTCTCCTGGGCTTCTGAGGCTCTGTGTGACTCAATGATTGACAGAGGTGTCCTTCAGTGCTTCCTTGAGGGGTTTCTTTCCCATCTTTTGATGCAAATCAACACAGTCCAATTTTAAGCAGATCAGCTGATTAACATCAGACGAAAATCTGCCATGCTCCATTTTAACTTCCTGGAAAACAAATAGTAATTCAAGGCTTTTTTCTGCCTAGCAATCAGCAGCCAGTCATATAAGCACTTCTTCAATTAGATGCAAGCTCACGATCAAAAGTTAAAAGTCCACCAAGAAACTCAACTACGAGAACAGATTTCAGAATGATAATCCTTATGCTGAAGTGCATAATGCTACCGAAATATGTATTCAAAGACCATCCCTACAATAGCTGCTCAAATTCCCGGGGAAGAAAATGATTTGTATAAGATTTTGTTATCCAGAGGCAGAAACAATTTTTTTTGCATTTTTCTCTTAAATAGCATATACTGGCTATCATTATCATTAAAAACATACATTTTTAAAACCCCTTAAGCCACTGTTTCTAGTTACTCTCTTTGAGGATGTAGGAGCTGGTAGCATGGGAACTTTCATCATATATCAATTAGTAAGTGAAAGAGAGCTACTGCACATGTTAATTTACTGTTTTCATTAGATGGAGCTGAACAGCATTAACACTGATGAGCCTAATGAAATGAATATTATATCTCAGTGGACACTCTGACTCAAAGACAGAAAAGTACCTGCAGGAATTTTCCGCTCTGAATTTTGAGTGGAAAACCAGCTCATACACTCACTCAAACAAAACCACAAAAAATTTCCATTAAAAAAATATTTAATTTCTTAAAAGAATTTGTTACGGAGCGATAAAATTTATTTTGCTAAACAGAATGAAAATGCAAAAATTTTCTGCTAAATTTTTCATTACCTGCTTTGTATCGCTTTTCCCAGAGCCTCGCTGTTACAGGACTTGGAATGTGTCTGTTCCCAGTGCCCCCGGCTGTCAGGGTCTGGTTATGCAGCCATCCATGGGAACACTAAATAATGTCACAAGACATGAAAACTGTATTAACTTCCCAGTGAGGGGAAACAGGAGGGACACTTCTCTTTGGTTATCATCACTTTTGCTTCCAGTTTGCATGAATTAAACAGTGATGTCTGCAAAAGGACTGGAGAGCTTCAGCTGGTATTTAAGTGGGGCTTGCACACTTCTGGTTCAGCTCTTAGGCTCATGAAGGCCGAAGGATGTCTGTGTTTTCAGAGTAATACAAAAACATGGAATCCCTTCAATCTTTATTACTTATTTAAAATTCAGATTATTGAAATTTATTTTATTTTGTTACCGGAGAAGGCAGAACGATATCAGCTAGAAATATATGTATGTAAGGTAAATGATATCTGACTCTTTCTGAGCAGGAGGTCTTATAAGAAAATTTGAGTTAAGAGAGTGAGATAGAGGGAAAGATTGTTAAAAGGGGTAGAAAAGATAAGAAAAACCTTCTCACTGCCTAAGAACTGAGAAGCAAGAGAAGGCAGAGAAGATGGGAAAAACAGAGAGGATGGCGTGTGTCTCCAGCTAGATTTGGAGAAACACATCATTCTTAACTCCACATGATGAATACTAAGCAGTCAAGAAAAAATGCAAATCCGTTGCCCTAAAGGCAGAGGTAAAGCAGGACAGTTTCTGCCCAATAATACCAAAAGACAGTTCAAGAAAGAGTAAGAATTCCACCATTTACTTGCAACTAAATCTTGCCTAGCATCCAGCTTCAGCAGAGGCACAGTTCAGATTATTTCTGACCTATCTGAGCACGTGCTAGAAGCTGTCAGGGCTGCCTGACCTTGGCTGGATACTAGGTGCCTATCAAGCTGCTCCGGTGCTTCCCTTCTCAGCAGGACAGGACAGGGGGAGAATAAGATGGGAAAAAACCTCATGTGTCAAGATAAAGGCAGTCTATTAAAGCAAAAGCAAAGGCTGTGTGCAGAAGTAAAGGAAAATGAAAATATTTTTTCTCTACTTCCCATCAGCAGATGATGTCCAGCTACTTCCCAGGAGGTAGGCCTTCAGGCCCCATAGCAATTGCTCTGGAAGACAAATGTCTTAATAACAAATGTCCCCTTCCTCTTTCTTTCCCTTACCCTGTATTGTTGAACACATTTCATATGGTACAAAAGACCCCTTTGTTTAGTTTGGGTCAGGTGTCCTTGCTAGTCCCTCTTTCAAGATTTTGCCCACCCTGAGCCTGCTGGTGAGGGGAGAAAGTTGGGCAGACAACCTTGATGCAGCCATAGCCAAAGCACTGGGGCGTCATCAGCACCTTTCTAGATACCTATAGAGCCCACAGTGCTGTGAGGGCTGTAATGGGGAAAACTAACTCCATCTGAGGCAGAGTCAATACTTTGTCATCACCAGGAGATCTGCAGAGGAGTCTGTATGAGAGAGAGCAGCTCAGCTGCTTAACTAATGCAAATTAGTATAGCTTCATTATCTTTATAGAGCTCTGACAAATGTATATCAGCTGAAGATCTGGCTTATTCTGTCCTGTTCTGCTTCAAGCAAACACACTCCTTTTATCTCTATTTTAATGCAAAGCATCTAATAAAACCTTCATTTTGACACAAGTGGGCTGCCTGAGTGAGAGAGAAAGCTGATAAGCTTCTCAACAGTTTCCAACAAGATCTTCAACTAATGAGTAAAAAAATCTGAATCACAGTCTTACTCTTTCGATGACGAATATTTCTAGTAATTGATGTCAGTAACACAGGCCTTGGAGAGGGACTGGTTTGGGCAGGAGATGTAACTCTGCTGGAAGGAATTACAGACTGTAAGCCCATCTTCAAAGAGCCACACAAAGAGACCCAGGCATTTCTGCCAAAGCCTTCCCCTGGACTGATGTGAGCTGCAGAGCTCTGACTCTTTAATACCATGCTATTCATTGCTGCATACCCACAATATCAGCCTACCCTCTCCTTCAGCCACATGCCTCTTCCTAAGAAGCAAAATGCCACGCCAAGAACTAAGATAAGAGGGAGGGCTTGAGCAATGTGGCCCTGAGTGGGGCCTATGTGATCTCCTGGCAACCACCAGGAAGCTTCATAGTGACAATACAGCACATCAAGTAGAGTTCCCTGGACACCCAGTTGGAATAGCTATGCAGTAAGGGGTGTTCCTAAGACAGTTAATTTCCCTGTCAGCCATATATGACATGCCAACATCCTATCCACATTCACTATTTAATTCTAGGGCTCAGGCTGGGCTGTCAGAGAATGAGCTAACAACCCAGGTGCCCTGGGTAAACCACCAAATGTTTCCTTACATCTTCAGGTTCCTAAATACCTTCCAAACCTGGGCTCCAAATCCTCTTTTCTACTCTTGGGAGAGCTCTCATTCTTTTCTCCTTGGCAGAGACAATCTGCCACGCTGACAGTTCACTTAGCAGTCCATCCTGGGCATGAGTTGGCCCGCTAAGCCTAGAGCACCAACATGATAATTGCCACCATGGGCATGGGGAAGAAATAGACCTAAGAGAAAGGCTTCAACTTTCTCAATATCGACAAACATTTGCTGTCCAGTGTGTTGTTCAATGTAAAAAAACCCCAACTTAATAGTAAGAGCCACTTCAGCTTCACATTTTCTTCTGTATTCCCAAAGTGGCACAAGAAAATGCTCAGCTGATTCAGGTGGTCCTAAACACCTGGCACAACCCCTCTCGTTGGGTCTGCCCTAATTCCTAGCACGAGACTTGGCAAAGCACGGGAGGCAACCAGCTCTTCCCCTACTGCAGAAAGCCAGGTGGTGACTGCTGAAGCAGCGTGGATGCTGACGGAAGAGTGAGGAAGGCTTCGGATAAATAAAATCTATGTTAGGATTTCAAGCATCCCACACCATAGAAGGATCCAGGAATCATGCTAAAATGACACCATCCAGTTGATATTTTTCAGATATTTTTGAACTCCACTTCCTTATCACTTTTTTAAAGGCCAATTTCTTTGTTAACATCTAAAAGTATTTGAAAAGGTCTCATATCTATGTCCTATATGATAAAACAGTTAGTGGTTTGCATGACTGATTTAGAGATTGCTTCCATCTGCAGTATTCTAAATACCATGTCTCATTTCAGAAGTGAAAAGTGGCATAAATATGTGACTAAGTGACATAAAAAATTTGACACTTAAGGAATAGCATTTTCTGCATGATCTCAAACTCTATGGAAATGAAGCATATATTTTTCATGATAAAATATACTAATCTGAACATTCTGCAGAAATGAGGCCCATTGACATTTACCTGAGAAAAAATGATACACGAATTCTATGTGTGGACAAAATACATACATATTCACTTCAAACATTGCCAGTGATCTAAAATTAGTCTGGAATCTAATAGAATTAGAATTGGAAACAGAAATTGGTTCCAATTAAACCAAAATATTTTTGATGCAGCTAATGTGTGCAATAGGAGTTTTCTTTCCAAGAAAGTAGATTAGTAGAAAAAGTACAGGAGAAATTTTCACAGCAAAACTTTGTAAACAGAAGAAAACAGTGTTTGCTGTCTCATAGCAAAAGAGAATCCTATGAGAAAGAGGATTATCCTCAAATTTGCTAGAATCCAGAATTCTCTGTTTTCACCCCCAAACTGATGGCAATATGTTATTAAGAATAAACCTGTATTTGTTGAAGAAACTACCCCCACAACAACAAAAACAAAGCAGAAATAACGGTGAGAGTACCCAATATGCATATATATTTGATTTTCTTATTGAAAAGCACCATCTGGAAAAACCTCATGCACAAAAATGAAAGAAGAAGGAAAAAAGTGTTTTCTTCCCTGTATCCATTAACATCTGAACTTCATGAGGAGATGGGTCAAACTGAATGGCAAGTTAAATTTTACAGCAGCAACACAAAACAAACACAAACAAAACTAAAATTGTGAATATATTGTATCATCTCATGTGCTTTAGCTTTGTTCAGAAAAGCCTGGAGAAGTATCACTGGGTAGGATCTCAGATGCACATCTACCTGCCTTATGGTTACTCTGGAGAGGTGAAACATTTCCTCTCTTTCCTGGAAATGCTGCTGAAAACCCAATTGAGGATTGCAGCAGGGGTCTTGGCATTTTTAGCCAGAATTAAAGGATTGGTCTATGTGCTGGTTGTACTTGTAGTTTATACAGTCCAGAATGGTACTTCCTTTTTTTCACACCCACACGCAGCTCAAAATACATTCTATTGTCAGGCTATTTTCTGGAGAATGGCTGTGTAGAATAGAATTGTTCAGTTGGTGATGCTACGCTTGGTGCACCCCAAGAGGTGGGTTGCCCTCTGGGCTTCCAGGGCACACTGATGTTTTATGGTGAGCCTGCTGCCAACCAGCACCCCCAGATTCCTTCCTGCAGGGCTGCTCTCCATCCACTTCTCTCCCAGTTCATACTTGTGCCCAGCATTACTCCATTTCAGGTGCAGAATCCAGTCTTTCTACTTGTTAAGTATTATGCCATTAATGATTGCCAAGGCTCCAGTCTATCTAGATTGGAGACTGGAGTCCTGTGCTCTCCATTCCCTATTAGTTCAGTTAGCTATATCTAGTTATGTGTAGCACTTTCCAGCTGTTCCTACTGAATGTGCAGATTTTTTCAGATTATTTCTCTATTTTCATCTATTTTCTGCCTTGCAGCATAACTATAGTTCTTCTGTTTGTTTTTTTTTTAGTATAAGCACCCTATCTGTTCCTTCACCCAGACCGCTGGTGAAAGCAAACTAGAAGGCAAATTCCTGCATAGCTGCATAAATATATCTTCCCCTTTTGTCAAGAAAGTGCTGAAAAGTATTTCTTGAGCACAATTTTGCTTGCAGGTTAGGGTTCTTTCATCTAAACTATGATTCTGTAGCTGGCTTGTGAATATAATGTTAAACATTGTGAAAAGCCTTACTAAGAACCAGGTATAAAATATTCACACTCCCATTCTACCCACAAATGCCATTATTCCACTGTTAAAAGAGTTACTTGGATCTGTGAAGAGCAAGTTACACGCTGCAAGTTAGATGAGAAGAGAGTTGATGGCAACTCCTCTCATAATTTTCCAGTTACTTATGAATGTTTTGCTGAATTATCTGTTCCAGAGTTTTTCTCTTCAGCCTTTTTCCCTCTAAAGAAAGGGGGGAAAGAAAAAATGATGATATCAATTTACGACACTTCATCCATTTGCTCTGTGAATACCCAGAGCTGGCTGCTGCTGGCTCCCACATCTTCTTAGTGAGTGTTTTTTCTGTCAAAGGATGAAGTTCGTCAGGTCTGGAAGAGCTACAAAAATCTAAGTATCTTATTTACCTCTAACTGAGACAGAGGGTTTATTGCTGGTATTAACTTTGCTAATCTCTCCTTCTTGCTGCCTTTTCTACTGATGATGAAATGTAACACTGCCTACCTAACTTAATAGTTAATTAAAAAAACCTGAACCTTCTGCAACTCTTCTTATCCTTTATAAAATGTAATAACGGCAAATATTTCCTGAAATTCAATTAGAAATTCAGTTTACAAAAATTCAATACCATTCATAATTGCAAATGGTTCAGGCATGCAGTGGAATGAATTATTGTCTATTGCATTTCCTTTAAATCCTGGTTAACCTCTTGCTGCTTCTAAATTGGAATAAAAGCAGAGACATGGAGAATGAGAGCACCCTCAGAATATCAATATAAATTGACTGAAATACATTGCTGAGGATGCAACTTGCATGTTAAAAAAATCACTTCAGTTGTGATATGGAACTTGAAAGTGGGGGAACAATTCAATAATGGTAATGAAATTTCATCTTCTTAAACTGTAATTAAATGTTATGTAAATCATTGTTAATTATATTCAGTGCTGAAAATACTGTGTAGATACTGTTTCAGAGGCAATGAGCACAAGAAAGACAAAATGATGGTTTTTCTTGCCATACTTGTACTGGAAGACGGGAACTTTGACACCTTTTGATGAGTAGAAAGATATTAAACCTGAAGGGAAAAGTCAGCTCTAGATAAAACAAGTTTTTGATCTGGCAACTTCTAAAAGGCAATTTGCACTTGATCTGACTCACATATTAAACAAATACAGTAGACAATTAATTCAAAGAGTAGTAGCTTTTCAAAGTCTTCTTTTTGAAAGAACTAACATTCCCAGAACTAAATTAAAATGCACTTTTAGAAATACGCAAGTTGAAAATGCTGTTATCATTAATTTTGAGGCCATGCTACTCTCCTTCTCTAATTTTTGCAAAAATCCTTTCTTGAAGGGCTGGGGAAAAGTTTAATTCAGTTGCTGGGCATTATTTTAGCCTTTATTCATAAAGGCATTTGAGCACGTGCTCAATTTGCATTTAAATCAATGAGGGTTAAGTGCTTTGGTCCACGACAGGTCTGTGTTTACTTCTTTTCATGAGTCATCTCAGTCTTCAACAATAAAAGGACTCTAGAAGTAACTATTTCATATTTTAAAGAAACAGAGAAAACAGTCTGTAGCTCTATAAACACTTCATTTTTTTTCTGAAGATTTTGTGTTTCACGTACTTGGTGAAAATGGTGTAAGACAGTGGAGGAGAAGAGAGAGAGTGTTTCCTTATTGTTCGAGGTGTGATAGAAAGCAATGATAGACAAATTGCTGCAGTTCCATGGTGTCTAAAATCCTGGGTGTGAGGACTGCAGGGCTGTGTACTGCTCTGCTGAGGCTCCCATAGGGCCTCTGCTTCCATCTGGATGGGAATCACCCACCACACAAATACTGTCCCCAGAAAACAAACAAAATGCTGTCCCACATCACTACATTAGTCCTCCACTTAATACATCAAGAGGCACAACCAATATGGCATGACAAAGTTCAGCATTTTAAGGACAGTTGCAGTAGGAGGAGATATTAACAGTCAAGGTTAGGAAAGTAGAATAAAAACTTTTAAGGACATTTCACATATTCACTGAAGCTGGGAGGCTGGGGCTGCTCAACTTGCAGGTCTCATCAAAGCTTATACCAACAGCAGTGAGCTCAGAATTGGAGCTGAGGGCCCCAGTTGAGGAGAGCACTCAGTCAAATCCTTAAGTGTTTTGTTGACGAGGGCTAGGTTGAAGGATGTGCTTAATGTGCAGGTGCCAGTGCTCACAGAAACAGAATTGAAAATGTGTGTCGTGCAAGGACTGCAGTGAGAAGTTTCACATTTCTTTCTGCAGAGGTTCTGCTGGAAGAACCTTCTGCACATGGGTTGCAGAAAGGCAACAGAAAGCAGTGGCGTGACAGTGCCAGGAAAAAAGGTGTATCATTGAAATACATTACATAAAGACAATTGTCATCTGCTCTACCTGCAACCCCAGCTGAGAAATTCAATGGAATACTGGCATCATGTGGCAAGCTGAAAACACTTTAAACTGACTATTCCTTTTTTGTCCTTGGACTAATACAGAACATGTTGTGCTGCAGGGCAAGAAAACAACACTTGCCTTCAGTTTATAAACAAATCATGAGGAACAGATAGTTTAAAAAGCATGTGTTGGGAAGAAGAGGTTGAAAGGAAAATTGATGCAAACTATGCCTCAGCACAAAAGTACATGGGCCACTTTAGCATGTGTGAGCATTTTACTGTCTCTGCCTTCTCTATGACAAGAACTGACCCAAAAGCACAACCAAGATGTGCCCTTAAGATGCTGAACATACACAGACAAGAGTAAGCTGTTCCTGCATTCTTAAAAACATTTAAACTAAGGCTACTAAATAGTCACTTCTCAGGAGCCACTGGCTAAAAACCAGAAAGGGTCCAGGGAACTGCAGCCACGGGAATGTGCCCACTGCTGTTTGAATACCTATAGCACTGCATTGCAGTTGTACACCCTACTGTCTCCTCACTTCTCCTCTCTCTCCTCTCTCTCTCACACACACACATGTTCTCAGAGTGAATCCTGCACTCAGCATCATCCCAACTTCAACAAGACAGGTGCTCTTACAAAAGAACTGGTGCTGCTCAGGGTCTTAAGTCATGGTACTGGAAAAAAGGGAATTGCTTATGAATGAAAATATTGAATCAAATGGACTCTGACCTTTTCCATAGTGCGGACTCCAGCCATTAGTTTGTTATATAAAATATTGGCGTTGCATTACACTTGTTCCAGCACCATGTATGGGAAGACTGAAAAGGTCTTTTGTAATGGAAATTCAAGAATAAGAAGCAATTTTTATCCTCTGCATTTGCAATATGAAGATTTTCCAACTAAGTACAAGGATTATCGAGTTCCTTGAAGGAACTTCTTTCAAGAAAGCAGCTGCCAGTAGTTGAAATCTAATAGGATAGTGCTTTAACTTGGAAGATACATGATGCCTTTCTACAGCTTAAGGGCAGTACAAGTGTTTTGAATTCATGTTTTTGGATCCTTTAATTTATCTTAGATCAAAGAAGTCAGCTAGTAATATGCCCTTTGGTTCTAAGTAATCACTTCCGTATCTTTGTAATATTAGACATGGTGCTACTTGGAAAAATACATTGCAAACACTACTGATGCTGTAAACCTGGTGAATCCTGATAAGAAGTATTATAATTTCCTTTTTTTTGTCTTGGTAGGAATGAAAAGCCATTTTACATTCACTTGAAAATATCTACCAGTTTAGAAATAAATTCATTCACTTTTGGCTAGCTTCTTTAGATCTGTGATTAGGTGATAAGACAGAGACATACAAGGTAATATATTATTTGTTTGCAATTAGGTCAACATTAATTTTTCAGCACTCTTTTTTAGTGAAAGCACAGCTTCAAACTTCTCAGATTGATGACAGAAAAGCAGTGATACAAAATCCCAGCAACTAATCTTTGAAGGATTACCTATGAGAAACTAAGCTGAGGCAAAATATCAGTATAGAGTTTCAAACTTTATCTCTCAGCTTTCAAATGTAGGTTAGGCATGGTTCTATCATTTCTACAAAACAACAGATCTTCACAGTAATCTCCAACGAGCAAGCATGTCAAATGACACAGCAATTAGAGTTTAAGCATTATTCTGTTAGGGGCCAGCAGCCTCTTCCTAAATTCCTGGAAAATGTGTCATCATAGTATTCCATCTCATCTTTTACAAACAAAAGCTTTTTTGAACTTTGCTTTTTAATGTAGAGACAATTCCAGTTTCATGAAATGGTTTTAAAAGCCTTAAATGGAACAAAACCTGTGCAGGAAATTTCATTACTAGTACAAAACTGAGCTATGCTGAGATGGACTGTTGGCTGCAGTAACTATATTGAATATAGCTAGTCTCCTCTGAGAAAATGAGGATAAATACTGCCAATAAAAGGAAAATGTGAACTGTGCTTTAGCTGTTTGGTTCATGTTTAAAAGTAATCAGCACAGCTGGGGGGTTTGGTACAATAGAAAATGGTAATGGCAGCTATAAACCACAGTTCAAAAAGATACATCTTCAACAAACTCAAGCACCTGCAAAAGGATATGAAAATCTAATTAGATGCTAGTTTTTTCTTTATTTAGGTGTTCACAAGCCTGCTTGGGGTACTTCTGCAGTCGGTTCAGGTTTGCCTTAGCTGCTGTTGTCATCAGCATTAATTACAGAGATGTTCATTTTGTTCCTACTCAGCAAAATCACAATAAAGTGTAGTCTAAGATATGCCTCCACAACTGCAGAAACTGTTCACATTTTGCTACAGTGATATTAGCAGTGTGCAGCTATTGTGGGCTGTAAGATGCCTTTGCCACAATCAGTTTCTGATTAGATGGCCATGCATGATTAGCTAAATTCTGAATGGTCTGACAGGAAAGTCAGAGCAGACGCTTCCTTGAGAGATGCATTTGTGCCACTTTATGTTAACAATCACATCCTTGATATTTATTTACACACCTAGTTTGTCTTTACAGCTTTTATCAAACCTTTCATCTCAGTACTACTCACTTTCCAGTCTAACCCATATTTCTTCCCCTCTGGAAGATTGAATGAGGACAGGGAAACTGCAAGAAAAGCTACTTGACTTGCTCATAGCGATGTCCTGAAAGCATCATTCAAGGAACAGCCTGGTCTTTTATGTGCCAAAACTAGGGGGTTTCTCCCTTTTTTTGGAGGATTTGGAGAAGGGCCCAAGATTTGTAGAGATTCTGTTATAAGGTGACACAGTTCTGTGTGCTGTTATCAGAAGAGCAGCTTCCTGCTGCTGCTAACACACTTTTGTGACAGAAAAATGTCCTGGCCTTCAGCTAAACCATACAGCATCACACACGGGGAGTAAAGAGAAGACTGGTCTAGAAGAAAAACAAGAAATAAAAAATACAAGAAATATAAGGATTATTTATCCAAACACACACACACACAAATATGCAAACTTATTGTTTTTTAGACCCACCAGCATGGTGAGCTCTGGACTGAGTAAACCAGGGCTTCAGCCAAAGGCTGCAGGAGGCAGAAATGGAGCTTGACTGCTGCTCATGCCGTGGGTACAGCTGCTTGTCCTGCTAATTTCACTGCAGGAAAATTCACTGAGCACTGAGATGTTCTCAGTGTGTGGGCAAAGATGGACCTGTTTATACCCAAGTTAAGCAGAGGGCCGGAGCCAGAGCCATAGTAGGGACCTCCACAGCAGAACCTCCACAGGGAGACACCATGTGGTAATGGGGTGAGGCATTGCTACAGAAAAGGAACAATGGAAACCAGGAAACAGCAGGAACAAGCGGACAGCATTCAGTGTGGCAATGATTGGGAGTGAGCTGGACACATGTTCTGATGTTGAACAAGCACAGTCCCCTAAACCACGAAATTAACTGGGTACACAAAACTTAAGGAGTGTCAAAGGAGTGGAAAAGGTGGCATGCCCTTGCTAGGAAGCCAGCAAAGAGCAAAAGCAGACATGCTGTTCAGACATTAAAGCACCTAGAAAAACTGTAGCTGTAAGTTTTCCTTTTTTGTTCAAGGCTGAAATTTTAGAGAATGCAATGAGAATGCAAAGTTACACATAGTTCAGCTACAGAGAATTTTTTATTAGTTCTAGTTCTAGCAGCAATATTTCGATGTACACCCACAAGGAAATGCTTGGAGCAGTAAGAATTGAGGCCGTCATTCAAAAAATCTCTCACTGCCAATTCTGCTGAGTACCTTCTCGTGATGGGGATAAAAAACAGAAACTGCTAAAGATACAGCGTTGGGAAAGACAAAGACCTTCACAAGAAGGCAGAGCAGATGGATGGACTTCTAAACATTTTTCATTTCCCACTGCTGAGAAATAGTAAAACTTAAAAATCACTCCTCCACCTCTGCCCAAGGTTTTAACTGGTTTTTTTTTCTACAGAAGAAATAAATCTTACTGACTTCTGCAGTTACTTGTTTTCTGCAGAAGGTTAATGGGACCTCTCAGCTTAACTTCTCCCTGTCACATCTGCTGATGTCATCTGAGAAGAGGAGCCTGCGATGTCTAACACCTCTGTTTCGAACTGCAGCTACAACAGACACACAGAGACATCCCTGTTCCCACATCACTTTGTTTATGCTGAGCACCAGGTCTCCAGGGGTGGTCTGGACATTTGCCTTGTTGCTCGGAAGAGTAAATTATAGTCACAAACTGTTCCATTGAAGAAAAAGGTGTGGCAGGGGTGCATTGCTGAAAAATGGTTAGGAGGAATATTTTGAATCCTGACAGTTCTCAGCCAGATAGAAATCTGACAGTTCCTTTTGGGAAAATTACAAAAATAATCATAAAATACTTCAGGCTGGGAAGGACCCTCAGAGGCATCTAGTGTAACCCCCAGCTGAAAGCAAGGCTAACTTCAGTGTTAGATCAGCCTGTTCAAGGCCTTTTTGAGTTTGGAAAATTTCTTGGGGTGGAAACACTACAGTGTCCCTAAGCAATGTGTTCCTGTGTTTAGACAACTTCACTGTGAAATTTTTATGTGGTGGTGGTGGTGGGTTTTTTTGGTTCCGGGGTTTTTTTGCCTACATGTGTGCTTTTTTCCTTTTTAAATACAAGGGAGTAATCTGGGGAATAATTTAACATTGATGTAGGCCATAACTTAAGAACTAATAAGCAAATAATCTGTATTGCCCACTGCATAAAGAAAGAATTCAGTTTCCCAAGAGCACTGTGGAAAGGTTATGGAAGACGTCTTGTTAGCTGAGGGGAAATTCTCCCCCTTTGTGATGAGATTTTCCAAATACATCACAGTGCTGCTGGTCAACAAAAGGTCACCCCATTCTTGTCAGCACATCAAAGTTTTCTGAAGACAAGCCTGGGAAGAGCCTGTCTTAGCAGAGCAGCTAAACACACACAGAGACATAGCCTCAGCTCAGGCATTGGGTCTGGAGGGGCAGCAGTCAGGTGCTGAAGAGCAGCCTCAGACCTTCTTTTCTGTGTTAGCCAAGGATCCTTACCCAGCAGCACAAGCTGACCCTTACAGTCACCCACATTCCCTTTCCTTGTGAAGCAGGATGATGTCAGCACAGTCTAAATAAGTCAATTCTTAAACTTTTTGTGAATCAAAAGAGGAATTCAGCTATTGTGGAAACAATAACTTATCAGTTAAAGAACACAATGAGATTGTTGGGAGGGAACTCCAAATGGCCTTGATGGGAGGGAAACCCCAAAAAACGCACTCAGTTCATCATGGTGAAAGGACGAATATATTACTGATCTAAGCAGATCCAGGGTTAACAGATGTCTGACTTCTGCCTCTGATGGGAATTGCATACTCATATGCCTGACTTGGGTCCAGAGTGTCTGGCAAAAATGGGTAAAACAAACATAGCAGACACTGAACAACTGAGTCACAGAGCAGAGAGATCAAAACATTGTGGTCAGCTCAACACTTTGATGTCACCACAGAAAAGGACATTCAGTACTTTTTCTTCTCTTTTTATGACTTGCTATAGAATAACAAAATTTGCTTTACAATGTAGGACCCTAATAGCTTTGGAGGCTGATTAAATGCTTTATTACTGTGTCAGCTATTAATTTATCTCAGGGTTACCCATGGCTTTATGTTTCAAATCAATAGAGATTATCTGTTAAATAACCTTTAAGGAGACGAGCAAGCACTTGACTGAATGCTATACATAAACGTCCCAGAAAACAGTTTTATCTCTTATTAACTCAGCAAAAAACAGGCTTTCAAAGTATGCAGGGGTGATCTTTTTAAACCAAAAGGGGAGCATTGATTATCTGAGGGCATTTTATTATGAACAACATCATGATAAATAACACCACTGAGTTCAGGAAAGAACAGAGAAGCTGAATGTCACAAAAGCAAAGGCATCCAGAAGGGAATCCTTCTCTCTCCACTCCCACCATCCAACATTTGGGCTTTGTACAGAGCCTTTCATGCAAGAGCAGATACAGAGGCCAGTCATAGGGGTCCGGGGAGAGAAGAGAGACAGATAGCAAAGCCACTCCAGGACGAGCTCCACTCAGGATAAAAAAAGTTTCACAAGGAAATGGAATAGAAGGAGGGCTTGCAAAGATCTGGCCCATCTTTGTGGCCTTTGTGCTGCCTACATGGTGTAACTTTTGCTCAGGGAATGAAAAGGTCTTGCAAGATCAACTAATACACAACCATCACACTTCCTTTCCCCCATAATAGCTCAGCTGTGGCTGTTTAAAAAATATAGTTTGAAAGATAAAGTAAGTCAGACTTATTATACTTTTATGATTGTACATAATATGCACTGTTCTAAAATTTTCTGGACTTCTGTGCTCCCGTGGTGTTAGTGCTGCACAGTTCTACAAGAAAGTTGCAGACAAGTAGCTATTTTGATACAAAAATATGCAAAAGAACCTGTGTTCTCATTCTCTTCACCCTTTTCCACTTAGATCTGTTCTTGGCTTCTCATTCCCTACCCTAAATTCCCATGAAGTCTATATAAAACCACAGAATAATTGTCACAAGCTCTGATAAATGCTGGGTTTTAGGGGGTACTGCTTCGGCCTCAGTATTTCCAAAAGTGGTGAAAAACCACATTTGTTATAACTGTGATTTCATCCACTGCTTCTGTGGGCAGTAGCAAAGGTCTTAGTGAAAAATCCAAAATAATTTCTTTCATTGCTAAAGTTGCTTCAGACATGTTCAGCTTTCAAAATTTCAAAACATATTTATACCCACTTTGCAAACAAAGCCACACTTTTAGAAAGAGCAAGAGTGTAGGAGCAGCCTGAATAAATGAGAATGGGCAAAAGTCACAAGAGTGACAATTTAAGGACGTTCAGTGAGAATTATGTCAGACTGCAGGACTCTGCTACACTGCATGTGTGTGTGTACATGAACACAAGGCCTGCGGCGCACAGAGAAATCCTTCCTCTGGTAGTTTCTTTTTTGTTGTGTATTAATGTAATGGTTAAGAGACTTTGATAGCAGCTCCTGGATGATTCATCTTGTTTCTAATTATTGAGAACTTTCATCAAATATTTTGCTATTATTTAATGTGGTACTTGCTAATAATTAGTGCCCAGTTCTTTTTTCTTTCCTGAGCACAAGCAACATCAGCTCCTCAGCAACCAGGGCAGTCAGACTGATGTTTGCTCCCCTTCCCACCCCCTTCAGGAGTTACCTGTCACACAAACAACAATTACGCCAGAGGACTGATGATACAGCCTCACATCAGTGTAAAGGTCTCTGCAGGGGAGCCAAGGCCCTGGAGACTCTGGAGACTGACTTTCATCTTGGATGAGACAACAGAGCCTGTAACGAAGAACAAGAAGGAGATGGATTGAGACAGTCTGCTGGGAAGGTGACAGCGCGGTGTCTGTACCTGCTGCACTAACAAGCTGGTGCTTGAGTAGGATATCAATGAGTGTGTAGATAAAGGTGATCCAGATGTGATTTATTGGAATTCTCTACAACTGACAGGGTTCTTACAGAAAATTTATCATAGGAACTAACAACAGCTAAGGAAAGGTCCTTTTACAAATTTTTGTGTTCCTATTGTTTTAATAACCAAGCTTCCTAGAAATCCCAGAAAACCTATCCCATGAAATCTGCTGTTCTTAACAATGTGGTGAAGGCAAAAGTACTACTATTTACCTTTAGACCATCTAGAAAGCCTTAATAAAACCATACATCTTTTTCAGGAAATCCAAGGCCCTGCTGAGTAAAGAAACATCAGCTGCAATCTCAACTCTTAAATTTCTGAAAATCTAAATACCTTCTCTGGGTACCTGTAATAGGACATGTTTTCACATTTACATTCCTGTAGACTGTGAGGCTACATGAAAACTCAGCACCAGCTTGGGGAGAATAAGGTGTAACTCTAAATGGCAAAATCCAACTTTCCTCTTGTAAATGCTGATGGTAAGCAGTCCACCTCTTCAGTTCCCCACCCAGCTGTAAATGTACTTGATAAGTAAATATTGTTTTACTGCTCATTTTCCTTCCTTCTCTCCAACTGTATCCTATTCACTCACAGCTTTAGTGTTGGTAGCTATTTCCCTACCTATCATAGCTAGCGTTGGTGGCTATTGTTTTGCATTTCTCCTGAGAAGTTACCCAATCTTATGACTTCATTAATTCAATTGTAGGAACCTCAGTTCATGCTTAGTAGATGGATGCTCAGTAGGACTCAGCCCTGCTGCTGTTACCCATAGCTTTTGTGAGTATTTAGCTCTAGATATAACTTTTTAACTACCACCTTTCCAAACATACTGTAGAAGCACCATGGGAGACGGGAACAGGAATGTTAATGAGTCTTGAGCTTCCTTCCTTCCTTGCCCATGAGCCTGTTAAGTTATAGCAGCTTCAAATGATTTGTAGGAAAAAAATATAAATCCTTATATTCTTCAAGGAATCTTTAAGATGTTTGGCAATAGAAGGGGCCACAGAGCTCTTTACATGCCCAGCCTGGTTAAATCCAGTCCTACAGTGGTGTCCCTACATCAAAAGCCCAGAGAGGACCTTACAGCATGGAGGATGTGTCGTTTCCTATTCCTTCTCAGAAACCCAGCACCATTCACAGGAAAGAAGATGAGAAGAGGAGGTGTAGTTTCAGCCTCAGGTCTTGGGCTTAGATTCCCCCATTTACAGCCTGCCCATTAACAAGAGCAGATCTCCTTTGCCCTCAATCTCTCTTTTTTCAGCTCTTCTCAGGTCTAATATGGCAGATGGCAGCAGGCAGGGCAGGGATTGGGGCTAATGAAGCCACCTGAGAGCACATGAAGAGCAGGGAAAGAACTGATTTGGGAAGTGGGAGGACCCAGAGACACATGAATGTTTGTCAGCACTGACACAGCAGGTTCAGAGATGGGTTCACTATAGAGCAAGAGGAATGATTTCTTATGGCAGGTGGGAGTAAAGTAACATGAACAAATTTTGGATGGTGAAAGAGCCTGAACACTAAACAAGGTAAAGTATTGCAATGAAAATTTGCAATGGCATAAACCCAAAATGCTGTGTGCAGAAGGAGCTGTTCTGATTTTCTCAACTTATCTCAGGAACAAACTTTAGGAGTCCATGATTGTTCCAGCATAAGAACTCTGGCAGCCTTCAGAACTTTCAGGTGATTGTTTGGCAGCTTGACTAATATTGACTTTCTTCTGCCTTTCACAAGCAAATAGATGCTATTTTCCACTTATATCTCTTCATTGCTCTTTTAGAATCTGTTTTCAAATAGAAATCTGTCATTTTTGATTAGTGAATTAAGAACTCATACATACATGTTATTTCGACAAGAACAAACCTACTACAAAAAATGTTACTTGCAAGAATTACAGTTCTGAGACACTAACAGTGAATCTTCCTACCTCAAATTTTTGTGAGAAGTGAATGTTCAGTTATTGCAAGGCCATTGCAACGCCAGACATCTACTGACGAATAAACCTTATGTGGGTTCCCATCCATACAGGCATAAATCCTTTACAAATGAGAGAAACTAGACAAGCATCTCAGGTGGAGCCCACTTTACCCAATTTAGACATTCAAATTAGTAGTTACATGAGACTGCCAGGAGTTCCATCCTCTGCAGTCAGTGGAAAGAAATAAGAAGTGAAAACACATGTAAAACACACCAGAAAAACTTCCCTGGAGATGTGATCATTACCTAGTCATCTAGAAAACTCAGGCTGACCAGAAAACTAAATGTTGTGGAGTAAACTAAAGCTATGAATCTCAACAGTAAAGGGGAAGAGCACCACCAAGCAATGCACTCTAATTAGAGAGATCTTCTGTCTATTTGTTGCATACTTGAGACTCCATCTTTGTATTTGTGAGAGCTGAGCTGCAAAGGGAAGGAAGTTTCAACATCCTCCATGTTTAGGATCTTGGAGTATGTGTGGGACTGCAATGGAAATGATTATTTCGGAGATTGGTTCTGCAGCTAGTGGCACTCAGTGATAAGTTATTTCTTTGGAGCTAAATGGCAAAAATGTGTCTTCACTGTTGCATTGAGGCAGGCACATTCCCTTGTCTACAGTCTGCTTCTTATACATGATTGTCAATTAACACATTAAAAAAATGCCCCTTGAAGACAATTAGTTTGTGCCAAAAGGCAAGGGATGTCACTTATTGAGCTGCCTTTATGACACAGAGCAGGGGCAGAGTCGCTGAAAGCCCCAGCACTACTCATCCTGAGAGATGGCAGTCACCTCTCCTGGACTGCACCACAGTCAGGCAGAGCCCCATCAGAAACATGGAGGGGACACTGCTCACAGGTGCAACTTCTGACATTGGAGAGAAGACATTTTATAAACTATCTTATTCTAGCTCGTCTTTGAAAAGGAGCAAGAGGATAAGCAAGATCATCCTCTGAAATAAGCCATCCTCTGATATCTGTGGTCTCCCAGACCCCGCCAAGCTGGTGAGGGCTGGTATTTAGGAGCAAGGCTGAACCTTGAAAGAGAGCTATTTACTGTCCCATGCGGAGACACAGTCTGGTCTTCTCCACTGAAACACTAGGAAGCACTAACAATTTTGTACATTTAACTTCATGTCCAGAACCCATCAACAGCTGCGTTTCATCCCCAGGACTAACACACAAAAGTCTCAATTCCAGGCATATCTTTAGAAATATTACACAAAGCAATTTTCTGGTTGTAGTGCAGTATCAGTAGCTGCTATTAGAGTACTCACTTCCCAAGTTCTGCAGTCTCCTCCTGCCACTCCTCATTCCTGGCTTGCCCCAGCCATTATTTCTGTCTGCAGAATGGTGAGAAGCAGTAACAAGATTAGTGCCGCTTGAATAGAGTGTAACTATAGAGATGAAGGATCATTTCACTCATCAGTGGGCTGTAATTTAGAAACAAAGCTGGTAATGTCATACCAAAAAATCCCCAAACAATCCAAACCCAAACTCTTTTGCTATTAGGCATATTAATTTATTATAAGATCATCACTTAAAAGCTGGGATTTCACAGTGACCAAATTGCATTCAAATTAAACAAATTACCCCAGGAAAAAGATAACAAACACATTTATATCCAACTTACGGTTTTATGGCAACTAAGATAAAAAACTTCACAGAGAGAGGATAAGAAAATATTTTTTCAAAGCCTCGAAAGAAATCAATAAGCTTTTTACACACATGATTTTACAAGAACAGATCCTGCTATTAAACTTTGAATTTGAACAAGTGCCACTTCTGTGTCTAGATGGCACAGAATCACAGAATCACAGAATATGCTGAGTTGGAAGTGACCCACAAGAATCATCAAGTCCAGCTCCTGGCCCTGCACCATCCCCAAGAGTCACAACATGTCCCTGAGAGCATTGTCCAAATGCTTCTTGAATTCTGCCAAGCTGGATGTTGTGACCACTTCCCTGGGGACCTGTTCCAGTGCCCAACCACCCTCTGGGGGGAAAACCTTTTCCTATTATCCAACCTAAACCTCCCCTGACACAGCTTCAGGCCATTCCCTTGGGTCCTGTCCCTGGTCACCACAGGGAAGAGATCAGTGTCTGCCCCTCCTCTTCCCCTCAGAGGAAGCTGTAACTGCAGTGAGGTCTCCCCTCAGTCTCCTCCAGGCTGAACAGACCAAGTGCCCTCAGCTGCTCCTCACACAGCTTCCCCTCAAGGCCCTTCCCCATCTTTGTTGCCCTCCTTTGGACACTCTCTAACACTTTAATGTCTTTCTTACATTGTGGTGCCCAAATCTGCCCCCAGCACTCGAGGTGAGGCTGCCCCAGTGCAGACCAGAGCAGGACAATCCCCTCCCTTGCCTGGCTGGTGATGCTGTGCCTGATGCCCCCAGGACACGCTTGGCTCTCCTGGCTGCCAGGGCACTGCTGGCTCATGTTCAACTTGCCATCAGCCAGGACCCCCAGGTCCCTTTTTGTGGCACTGCTTTCCAGTATCTCATTCCCCAGTCTGTCCATACATCCAGGGTTGGCCTGTTCCAGGTGAAGAATTCAGCATTTTCCCTTGTTGAACTTTATGTGGTTAGTGATTGTGCAGCCCTCTAATTTATTGAGGTCTCGCTACAAGGGCCTCCCTGCCCTGGGAGTCAGCAGCTCCTCCCAGTTTTGTATCACCTGTGAGCTTGCTTAGTTATCCCTTCCAGTCCTGCCTCCAATTAATTTATGAAGATGTTGAATAGCGCAGGATGGAGGATGGAGGATGGAGCCCTGTGGAATGCCACTAGTGACAGGTCACCAGTCTGATGTCACCCCATTCACTATAATCCTTTATGCCTGAACTGTGAGCCAGTTGCTCACCCATTCCATGATGTGTTTGTTGTGGGCTGGACATTTTTTCCAGAATGATCCTGTGAGAGACAGGATCAAGATGCTTAAAACACTTGCTTTAAAGTGAATAATTTAACTGGTATTCAGAAGAGAAAAAAATGTCCTAAAGTTTGAGTTTTTATCAGAAGTTATGAAGCTTGATTGTATTACTTTATTTTGCAGAAATCACATTTTCTACCAATCCTTTGTTTCTAATAAAAATATTGAGCATTTCCAGATTGTTACTTATTTTATCTAAACGTGAAGAAATCCACTGGTGCTGCCTCAAAACCAGCAGAAAAGGATTTTCCTGGGTTTCAACAGGCAAAGAATACTTAGATCACAATCCAAAGTCTAAAACAAAACTGTAAACCATTTTGAATAGAATACTGAACTGCTGCAGTTCCACTCCAGCACACAAATTATATTGGCCATTTAGCACAACTTTGATGCAGGAGCTCAGCTACAAGTCCAGTTGATTATCAATCCCAGCAATTGCAATGCAAAGCAATTTCAGGAAATATCAGGCAATTTCTCTCCAGCCAAGAAGCCCATCACATGTCCTACCTAAGCTGTGCTCATGAGGTCCCTGCAAACAGAATTTAGCCTAGGGCACACGTGCACCCGAAGGGTCATGCAGACCTGAGGCTTAGGGGTACAGACACACTGTCTCAGTGGAGTTCAGCTGTCACACACACTAAAATGGGGCTGTTCAGCTTGGCTGCTGTGCAGTGAAGTGACTTCAGTACAAAACAGATAAGCTTTGAGGGCCTCAATTGAGAGCAAGCAATGATTTGTATTTCTTCTCAAGGATGGAGAATAGTTGCCAGTTTTTTAGCTCGAAGTAGTTGCTGTCATCTAGGAAGTCATTCATTGTTGAGGAAATAAAATAATTTCCTAAATATGTGCTAAAAATTCCTTTCTTTCTCCAGGGATTTAATCCATTTGATATATTAATTCACTATATAGAGGCAAAGCACTTGTTAATGGTGAACAAAGATGACAGAATACAATTTTTATCTAATAATACTAAAGTGAAGGGACTTAAACATGCTTTTGAAGCTAAAATATCTACTAAAAAATTTATAGTGAAAACATTCTCATGAATTCAATGCAGCTTTTTTAGTACACCACAGAGTTTTTTTATTTATTTATTTATTGTAGAAAGAATGGGTTCCTGTAGCAAATCTCTGAAAATTTTTAAGAGCAGGTTAGAGAAACAGTCATTGTAAGATATCTGCTGAGCTTGCAGAAGTGGGATGAGATGACTCTTGGGGAATCTTTTCAATGCTCCATCTCTTTATGAATATACTTAAAAATTTGGCACATTGTACAGAATTCTTCTAGCCCTTACAAAGAACGTAGTAAGATGACTATAATCGATAAGACTATATTAAAGCAATGCAGGCCAGAATATTACAGAAGAATGAAACATGGTTCATTAAAAAAAAAAAAGCAAAAATAATTGGACTTACAGCAGACGAAGGCACTTGAATTAATAATATTATTTTGCTTTTTATTCCAATAAGGGTAGAAATTGAGTCAGTGAAAATTCCATAAATATGTCAGAAAACAATGGGGGGGAGGTGGGGGGGTGGGGAAGAAGAGTGAACAAACCATACAGACATTCTATGATGCTCCTATAACCTTTATAATCTAAGTGTACACAGCTTGTCATGCTAAGTTTCTTTTCAGGTGTGCTTTAATGCACACACATTTTATTTTGTGGATCCATCCCTCCAAGAAGGACTCAGAGTACCTTATTTCATTTCCCTACATCCCTGCCAGATTTTTCATCCTCATTTCAGGTCTTCAGTCAAAACCCCCATACAATAGTACTATTTCTAATCCATATCCTGATCACGTCTATCATACAAGTTTCAATTAGATGAATTATGAATTAACCTTTGGGCAGCTTCTGCTTGTTCAGGAGTCAGAGCTTTGATCTTGCACAGTAGATAACTGAAACCAAAAAATCTCATCCTGATTACAGATTTTTCGATGTTTGCTTTCCTACTGGAGGAAAAAAATGTACTTCAAAATGACACGCTGGCTATGTTTCTCAGTGGGGACACAAGATGTCTTGTGAATCTTCTACAAGCCAAGATGGCCAGAATTATAGATCTTGGGTAATGATTTTTAAAATTTTATTTACAACTTCTTGATGAACAAGATTAAAGCTGAGGTACTAATCAGTAACCTAGCAATAAACAAACAATCTTGTTTAGATTACAGATAGAAAAGATACATCCCCTGTGTGACACCTTCAATGACACCTTGCAACATTCAAGCAAAACTTGGAACATGAAAACACCTCTATATTGTTATTTATTCCCTTTGCTCATGTCAAATTAACAGTAACACGCTTTAAAATAGTTCCTTAACAACCAGTTGACAGGGACTTCAAATGAGTCTCATAGTCCCTTTGATAAAGATCAGAATAAAAAAAAATCTTACCTTAAATTCTTAGGTAAGAAAACAGATCAGAATGAGTAACTGCCAATCATTAATAAAATTATAAATAGGCTAACAAAGATGACAGGAAGAGATCATGAAAGAGGGAAAGTGGAAACATATCTCAGTGACAGTCCTTCACATAAACACTAGCTGGTCTGACCGAGACACTCTTGAATGTTTTCTGCCATGCGTAAGGCAAATTATCCTTCTAACTCCATAATCATTACTTTAGTTCTCTTCATCAGGAAACCAAATAGTTACATAAGCCTCAAGTTTTTCAACCCTTATTAGATGGTTTTTGGTTCACGGAATGCTTTGCAGCCTGTATAAATTGTGTGTACAAGAAAGTTTTAGCAGTCCTGATACCAGCACTAGAGGGAAGGGGAATCTGCATGCTGCTATACAATACATGCTCATCTTCATTAAAAACAGGCAGTCAGAATTATCTGCCCTTTGTACCATAGCTCCTCTGATAAATTTGGATGGCAAACACTACCAAACGATGCATTTCGATATTACATTGATTGCTTCATTTGGAAGTATCCTGAATTGGCTCCTCACCTGGTGCAAGTGACAGCACCATCTGGCTCATGGATAACAAGCCCTAGAATATAATGCACCAATCTCCTCAACAGAATAAACAAATAGTGCATGTGTACATATAAAGTTCACAAAACCAACTTTTTAATGTATTATTTTCAATAAGCTACGTTCTTTTTCACTGGGTGCCTCCAGTTGAAAACCCAACAATGAGAAATCACTTCCAATACTTTTACATGTATCTATGACAAAGAATGACATTCAATATTAAACACATTCCTTGCTGCTATTTTATTCACTTTTTCCTCTTGATAATAACCATGGTAAGTTACAGGGGAAAAGAGATTTAAGGTAAAAAAAAAAATCTATAGCTCTGCTGCCCAGAAGTTCCTACTTCTAACCACATGACTCTTTATATTAAATATTCTTTCATTCCACTTTTAAAAGATTTTAACTCTTTATATTTTTCTAACTTGATTAGAACGTGTTGCCTGAGAATCCTGACTTGTATGTTAAATTGAACTGTCAGAGACAGTTTATAGCTGGTGTGTGATCACTTTAATCGAGGAGGTGGCTATTCCAGTTCAAAACCAAGATTTATTTCCCAAAAAAGTGAAGCACCTGTATTTTTCATTGGCATTAGGTAACACTTCTACCAGTATTTACAACACAATAATTCTGAATTCCTAAAGTAACTTAGTCTTCTTGTTAGTGTCCATTCTTTCCATATAAATACTGACTTGTCTGTTACACTATCTTATTTTTTAGAGAAATGGTATTGTACAAAGAATGTAACATCTCTACTAATGTGAATTAGTAGAGATGTTATGCGAATAACAGTAAGCAGAATAATGGGTTATGTGACTAAACAGTGCCAACTGATTATACTCAGTACAGCAGACATGGATTGCGTTTCATTTGTCCAGACCCCTTGCAGCAGCGCAGTGCAGGTGCTCCTTTGGAGTTACCCAGCTGTCACTGTTACGTGGTCAGATGCTGCTTGCTTGGTATCATCAGTTTAACCACAAAGCTGGTATTCCACTTATTTTGTAATGCTCTTTTTTGATGTACACCATATGCTAACTAACATCTCATAAATTACCTTGTTATTTTCAATCTCTATTCACCATTATGGCTTAATATTTTAATATTCTACACTCCCAGCAAAGAGAGTTTGAGCCAGCAGAGCTGCTCTGCTGTGACTGCACCTGATGGACCCTGCAGAATGGTGCTTCTCCCAGAAAAGGGGAACTGCCTTGGCTACCATGACAACCACTGTGGTGTCTGACAGTGAATTTCCTACTCCTTTCAGTTTTAAAGTACCCCTCTGCCCTGTCTACTGTAACCTCTAAATTGGTGGTTAATCTTAAGGACTACAGCCAGGAATACAGGGGCTAAAGAGAATCTTGAACACAAGACTTCTTTCTTTGAATATCAAACCTTTTGAATGCATATAAGAAGTAAGCAGTACCACCAAATAGCTATCCTTTAAAAGAAAAGGCTAAGCTTTGCCCTGTTATTAATGAATAAATGCAGACACATGCTCTGCAAAGATGGCTACAGATTGGGTGACCAGACCAGAAAGAAGGGCTTCCATATAGGCATTTGTAAGGAATCTGCTCTGGAATATCAAGGTGGGTCTTCAAACTACACTCAGCATTCTTCCTAACCTTCCTGGATATCCAGCTACAAACAACCACTTAGTCAGTGGATCCAATTTGGATCTCATTCTGACATGCCAGATGGTCCTCACACAAAGATTACTATGTTTGTTTACTGAAGTGAGTTTTGGGTTCCTTTGTCAGGAACAAAATCCAGACTAAAGGATTACAGTATCTTGATATAGCACATTAATATTTAAGTATTTAATTTGCTCTGTTCCTAATTTAGAGACATCTGGTTGAAAGGGAGATGATTCTACTTCTGCTGTAGTGCTATTGGCTTCCACAGAGAGCAGCTGTTCCCTTTTATTTCAGTAATCTCCAAATTTTTCTTAAATAGCTGTATAACTCCTGGATCCTTTTGTCATCTCATTTCAGATGGTGAATGAAGTAAGAGCTGTGATAGTTGTGTGCCTTTGCATTTAGCACCTTCTCCAGACACGTGGAGAAAAGACTCTCTTTAACATTCAAGGCAAAAGATAATACTAATTACTCGTGCTGCTGAGACTGGAAAAACTCTTAGCAGCTAGAACACTAGGGAGAGATAGTAAAAGGGGTTGGACAAATTAAACATCCTGTGGGAAAATCTGAATTCCTGTTCTGTTCCAATTATTGTTCATGAAACCTAAAAGATAAGAAAAAGGAAACCTCAAACTCCACAGCTGAGGCAGAGTTATATAGCATGGCAAAAGTTTGCCTGGTGTTGGCATAGAAGAGCTGTCATGCATCTGAGGTATCCCTCCCTGGTTCTTTGAAAAAAGGGCATATAGGATCAACACAGTGTTCAAGCCATGTGTCCCAAAGTGATGAATGGGTCAGCAGGACTGGGGTTTTGGATTTTTATTTACACCATTTTTCTCTTTTGTGCAGCTGTTTTTTTCTCTAACTCTTGGTGACTACATACCTCACCTTCTTTAATTTTAAAACCATGTTCCCCTTGCACTGCATATGGGAGTGAACTATCTAAATCTAGGTCTATTTTGAGTGGCAGGAACTTACAGAAACAAGAGAGCTTGAATTTTATGTTCAATAGACTGCTTTACTCTGTTGTATTTCCTTCCCCCCTAAACTTTGTTCTGGTCTATGCATGTCAACTAGATAAACTAGAGGGTTAGTCTGTCACAGGATATTATTATGATTTTATTTTCTTTTGCTGGGCACCTTGATTAGGCACTGAATTTCAGACTCTGTCTTTTTTTGTAGAGCCCAACTATTAGGAAAACCTCGAGAGGCTTTCATAACTAACATATGCTTTTCCTTCATGTGACTTTTGCTATGAGAAAGCCTATCTCCACCCTTGAAACCTTACTAAAATTCATTCCCATTGTCTGCTTTAACCATCTGCTTGACCACTTTCAGACTTGAAGTCCTCTTGACTATTCCTTATTGTCTCTTAAGTCTTTCCAGCAAGTACACCCCGCATATCAGGTGGCATATATTTTATATTCCAGAAACTACACCTTATCAATAGATTTCCTTAGCCTTTGTGGTATTTTAAAATCAAACTAAAACTTTTCCTCCTTCTCTCAAGAATCTCCAGTAGAGTTTCTGACCTCTCATCTACACTCTCCTCCATGCTTATTCTACACCTCTGATCTTGCCCTCCGCTCCATCTTCTCTCTCTGCCCCATCCTGTATATCCTGAAGGTTTTTCTCCTTATCTGAACCTCTGGTTTATATTAGAAATCTGCTTTACAATTTAGCCTTTGACATGAAACACGTTTTACTTTCCCTTTTGTTTCTCATCATGCAAGTCCCCTCTTTCTAGCTCAAGCCTGGAAGGTTTCCAGCACTAACTCAGAAGCTGTTAAATTCCACCCTACTGTTCTGTTCCTTGCTGTGTCCCTATACTACCAGAACCTTTCTGCTGGCAGGGGGCTCCTACACAAGTGCACTGATGTATGTTGCTGTACACATAAAACACAATTGTAATATGTCAATAAAATCCACATACTTTCTTCTTATTGCTCAGATAATTTTGTCTGATTTTCTCTTCCTCATTAACTGGAGTGAAAATCATAGCATGGGATAGTAAATCCTCTCCCTATGGCTAACAGAATGATGTGAATAAATAATTATACGGGAACAGGTGACATTCACATAGCAAACCAGTATGAATTCTACATACTTCTGAAGCCAAAAAACCCCCAAAACAAACCCAACAAAAAACGCTACTTTTTTCAGACCATGAAAATGTATTTCTCTGCAGCAGCCCTTCAATTTTACAGAAATGCGAGCACTCTTTACTTTATTAGAGTTCCATGATACACTACATGGTGTACCCAGTATTATTTTAAAGCTCACCAGAGAGCTAATGCAAAAGTCCCTTGGGTCTGAAGGCCATTTCTTAACAAATCGGCCCTTTTATTGAGAGTTTTAGTGAGAGTTTGGGACATGCAGTAAACATAAAGTGGGACTTTTATAGCAGAGTGATTTTTTTACCTAAAAATTTGGCAGTAACTCTCAAACATAACTAGGTGAGTTCTTGCGCATGAGCAGCTCACTGTAACTTGCTTGCATGTTTCATATTGAATCTCAGCTTCCATTGCCACATAGGACAATATTTCTGTTACTAAACTATGACTTTTTATGTGTTAGAAAACAAAATAACCATCATTTACATATAGATTTGCTTCGGTGCAGACACAATTAGAATAAAGAGAAGAAAAAGTACTACCCAAGGAAACTGACTTGGAAAATAATCCTGTTGGTGAAAGTGTTCCAGTTTTAAACTCTGTGTTTTAAAAGGACAAGTAGATTTTAGTAACATTTTAAAAAATACAATTATTTATCCTGTGGTAGAGGAAAGTTCTTTTTCTGGTTGTTTCTTTGATTTTAAGGATAAAATAGGAATGGTGAGAGAAAATTACTGACCAATAGCTCTGCTTCTGTGAAATCATCACCTGATTGGGTTTCTCTCTCTGATGTTGATTCATTGATGTGTCACAAAGGGACAAAATGCCCCAGCTCAGAGAAACATTGGACTCATTTAAGTCATGTACAATTGAACTACCTCCTGGGACTCACTAGTGGGCTCTGGAGATGCTTTACAGAAGTTAGTTCAGATCCATTGCAAAGCCTGTATAATCACAGAGTAGAAAAATCAATATCCCCTTTCTTCCCAGCAGATGCCACGTTAGGGCAGGCACTGGCAGAGCAGCCCAGGGGGTCAAGGGGAGGCTGGTGGGCTGAGCTGCCCACAGCCCTCCTCTGCCAGGGGCAAGGAGCTCGCAGCAAGAGCAGAAGGGTGCACGGCAAATCAGTACACAACAGCCTCTGACCTCTTTTTCTCTACCATCCATAAACAGATGGTTCTTTACATCTTTTTCTTGACTCAGAAGATGGTAACTAGGTGTAATGTCAAGCACTACAATAGCGTGGCCAGGGAAGTGGTTGAGTCACCATCCCTGCAGGTATTTAGAAGATGTGTAGACTGTGGAGCTCAGGGAATGGTTTAGTGGTGGACTTGGCAGCGTCAGGCCTATGGTTGGACTTGATCTTAAAGGTCTTTTCCCATCTAAATGATTCATGATTTGCTGTGACTTCTGGGGATTCACAAGGTGTGGAAGAGAGGTTTGCAGTCTGCTGCCTCCTCAAGCTCACTACAGACACCTTCATTTTAATTTTCCTACAAATTTGCTGAGGCACTACCATCTCCACTATCTCCAATAATCATCCCTTCTTAATTTTTAAAACACAGCTTCCACAGAGGCATTAATGATGACAGAGAAACAGAAAAGGAAATATCTATAGATACGTGTCACTAAGTCACAGACAAAACAGACTTAGTTAAATGTTAGCATTTAAAATTCACAAATAGAGTCACTAGAAAACTAAGACTATGGAAGCAGGGCTTCAGTAATTATGAATTCTGAAAGAACTCTACTAAAAGTTTTGAAACAAAGACATAATGCTTATTTGCTTTCCTTTATAAGGCTGATCATATTTTATCTTACATCAAAAAGGCAAAATTATAGTTTCCTGTGATGAGGCAGAAAGGTTAAATGAAATTAAATGAGTTTCCCTATTGAAAATTCCATAGTTAACTTAGGGGAAATAATTAAGAACATGGGGTGTTATACATACATACACACATACATACATACATATATATACACACCCCCCCATCTACACACACATATATATGCGTGTATGTATATGTATATGTATGTGTATATGTATATGTATGTGTATGTGTATATGTATATGTACTGTTGGAATGTAACAAAGGCAGAGATATATAGGAGCAATGTTGAGATTCTGCATTGTATAGAAAGGTTTGGGAGTTGGATTGGTTGGGGTTTTTCTCCCTCTTCCCATGGTATTCAACATACTCACTCAACAGCAAGACAGTTTTCCAGGTGAGAAGCATACTAGATACCATTTTCTGTAAGACTGCATATAGATGTATCATTAATTGTGAATTAATTTCTGAAATAATAGAGCTTATTAAGCTACTCATCAGATACAAGTCTGTCCAATTCCTGGGTTACTGCAGTTTATGACATCAGTTACAAAATCCATGTGACTCTTGCAAGGGACACAACAATAGCTTTGTTTTGCAATGGTTCCTAATGTGCACATTTACACAAAGCTTAATTTAAGGGTTTTGTTCTTTTTGTCCCTTAATTCAATGCCTTCACGAACAGAATGGCTTCCCTGTAAAATACTAACACTGGTTTGGCAGCCATTCTAAAGCATTTCATGCGGAACATTGTATAGAGCACTTAGAAAAGCCTATTTGTTCTACTACAAAACCTTTTTACTGCAGAAAGAAGGAGAAATTGGTTAAGCTTTTGTGATTTCTGTCACTAAAATTGCTCCTATCAAAGTCCACTAAATAAAATATGTCAGTGTTTCAACACAAACGAGTTTTGCTCCAATAATCACAACATATCCCTGGTGGAACACGCTGGAAATGCTTGGAACCAAAAATTATCCAAACCTTTTGAAGATTACTGTTTTCCCTAGGTTTACTGTATAAAAGATTAAGAAATAACTTGATATTGACAGGTGTATTTTTCTAAGACTGGAAGGAAACAAAGTTTCTGAGAAACAGAAACTTTTTCTTACTTCAGATTGAATTTTCTGAACCTATTTCAGTATTATCAAGAAAAAAAGAAAACCTCTGCTTAACTAGTGTTTCCCAGCAATGCCCAGAGGAGAGACTTAGAATTTATAAATGAACACATAGTTTGATTACTACAATAATCTAAACCAATAATCATTAAAATTCACATTTAGATCCCATTTTTTAAATTCAGATGTTAGTTTTGGAACATGAAGGAAAAAATTAAAGTTATCTTTGTTACATGAGTTAAACCATGTAAAGTTATTTAGTAGGAACAAATTTATGCTATTTAAACACAGTTTTAACCACTTAATCTATTACAAGCTTTTAAAGCACTAGTGTATGTTTATGTAAAATTCATTCCAAATCCCCCAACTATCACACTATTAGAGAAACTTAATGCCTTACAATGTCTCCAGGAAACATTTCCTTATTCCCTCTAAGTAAATAACCAAAGGTATCCTTACGGAACACCCTGCACCAGAACACCCCTTCCTTTCTCAAGGCAAGATTTTTGGTTTCAGCCTCCTGGAAATATTTTTCTTCAATCATATGAGCATTTGTGGTGTCTAGTATCAATTTCAATTTTTTTTTATTTTATTTTCTGAGGCCCTTGAGGAGTTGCAGTGCCACATTTCCTCTGTAGGCACATCCTGCTGACTGGTAATGAGAAGGACAGGGCTGGCCCTTCTTAATGTTAATGATCAGAGCTTTGCTTAAAATACCTCATTATCAGAAGATGTTAAGAGGAGACAAGATTTACTTCTCATTTATTTCACACAGAACATGAAATACATTTTTAATTTTAATTATATGCCCTCCTATACCAGGTTTACAGTCCACCAAATGTAACCCATACAAAAAGTCCCTAGAAATTCCCATATTTTTTTCATAAACACATTGAAGCATGATTGAAATATTAAGAAGAAAATATCTAGGGTGAAAAAGACTGTACAACTGATACAATAGTAAAGAATAAAAGTACACATTAAAATAAAATTAAAATTGTGATCTCTCATTCATACCAAAATGTTTTTGCATGCATAATTTAATGAAAATCCTATTTAATTTCACTGAATTTGTATGCATTCAGTAAATCTGCCATGGAAAGGCAATCAGTCAAAACATTTAACCTGAATCTTTGCAATAAACTTGTCAAATAAAGTCAGAAATAATATGTCTAGAGAACATCACAGAATTGTTTCAATGCTCAATTTTGTGTCAGGCCAGGTCTCCAGATTTATTTATTTTCTCAGAGGGAAAGAAAAAAAAGCAATTCAGCATCCTTGCATAATAATAGTAAAAAAGTAGTTAAAGTATTAATCAAGTTGGGTTCCCATGGCATTTCTTTAAAGTAAAGCCACTATCGACAGTTGCCCTTCCCAAATTATCACTGTTGCAAAATGGGAATTAAGAACAACTTTATCTTTTTAGATAAAAAAAGTTTTTTTGAATCATATGTAGTAAAAGAAGCACAGTTGTGTGCAATCCAAAGAAGCACAGTTGTGTGAAATCCAAATAAGTTATCAACAGCTGGGTAGAAGAAAATCATTGCAGTTGGACTAAAAGGACAGATGAGGATTTCCTCTGAAGGTTGCTTTCTGGACAAATCTTACTTGAGGTTTAGACTAGATGTTAAAGGTGCCTTTCAACCCAAACCATTCTATGATTATTTAAGAATATAAGTATTTTTCGTAGATAATGAAAGGTGAAATCAGTGGACAACAGACACAATGTTGGAAGGCATTGTCACAACAGAACACAATCAAAATGAGAAGAACAGAGGCAGCCTTACACTTGGAAATAGGTGTTGAAATGCAGCTAAAGCAGCTGGAAGCTACAGAGGAGCCCTGGACATGAATTCCTGATGACTTTAATGCTAGATTTGAAGGACTGCCCAAACATGGAATATCTTACTTCCACATGCTCCTCAAGACACCTCACACCACTGAGCAGGCACCAACAGACCCTGATTGAGACAGAGCCACACTCTCTTGGCTTTGTATTCACCCATGGTATATCTTTCCCTCAAAACACATGAATCTTTCTTATTTGCTTTTAATTACTGACTTTATAGTTCATTTGGGGGGGACACAGAACTATTAGTTTAGAAAAATGGCTTAAGTAACTGAAGTTATTTGCCAAATTGTTGACAAACTTGGAGTTAACGATGCAATTTGAAAGATCAATTATCTTCTCAGTGTAGGGATTATGATTAAAGGAAGAAGTGAATAACAATAACAATGACTAGGGCTAAACGACTGTAAATTGTTCAGCTAATTAAAAATAAACAATGAATATATCAAATCAAAGACTGAGTGAATCAACCAATGAATCAATAATAATCTGCTTCTGAATTTTGAAATTATCAAGTCACTGAATTAATATAGAGAATAAATCATTATGCTGACAAAAGGAAAAAACGTAGTTTTAAAAACCCCAACAATTCATGCCCAGAGATACTGCTGGAAGATGTATTACATCCATTGCTTCAGAAAACATAAAAGCCAAAAACCCATCCATCCGTCTCCTTCCTGCCCAAAAACTAATGCCCTGTCTGCCACTATGGCCTTGACTTAGCAACTGAAAAATCTGAATGTTCATTCCTAATGTAGCTCTTTGACTCAGGGAGTTCACTCAAAAGTGCAGCTAATTGCAGAGAAATAATGAGATTTAAGTACTTTCTCTTCATTCAAATGCTAAAATCTCAATGCAGCTAAAATGACTTTTTCTTCCTGTTTCCTTCACAGAAATTAATAGAAGTCTTAAAAAACAGAGGTAATTACTGAAAAATTAACAACTCCAGCACAATTCTTTCACCTTAATGACATGAATTTAGACAATAGCCTACATAAAATGATAAAAAACCTCAAACCAATAAAAGAATAGGACAAGTAGATGTCTAAGATCTGAGCTCCTGCTTGAACAGTGTTGTTCTTCATGGGCGTTATTAGGTACAAACAGGAGTAAGACTTAGAGGCCAAGATGGGAGTGGACCCAGAAGAGGCAAAGAACACAGGAGCTGCAGGGTCAAGCACAAGCCAAGGCCAAGAAAGTGAAAACAGAACACCCTAGCCTAAAGACCAAGGAAAGGGAGGATCCAGAGGCCGAGATGAAGATTGGCCACCTTTGTACCAGTCTAAATGTCACTGGGAAGGAGAGTGGACGAAACCCCAGAGAAGACTGATAGAACAGAACCCAGAAAACTGTCTAAAAAAGCATTAGACAGTTTCATAGATGTGGGTAGGAAATTTTCTTAGCAATTTACTGCAATTATTGCTCAGGAATTTGCACTGCAAAATATAACCTCACTCAGACTGTCTTCTAAAAGTCTATCAAAATTGTTGCTCCCTTAAATCAGACTCGAGAAATATATTACAAGTGGAGCAGTCCATCGAGGCACACACATGCCTGTGGCCCCACTGTGTGTGCACTAATACTCACTCAAGCACAATTCAGTTTTTTAAGTGTCTGTAAGGAAAAGCACAGAAGTGCATAAGGGCATGAATGTGCCAAATAACCTTTTTGTTGTACCTTGGAGGCATTGCTTGCAAGCAACTCTTCCCTGACATGTAAGGCTCAGAGTCCAACCAAAAGAAGGCACAGGTACAAAGTAGGTCACCCAAGGTCCTCAGGGATTATGATGCCTGATAATTGCACTTGCGTGGAAGCAGCAGTTTGGTACATGTCAGTAATACACCTCCTGTATCAGAACTACCCATAGCTATCTCTTGATGGAAACAGAGCTTTTATTGAATTCCAGGGAGTGCTGAGGATAGACTTCATCCTGCTAGTCTCATATTGGACCTTGACATAACTCATTTATCTAGTTTAAGAAACTCTAGCAGGAGAAAATCCTACATTTAGTTTTCCCAATTACCAGCAGAAACAACCTTGGTGGCTGATTTCTGTGGTGAAAAGCAATGTGCTTTTGACAAAGGAGGTGCTGAAGAATGAGTCCACCTTTGGGATAAGAAGTTCTCGGTAGAATACAGGTAGATTAGTCCTCTCAATTAGATAAATTTCAGAAACTGCAGGGAACCCATGTATTTGCAGATAGCGGATGAACAACAGAACTCAAACATTTTCTCCCTTCCTGATGATACAACCAAAAATAAAAAGACACTTAAAAATTGGATGCAATGTTAACATTGCCAAGGGATGGAAAAATGGGCTCTCAGAGTCCCCTATGTCTTGAAAGAGTCCCCTGAAAGGGGAAGGATGCCAGACAGCAAAAGCACAATATAGATAATACATCCTCAGGCCATGGGATTTGTGAATTCATGGGACTATGTTGAAAAAAGCTCTTGCTAATGAGTTAGTCAGAGAAACTGAAAGGGGTCCAGATGCAAAGTCATTAAGCAAATGGCTTCTCAGGGGCTTTCAGGACTTGGAACTTGGCTGGTGCCGAAAGGTCTGACACATTCCAAACAAGGACCTGAAGACTCGTGGCTTTTAGCCCTTTTCAGTCAGAGGAAAACTCCAAAATCTGCTTGTGAAGCATTTTTTTGAGTTTAGTATCATTTTCCTGAGACGTTTTTTGGCAAAACATGCATAACATGCATAACTATGTTCAGCCACTGAAGATGTAGATTGGTGGTTGATGACAGCATGACACACAAAACAGAAGAAATCAATGAGACTTTCGTGGCCAAGACAAACTAGTAAGTGATGAAATGCAAACTATACTGACAAAACCAGAGGTGCTACATGGAAATGTTACATGTCTTGAGCCACTGCTGACAAAAAGAAATGAGAATCACCACATATTTTTGCATGGCAGTCTTAAATAGAGCATTAGATAAATGAATGTTTGAGAAATAACCTAAACTACCACAAAAGTGAATAATCCTTCAGTCTGGCATGGTTTGGCATATGCATTATCCAGAAATTTAAGGAGAGTAGAAGGTTCACCCTGCAGAACTTAAAATGCCACTTTACATAATTTCAATATCACAAAACTGGATTTTTTTTTTTATTCTGAACATGTACTAATACATCATATTTACCCTCTGGACATTAACTCCCAAATTCAAACAATTTTTAAATCTGAAAACCTGAAAAAACACCCCACTTTTTATTATGTCATCTGCTGTTATAACTGGTCTTCTAGCTTTGGCTTACTGCTGTGTTAAATTTAATTTAAACTCAGAATTATTTACAGCAGAAACGTATATTTTTATTACCCTGTAAATTCAATGTTAACTTGTAGTGCAGTCTAGTAAGAGATGGTGGTACAACTGAGAAGAAGAAATGGAAATCCTGAGTGAAGATGAGTAGAAATCTCTTACCCAAGGTATTGTCTACTGACCTGTGTTTTTTCATATTCTACCCTTATTCTAGCTGCAGCGGTTAAAAGAAGTGGTGTTTTTCACTCCTAAAGGAAAACAGTATCAGCCAAAATATTAGATTACTCAGTTGAAGTCTGAAATGAGAAATTAAATACACCTTCAACATGGACACCTGGGAATCCAGGGTACTGGTACAGAGATGAATTATTTCTGTTTCCCTCAGGAGTGCAGCAAGAGAGAAAATGACACAAATGCTACCACTCTTGACTAGCCTATCCAGTAGACAGAGAGGTCTCCTCTTCCTTCCTTCACTTTCTCTCTAAAACATGAAGATGCCTAATATGAATAAAGAGTTTGGACATTTTCTCTGAACAGACCTAACCATTTTCTCTGAACAGACCTGAACATTTTCGCTGAACATTCTCATTCAATTTTTATTTCTTCTAAAAACTATGGATTAAACAGAACAAATACCTCAAACTAATTTCTACTTTCTTCATTGCAGCTGAAAGATCAAGTTTCTGTCAGAGACTAAAGCATGACTTAGTTCTGTCTGTACTTTAAACCAATCCTTTTTAAGCTGTGGTTCAGCTAGAGTATGCTCCATCTAACAGCTTTGTTCAGCCACTCTGATTCCTGCACGTAACTTTATAAGCTTCAGTGTACATATGAACCAGAAATTCAGAATCAAATATAACATTTAAATACACATTTTATGTATTTGAAAGCTGCTATTAATTGCGCCCCTAAGTCTTCTCTTGATTAGGCTAAAGAGTTCCAATTTTCCAGTGTTCCCACAAACATCATGGTAGATGTCTAATCATGAAGAAGTTTAAAAAAAAACAACGACCCCACCACCAAATCTCTGCCTACAGAAAGATTATCAAGGGGCCAAAGCCAGGCTTTTCACAGTGATGCCTAAAAAGAAGAGAGATAACAAGGATAAGTGGAAACAAAAGACATTAAGAGAAACATTTTCACCATGAGGCTAAACAAACAGCAGAACATGCTGACCAGAGAGGTCATGCAATCTGTGAACTGATCATGTTTCCAACCGAGCATCCTTGGAATTTTTCAAAACTCAACTGGATAAATCACTGGTTTATCCTAGTTGATGCTGCTTTGAGCAGTAGGCAGGACTAGACCTTTTGAAATCCTTTCTAACCCGAATTTTTCTACAGTCCTAAATATCACAAGCCTACCTTTTGGATAGTGCCTAAAACTCAAAAAACCCAGGTATATCCAATGCTCTGTTGCAATGTTCACAAGTTTAGAACGTACTGCTTTTTTCTTAACTATAACCCAGTATATTTACCACTGATGCATGAAGTTGCATTTAAAACTGTCAGCCAACTATATGGAATTAAATAGGTTTTCTGAGCTCTCATTTTTATTCCAGGGAAGGCTAGAAAAACAAAAGCTGAGCAAACAAAAAAAGCCCTGCTCATAAAGAACTCTTTGGACATCTTATTTGTCCCTTAATCTGCCCTTTATTGCTTGCCACTTGCATTTTTCTTTACATTTAACATGCTCACTTGCAAGGGCAAACAAGTATTCTCCTAATGATGTTCTGATGGAAGAAACATAATTGCACACCATAAAATCTTAGTAGCTACTTTAATTACTCCACAAATTATCTGTAAGTGCTGTGAATGATTTATAGTAGCAAAACGTTCCCCCCTTCAGCAACTAAATAGAGCTGACTGGGAACTTTCAAGAAAACATTTTTTCCTTTTTTTTGGGTAGAAAAATATCCACCAGACAAGCCTATTTTTCAGGGCAGTTTTAATTAAAAAAATAAAAATTGCTGAGTAAGTTTTCCTAAATTTAGGTAGAATTTTAAATCAGATTTAAATACCAGGTAAATGAGATTTTAATCACAGCAAGAATACCCAAGTTGTGAGAGACAGAGAGATGGACAATTTGTAAGCTAAGGCAGACAAAGTGATAGAAACAGATTCAAGACTTTATTCAACCAGATTGTAGAAGAGCAAAAAGCTTGAAATTGGCCCTAGGTAAGGGATATCTCTTGGTTGAAGGTTTGTCTTTTTTACTGTACTGGAAGGAATTTAATGCAAAAGAAAAAAAATCAGTAAATGAAATTTTTGTTTGCTGATGAGCCCTATCTTCAAATAACACTTAGGCAGCTGTGAGACAATAAGCAAACACAAATACTTGCATAATTACAGCAATTTCCACAGTCCTCAACACCTCAGCGTTTTATAACAGTAAATGAAGTGGCAACTTTGATGCAGAGCTGCATCATTTTTAGACAGAAAATACTGCTGAAAGTAGAAATATGAAAAGATCAACATTTTAGAAACTGAAAACTGTTTCTCTACAACAAAGCTCTACACTAATGAGGCCATAATTTAACGAGTAGGAAATAGAAATCAGTGAGGCATTAGGAAAGCTTTTAGAAAGAGACAAACTTTGTAGCTGTTCCATCAGAGGACTACATTCAGCTGTAATTGCTGCTTATGTACTCAAAGAGTTGTATATTAATGGATTCCAGCTCATTAATGAAAAATGTTTGTTTCTATAGAATTAATTGTTGACATGTCTAAACAACTTTGAGCTGAACTGCATGCAATCTGATCTGCAGAATGAAATCCTTAATTATTAGTACTTTATTGAGCCACTTGCAGTCTAAAACCCTTTTGAATACAAAGTACTGGAACAATCTCGCTGTATACTTAAACTGGATATAATTATTTTCTGAATGAGACAAATTGACTGTGATATGAAACACACCTACAGAGAGTTTAAGCTATAATTACATACAAATGCTAAAACAAAACAGTCCTGAAAGGCAATAGGTAACAGGCAATCTAGAAATCCAAGTAAACTGTACAAACTTTGTGAGCATAAACTATACACGAAAATAAAAACTTACGGATATCAGATCAGTAGCAAGTGCCATTCAAAAACATTAAACTTAGAGACAGATACTTCTGTGCCACAGACCTCTCTTAGGAGACAAAGGCTGCAGAAACATCTCAAGTTTCAGACTGGAGGCACAAAATGACAACATATTTCAAGAAGAACTGAGCAACACCTGATTATAAGATTTAAACCAAAGATAAATTAACAATTCAAACTATAAAAGCTTCAGTTGCTCTGGCATATCAATAACCATTAGTATATTTGCATAATTTATCTACAAAATTAAGGCACATAAAAGAAGTCTAAAAGAAAATATACAAATAAAATATAAATAAAGTACATAAATATATATGCATAGATATTTAAAAACAGAAATAACCCAAATATATAATAAAAAAGTGAAATTCAAGGTAAGATTCCAAAAAGAAAAAAAAAAAGAGAAACTGGGGAGTTGCAGAACTTATATTTCATGCGAAGTAAGTACTATCACAACTTCATTACAACTCTGAATTAAAGCAAATTCTGATATGTCAGCACTTTCAATTCATTCCAGATTCATCATATGCTTTAACTCTTTTCTTTAAAATTATTCACAAGTTAGCATATTCATACTTTTTGTCTTTGTAACTTACAGAGTTTCTGTGCTAGAGGAGGATTATACTTAAAATTTTGGGCAATCTGAAGCCTTTGATATGTGATAGTTGTTACTAGGTACACCTGGCCTTACTTTTCAGCAATTAAAATAAAATTTTCAAAATCTGCTTACTTCCATGTATTAAGAATCTTATGAAGCTAATGGGTTTTGAAAAAAATCCTACAAAGCCACATAAAAATAGAAATTGAATGCTTGATAATTCTAATAAAAGACAGAATACAACAGTTTCATTACAAGAAATACAGACTACTAACTCTAATGTATCTACCTTACTCTCCACATCCGCAACTGAAAACTTGCCACTCCTGATTTCATGATGATATCGGCTCTCTAAAGGGTAATCTTGAAAGTGCTGTGAACAGAAATCTACACTAACATAAATTCACTATAATCATAATTTTAACATAATTCTTAATGAACTTATTAAAGCTGAATAAATCAATATTACTTGCACTAATTACTTTTTATTTTTATATGGTTTATTTACCTTCTTAATTTCTTGCACACTTCTGAATCCATCTTCACTTTCAGCTTCTCTCTGCTTTAATAATTCATCTGCAGCTGTTTCAGGAGACAGCCTTTACTGAAAAAGAGGTCTCTCCTATTGTAACTTTTTGTAATGTTACAGGTTTTCATAAAAGTTTCTTTTCCATAGTATACTTTGAGGCTGTATTCCCACTAAAGCTGTCTTTTTGAAGGTCAAACCAAGATACTCTTCTTTTTCTGAGTGATTTACCCTCCCCTGAGTCTTAATTTCTTTACTGTCAGCTGCTCCCCCTTACAGTTACTATTTCCTCCAGGATGATAAACACCAGAGCTGATAAATGGGCAAGATCAGTGGCGCTATCAAAGATTTAAACAGGTGCTGGAGATGGAATCTGAATATATAACAGGACCCTTATCTTTGATGATCCCCTCTTTAAGCCTGGCTTGTTCTCCGCTACTGTGGGGACCATATGTGGACTGTCACTTACATTTCCCCTTGGAAGTTTACCCATGGCTCAGATATGCTGCTAACTTGAATAAACTAAAAACTGACAAAAGCAGCATTAGCAAAAAGTAATGATAAATGTTGGGGAATGACTGCAGAGGTATCCTGGAGTGTATTGCAGAGGATGATGATAAGATTGACAGTGTTTGATACTGTCATGAGTGATCTAAAAGAAGGAGCAAAGATTGTATTAGTGGCACTCTCGAACACAGACAGGGAACAAGGAGAGAACTCACAAATCACAAATGTGGAGAAGAAATCAACAGGCAAAATTAATCAGAGAAATAAATAAAACACAGAGAATTTCAGTTAACAGAAAAAAAAAAGAAAATTAATGTCTCCAGGATTAAAATAATCTTGTATGTACTAGAGATTTCAGTCAAGGATGATACCTTGTCTCCAGCTGCTGATTTACGATCCAGCTCTCACACGCCATCTACTTTGGAAGTGCAGGCACTAGCTCTACTTTTCAGGAATCCTTTTACCCTGACTTCCATTTATTCTCCTTCCTGGAAGTTCAGGCCTCGTTGCTTGTCACTCATCTAATGCTCTGCTCCCCTGCTTCCTCTAGGACTTTTCCTGACACCCTCTCCAGAGCTTCTGAGAACCTCTGATGACATTTCCTTCAAAGTAGGATGACATTTAAAGCAAAGGGCACAAACCTTGTAATGGAATTTGTAAACACACATAACTACATATTAGGCAAAGCCTAACACACCTACATAAACTTCTGGCAACAGTCATGTCCATGCAAAAACATATTTCAATTTCTGCATGGCCTTTGAAACCTCAGGACTTTGTCTGTACCAGGGAATTAGAGAGTGTGAGGACAGAGAAGTTAAATCATCTATTGCCGAAATATCAGACTGAGCAGGAATCACTGATTTTCCATACCTGGGTGAGTGACCCACCTGGTTACTGCATAAGATGAACAAATGTCCTTTCTCCTGCCTTCTGGGGCCACCTCTTGAACAAGGAGAGCCACAAATACATTTTGTGAGAAGCCCTACAGATCACATTGGCTTAGGATAATTCTATGATAAATCTATATGGTGAGTGGTGCAAATAGCAGAGGCACCTATGATCAGAAGAAAATGGAGAAGAGGAAGGGGGAAAGAGAAAGGAGCTAAGTGCACAAAGAGGGAAGGAAAGCCCAGGAATTGGTAAGGTTGCAGACAGACTTACTTTTTCCTGACTGCATCTGAACAAACTGAAAAGTCACTTCCCAAAATTACTTCTAGCTGCTCATGACTGCAGTTGCCTGGGATCAAGACAGCCTACTGAACTGATCTTCCACACACCCCAAAACCACCTCAGCTGAAATGAGCTACCACAGAAAGCACATTTGTGCCAGACTGAGCCATCTTAACCAACCTATATTGGTGTGATCAGAGACTGCTTAGAAGAGGTTAGCCACTTCTTTCACTGAAAAAAATAATAAACCTCTCCCACATCTAAATCTTAATGCATAAACATGTCCAGGAGTGCTAGTGGACTTAAATGTCTAATGTACCCAGCACAACGTAGGGTATTTTGTACAAGCAGATGCAACATGCTCAAGGAGGATTGCAATCATACAAAGCAGAACAAGTACATTCTCAGCAAGAATTACTACTCTCCAAGCAGAATAATGTTATCAGAAAGTTATTATGAAATCAGCTCAGGATATCAATGCAAATAATGTTGCCTGGAAAGACTGAATCATAGGGGAGAGCTTAGAGAGTTAAATGAAAGCAAGTGAAGAATATGAGATCTGACAGAGACATGGAATATTAGATCGATGTATTCCTGTTTATCAACACTTCATAGCACATTACCAAGACAACATGTAAAATGTTCTGATATTTATCAGTCTGGAAATTGGTAAGATATTTGTTCACTTATAATTTCTCATCTTCCTTTAAAGTGCTGCTGATGTGAATTCAGTCACTGAGCTTGAAAGTGGATTTGATGGTCTGGTTATGATAAGCCTGTTGCGGTGGCTGAAACCATCCCGGAGAACCTGAGAGAGTCCCACAGCAGGAGCAAACTGGTGGGACAACTCTGAGGTGTGAAACACCCTCTGAGTGTCAGCTAAATGGACCCTCCCTGAGGTTATGTTAATCCTCCTGTGTTGATTGGTTGTTGTTGTATCCCTGACTCCGCCCTTCCCTTCCCCTCATTGGTTCTCATTGTACCACACACTCCACCCCTCCCTTCTTCCCATTGGTTGTCATTGTATTTCCCCGCCTCCTCCCCAGCCCTATTGGCCCTTCACCCCTACATCTGCGGTCACCAAGAGTGCCTCGGCCTCTTTCGCTCCTGGATCCATTTGGAAAATGAATGCCTTTGGAACATACCCAGATGACTGAGCCCTCTGAGTTCTGCATTCCTGGTACCGCTGAGCCTGTCAAAGGCTCTGGGGTGTGTGGTGTGTTTGTGCTATCCCAACAGCACGAGTGATAGAATAGGTCTGCCTGTACGCTGTGGAATACAGCGGCCAGGAGGGTTTGGCTGGAAATCAGGACGCTCTTGGATCACACAGGAGATCACATCTCACTCCACCTCCACCCCACGTTATAAAACCTTTTCTTCAAAATGTTTTTGAAAAAAATCCATGCAGAAGAAATACGTAAAAAAACCCCTAAAAACTACACAGGCTTCTTCATCAGTGTAATTTATAATGTTTTTGTCTTTTCTGCTCTTTGGGATAAGACTGCTATGGGAGCTTAGGATTCATGCTTCTGCTTTTCTATTAATTCCTGCATCATGGGTGCACCATGAAGTTAAAACTAGTAAACCAGAACAGGAAAAAAAAATCCACTCTAAGTTACCCTGAGTAAAGAATGTAGAATGTACGCTTAGTTACATCTACGCGCCTGCAGCCACCAAAATAGAGGTGAAAGATCTTGCAAAAATAAAAGATAAGAAAACCTTGGGATTGTTTAATTTTAAAGGTGATCACACAATTTCAGAATGTCATCCTTTCATAATTCTCATTAACTGCCAAACAGGTACAGTTAGTTCTCACTGTGTGGTCTGCCTCACCAAAGCGGAAAACATGAGGGAAGGTCTTAACAGGAAGGGTAGATGTGGTATTGGTGTGCAGTCTAGTCACAGAACACAACAAAGCCTTTCAGCTGTCAACATTTTTCCTTGTTAAAAATGAAAACCCTTAGTTTATTTCAAAATAGCCATAAGGGAACTTTGTGTGGAACAGGATCATTAACTTAGCAGTGAAATGATTTGAGTACAACCTGCCTCCAGTACCCTTTTCAAATTTACTAGAAATTAATGAGTGGAAAAAACAAAGTGTCAAAAATAATTCTGATGAGATTCATGACTGGCACATATTTCTTTAACTTATTTGTTTCACTTACTGCCTTGAGTGATTTTAATGCTACTGCATAAATAATGTTAAGTAGATTTTCTTTCTCATTTGGAGCCAAAAACTAGAAATTCCAAACAGAATCCTAAAGTTCTAGTCTGTTTACTTCTTACAGTTTGGGATGTCAATTTTGGTTTATATAATCATTAGAAGGAAAAAAGCGAAGTTGAGTATGCTGCTCAAGAATATACGTTAATGTCACACAGAGGTGTTTGCAACCATACCTTAGTGCAACAAGGAATTTGCAGTAGTATCCATGTGGAACGGGCTTCCTTTGTGCTTCTATTAGCTTCTAATATATGAGTAGACTTTTGACAGCTCAAATAGCACAATCTGTTTTCTGAATAGTAGAACAAATGGCTGCACTAAAAACCTACCAAAAAATCTATTACATTCTAATGGGGGTAGCCTAACATTTAAAGTGTTGCAGAGTTTCTTATAAATTCTCTCTAGTCAAAAGAGCATTTTATATAAAAACAAAAAGAGAAAACCAAAGTCTCCTTTGAAAGAGCTAGCTTGTTTGCCTTAAAAAGTCACAATTAACAGAAAAAAATTATATCGAATGGGATATTAGCAATCTACATTGTCTAGTTATGAGGGGTTGTTTGTTTGGTTTTGGTTTTGGTTTTGGTTTTGGTTTTTTTTACAAAACACATACGAAAACCCTACAACTGACTCTTTATTTAGGAAGCAGACTTAGCTTGCTTTGCTTTATAAAGAAGACCTATAGTGAACTACCTGTTAAGTGTCCAGGTGCCTGCCCTGGTGATCCAAACCAGTAATGCTGTGGGTCACTGAAGTGCTGAGGGCACTGCACCAGGAGCAGGGAATACTTTTCTTACTGCCCGTGCTCACTCCAGTCTAATGGCCAGGACCCTGAGAGGCATTTGCTCATGCTGCTTGGACCCTAAGAAGGATTACACACCACTGAAGGATTTTAGAAAATTTCACAGGAGTTTGTACTTCCGGGGAAGTCTCATCAGGGTTTGTCTTTTTGTTTCTTTGGTTTTTTTAATCTGTTTCTTTTCCCTTGTTATTGTGGGGACGAGACAGCCTCAGAGTAAAGTTAATGTGGAATTTTCTCAGCCCTTAGAATCGTTTTTGTGGATGGCTATTAAAATAAATTGAAAGATTAGCTGAAAAGCACTCAGTTATCTTTAAAGCCTGAAGAACCTTGATCCTGATAGGACTCATTACCACATGAATAAGGAGTACCAGTGAGGTACTGGCGAGGTATCTTGATATCCTGTAAAACTGCTGAAAACAGGTACTGAGAATCACCCCTGTGGACAGTTAGCCCTCTTTCCTCCTCTGTCATCCCATACCCCCAAAAGAGAAAGAGCTCAAAGGAATCAGTCACTAAGAAAAATAGTAAGCCACAACATTAATCTTTCATTCTTTCTTTTTCTGACTTAAGATGTATTTCTTAATCTGTGGTCCCAAAGACAAAGCTCAGAATATGGAATGGCTAAGAGTAACAACTTTCCAGAGGAAGACTGAATGAAAGGCTGTGAAGGTCAGAAATGACCCAGTATTTCATCAGATAACAAAAAGTGTAGTATATGTGTGTTCACAACCTTCTGTGGTTGTAAACTCTTCTTGTTAATTCTTTATGTCAAAAAGCTAAAAAATTAGGTTGAGATTATTTTTTCTTGCATTCAGCAAATGCTTTACTAAAGCAATGGAGCTCATTTGTGTTACAAGAAAACTGATTAGGCTCTGTATTTCCCTTAGTACCTTTGCTTTCAATGTTTTGTCTTCTTTCAGTACATAATAGTAATTTACAGGAGTTTAAATTTCTGTCATTTCCTCCAGAGGTTTTATTTCATAATATTCCTGACTGTACAAACTCAGCTGAATACATCAGAGAGCATACTAATGAAATCTGTAGGTGTCATCATGCTGGGGTCAGGGGAGGTCAGCTACTCTGGAGGACACAGACGTATTTCAGTCTCCACAGGCTGGAAAGAAATTCTGCAAAGAATATAACTAAATTCAGTAATTATAACTGCAAAAAAAGAAGCTATGCCTTGACAGAAGAAACACCAGAAACAGCAGCTGACAGAAGAAAGCAAGAAATCATTGAGACATCTTGGAGGAGTAGCCAGCATCATTGCTAAAATCTGCAGCGTACAGTTTCTCCTGATGTGCTAGAGAAATTGCTGATAAATGCATGCGTGCTGCTTTTTAAGCTGCATATACTGAAGAGCTGAATTCTGTAAGGTGCCAGAATTGGCCTTCATTAAGTCACATGAATCACTGGCATTTATGGGAATAAGCAAAGAAAAAAACCTGCCCTTTTAAACAATCCTAAAGAAAGATCTTCTCTTGGAACTATTTCTGTTCTCTGGGGTATTTTACTGCTTTGCAGAGACTGTTTCCTCAAGTATAATTTGAGAGATTGTCTCAAACATGAACTCGAGCCTGGTAAGCAGGTGATTTGCAAACGGTGCTTTTCTCAAAGATGAGCCTGTCTTTAGTATAACTATTTTAAGGGTGAGCATAACCCCTAAGAATTCAAGATGAATTTGAAATCAGCAAGTTTAGAAGAAACTGTGTTTAAAGAATGGCTTAATTAAAGCAAGGTTGTAAACTAACTTCATTTGTTCAATTAAAGAAGCAGGTGCAGACTAAGTGAATTTACTTATATGCAAAAAAGGTAAAACTAAGAGATAAAAAGGGTGAAACGATTTATGTAAGGGGGAGATGATTTAATAAAGGCCTAAGTGAAGCAGACCATCTGGATGAAGTTGAAGAAATTGTCTCAAATCAAGGCAATTAAGAACTGCAGAACAGAAAAAGACCCTTACTGGCATGTGACAGACAAAAAAGCACAATCCAGGAAAGCTACAAGTATACAGCTACAGAAACAACATTGAGTTCTAAAGGGAAATGTATATGGACAGCTGCTCAGGGAATGAAAACAAACATAACAAACATCCTTTGCTTATTCTATATTTGTGTTTAGCATTATGAATAATTAAAAACACTAAAACTTGCTCTTCATTATTTAACTGAAACAAAGATGCTAATGTTAATGTAGGCCTCTGATTTTATTTGACTGTAGTTCTTAACTGCTTCTCTCTCAAGCTGATCACTGAGACTTGCACTTCAGGAAGGACGAGTGCAGTGTCCAGCCTGGGAAGGAAGACTCCTTTGCAGTGACAGAGGTTGGAAATGCCCTGCTGGAGAGCAGTTCTGCAGGCAAAGCACTTGGGGACCCTGGTGGGCAATGAGCTGACCGTGAGCCTGAAGCGGCTGTGGCAGTGATGAGGGCCAAGGGCATCCTGGGCTGTGTCAGGAGGAGCACAGTTTAAGGGAAGGGATTACCTCCCTCTAATCAGCACTCATTAATCTGCATCTAGACTACTACTGTGCCTTTTGAGCCCCCAGTAAAAAGATGCTGATAAATTGAAGTGTATTCAGCACAGGACTACTGAAATGCCCGGGGCTCGAGCATCTGTGCCACGAGGGATCAGCCTGGGAGAGAGATGGTTTCAGGGGGACCTAACAGCAGCCTCCAGTGTCTATGGGAAAGGTATCAAGGGGACAGATCCAGGCTCTGGGTGGCGAAAAGACTGAAGACACTGATCTTAAATGAAGTAACTGTATACAAGTTCAGACTGTATACAAGGCAACATTTTTTCACCATGAAGACAGTCAAGCAAAAGAGCAGGTTATCCAGTCTCTGTCCTGGAGAGTTTTCCATACCTGACTGAATACTGAAATAGCAACAGACTAGGTTGATTTGACCCCACAGCTAACGTTGATTGAAGTAGCAGGTTGGACTAGAGACCTTGAGGTTCCCTCCAACCCAAAACTTGAATGTCAGCTAAATGTTGCACCACGGTAAACTAGAAACTGTATCAGATGGTAATGCATAGATAACTGGATGGAAAAAAAAATTACAGGATTAAAATAAGGTACAACTTAATTTTCACTATTATCAACATATATAAACAATAATTTGTAAAGTCAGTAAATTACAAACAGATTATGTAAAGATTCCAAACTAAGTTTACAAATACATTCTGAGACAGTTAACTTCAAAATCCCAGCCACTGCTGTCATTAGCAGGCATGCAAAACACTTCAGGGAATAGAACAGTCAATGGAGCAGCACTAGAATAAAAATTTATTTTCTTTGTCTCATAATTTTCCTATTTTCACAAGAAGAGACACTCTATCACAAAATTCTTTTTTAAAACAGATAGAAACAGGTACAAAAGACAGTCACCCAGGAAGCTAAGAATGTAGCAGAACAACAAATTATAAAATCGTAAACTGCTATTAGGCTACTAATAAATAAGCATTGCTAATTCAACCATATAAATATATAATTTAACTCTCTGTGTGTGCTTATATATACATTTGTATTTATAAGGCTGAACATTTGCACTTGCAGAACATTAGCATTTTGCCAAATTCTAAAGTACATGTATTTACAAAAAAGTGATGTGCAAGACAAAAGAAATATCCTTAAACTGTTCATTTTAAAACTGTAAGGGTAACTCAGGTGAAACACTCCAGAGAACAATGACAGGTCAGACCAAATTATTTTCTGTGTTTCCTATTTAGGTCTTTGAGATGTTATGCTCAGAGTACACTGGACTTTGAGATTGTTCTTTTGAGACATCCAATAGTCTACACTCAGCAAAGAGCACAGCTGCTTCCTCTGGATTTGATATTCCTCTCTGAAGGCCAGATAGGTAAAACTTGGATGTGGTCATACCTACTTAGTAAGTACCTGATGACTTAGTTTAAGTCCAAGATGCAGGAAGGTTTCCTGTAACCTGGTTGTAATCCTCCAGGGACTGTCTCAGTCATCCTGTTTATTTAAAAACTAAACACAGTGGTGTTTGCTCAAGTTACATCTAGCAGTCATTGGATAAGAGCAGAAATTGTCTGAAGAGGAGGGATTCAAACCTAGGAGTTCCTGTTCTAAAAAACAGATAACGTATCACAGATGTGGGGTTTTCAGATTAAGACACCTAAATGCATGTTCATGGTGGTGAGTTACATATCTAAGCTCATGCTATCACCACTGTTCAGTTCAATTGTCTAAGCAGGCACTTCTAACTGACAGAGCCACTAAAGATACTCCAGGGTATCAGAGGCATTTACATGAAGGGAGAAAATGTGACACAGGACTTAGAGATGATCTGCAGTTCTCTGGGGTAGCAGCTACATACCCTGACCAAAACACTGGGTTACTTTGTAAGTGTTTAATTAGATATCCCAACCACATGGAGGCATCTAAATGTACATGTCTACCTTTGTGCATTTTCATCTTGAGGCAAGTCCCCTCTTGGTGTAAAATCTCCAAAAAACAAGAGACAATAATCTAGTAAGTATTCTGATTGCAGGGGTTATTGCCCTCCCCCAAAGCTGAGGTGTTCATTAATGTGGTTCACTGCACAATTTAATTTTGCACTAAACAGATAAGGGAACCCAGGTGACCAGTTAACAGCACTTTTGCAGTGTGTGTGTCAAGATTGCTGTAATGGCATTGCAAAGGGAACTCTCACTCTGCCTCAACACTTTCAAAGCTGCACAACTCTTCCAAATCCCTGTCGGAGCATAAATGCCATGTTGTTATGCCATCTCTGGATACAAACCCTTGTCTTTCTGTATGCTGTGAAAAAAGTTTTCAAAAATCTCGTCTCAGGTGAGTAGTTACTTCAAAATTTACAAAGGATGAATATATTTCCCAAAATATCCATTGCTTTTTCCAGTGGCCTAGAGAGCTTGGCTGCTGAGAAAATGCTACAATCTACAAAGAAGAAAATATGTGTCCCTTTCTGCCTGAGTTGCTTTACTAACAACAAAAATATTTTTTGCCAAAAGCAAGTATGCAGTGGTGTGCAATGTAGTGTTGAAACTGTTCTTTAGAACAACAGTCTTGAAACAATACACATTTTGCTATTATATAGATGTCAGTATCCTTCTGTTTTTTGTGCCTTTTGCTTACATACTACTTTTGAATGAAGCTTTTGTAAAAAAATTAAAATTAAAATTATTATATTAATTAAATAATAGTTCATTTTGTTTATTCCTTTCCTTGCTGATTTTGTAATCATGCTTTCAGTGCTCTGAAAGGAGGAGGAGGAATTGATCCTCCACCTTAATGAAACAAACAAACAAACAAACAAGTAAAGCAGCAACAAAAAGGTCACGGTAGTTCCTGAGTCATTACCAAACTTACCCACTGATTTCTTTTCTTTAGTTTGGCTACACTTATCTGATTTTCTCATGTGACTACTCAGGAATGCTTATTTTGCAAATCAAACATTTCTGTTCAAAGAAAGTTAGCTAGAAGAAAGCATTAAACAAATGTTACCATATGACATATCAAATGTGAAGTTTAAGAAACAGAACAGTTAATTAAGAAACACTCTCTAGGGAGCCAATTCACCATCAAAGCAACCTGCTTTCTAAATATCAATGTATTTTACATATATATAAAACAAAAGTTTATTACAAAATGAATACATTCAAATTAACAACATAGTGGTGTTTCAGAGGATTTTCCTGACATAAAAATTGATCTGATGAAACAAGTTCAAGGGGAAGGACAAGGACAAATGCTCAAAATTTTTTGTATTTATAGTGAATATACACTTATAGGAGATATACTAAAACTAAAATGTTGTTTATCTAATAGAAAAAAATGCCATTCACCATAATAGTTGCCCTTTAGATTTATCAAAGACTCTGGTTCAGTTAAGGTATTGTTGAACTCACACTTTAAAGACCTTTTATGTTTAAGATACTTTCTCTAAAATTATGTTACTTTAATTATTACTATGTATATAATATCACACAAATAACACACAAAAAATAAAATACAAATTATATATATAAAATATATTTTTTAAAAATCAGATAATATATAAATATACCAAAGGGGATTTTACCAATATTCATTAATTTTGAACAGCAAGGATAAAGTAACCATTAAATGAGTTACACTTATTCAGATTAGATCTCTGAAATCATTACTCAACTCAGAGTGAATTAAGCCTATTGTGCCTAAACTTGTGCATAGACAAGTAAAGCCAAGCAGTATACAATGAATGTAAGAAAGTTGTAAAAGTGAGCACCAGATTTTATTTTGCTCAGGTAATGACTATTTTGATCATATCAGTAATGAAGTCTGTCCTATAAGAATCTGTACTGACAAGTTATCAGGTTTATTTTAAACATTCCTATTTCAGCCAACCACACACTGTCTCTAAATTACACAGAAGTTACACAACTCTTAAAGGACAGGCAATAGTCTCCTAACTTGGAAGCTCTACACACATATTATAACTCTACTTTAAAATTCATAGTATTTATTTCAAACAGCACCTGAAACAACTTTCTTTGTTCCATTTTCACTAAGTGTGCAAACACCAACACGTTGTTTTCCATTATAAGAAACAGCATTTATTCAAAATGGCACCTGGATTAGTACCTTTTTTCTATATTCAAAATTGGAAATAAATTGCATTATCTCTGAAACTACTGTATAGAATAGTAGTTTAAAGTAAATGTTTTCCAATAACCACAATTTCTCTGTCTTGCTCAAAAACTTTCCAATGAAATCCCACAACAAATGCACTGTTGAAAAGTAGGCTGCTTGTTTTAATCAATTTGCATTTGACCTGAGTTCAAAAGAACACTCACTCTCCATAAATATAAAGAAAACAAAGGGAATTCATCTGAGAGATGAAGAATAATTTGATCAAGGTTCTTCAGAAATTTGATTTTTTCTTCTCCTTCATAGTCTGAGCTTGAAATGTTACTTTCTTGTGTCTCATTTTGAAGAAGTTGTTCCAGAATCATGCACAAAGGAAAAATATTCTCATACTGGGTAATGTCATACAAAGACTGGACCTGGGAATAAAGAAAAATCAGTACATAAGTAGAGTGTGAAAACATTTCTGCAGGCCAACATCTCAGATGACAGTTTAAGGAATTCTGTTAAAATTTGCAGTAATTTTTATGTAATCAAAACAGCTATACATTGTATGATTACTTCTAAAAAATGTTTTCCTTTTTGTGGTAAGAGCCAAACAACTAACACTCCATCATACTACCAAAGCAAAAGTCAACATAAACTCCTGTTCATGAGAGGGTTTACTTTACCCAATTATCCACAGGCTGTGATACACCATAGTGATGCACAGAAAAACACCTACAACAACAGTGTTGGGTTTTTTTGGCATATAATTAGAATTGGTGGATTTCTGTTTTCTGAGAAATAAAGTAACAAGCAAAAAGGAATTTTTTACTCCTAAATATAGACACTCATCTATTCAAGTGACACCTCCAGAAAGCAAATTAAAAGTCCAAATGCTCAATCTCAATAGAAAATGCACAAGCCAGTTCTGTACCAGTTAAAGTGGAAGAGTCAGTTTGTCAAATAAGCTGGAACAAAGACACTGACTAAACTAAAGATTTTTTTAGAAGTTATACAGCTTTATCCAATATAAATTTACCTGTCCTGTACTTGGAAATTGAAATTTTACAAAGAAGCTTTCAGAATCTCTTCTGTACATAGGAAATAACTGGTAAGATAAAAACTTAAACCATGGAGAGTTGTCTCTCTGGAATGAAATTTTGTATTCTCCTTAACAGCAAAATCTACCAATAATATGAGATGGCCTTGTTCTGAAAAAGGTGCAATTACAGTAGGAAGATAATCAGAACTGCAAGGTAAAATTATAGCTGCTAGAAAATTAATTATATATTTTAGAAAATAGACCAATAGCTCTAGCAAATCTAAAAAACCATTTAGACCTGTGGTACAAAGCCAGGTGGATCCAGGCTTCAACATGGGTCTATGAAAAAGCATCAAACCATTTTACTCAGCCTAAATTACATACTGTAAGAGTTTCCAAAGTGCGAAATTTATTATATAATTATAGATTTTACAAGAAATGTAAGTTATTTTTGATTCCACTAGAATCTAAAAAAGACAGCACTTTACCTTCTCCAGATAAAACTGTGGAAGATGGTGGCTCAGAGATTGCTCCCTTTGACTTTCTGAGATAGTAGTTCTTAAACCTAAAATCTGTGTTGAAGCACCCTAGGGTAATCGTTTTCAGGTAGCCTCCCACCTCAGAGACAAAATTAAGATACCACAGCCATCCTATTGCAAAGCCTCAGTGTAGCAAAGGAATTTTGCTGCATTTTCTAGAAATCTTGAAAACTAAGTTTGTTACCAAAACATATTATCCATAGCCTTGCATACTCTTGTTCTGTCTCTCTGGAACCTTGTAAGAAAAATGCACAGTTCCAAAGCTGCTGCCAAGAATTCAGTATTGATGTTCCTATCAGAACAGACAGCAAAAAATGTAAAAGGAAAATATTAAGTACTTGAATACTTCTAAAGTTCAGTTAAATCAAACTGTTTAATTTGGGAAAACCTCCTTCCAAAGTAGAGGTAACAAGACAGTCTGTTTCTTCAAATATCAAACATCCAATTCTTGGACAATCATGCCTATACACTGATTGTTTTGACTATTAACTGACTGATTGTGGTGAGATAAATGTATTTACTTTGCTTATTAGACTAAATTGCTGCTTTCTAAGTTGAGAAAGTAACTGTTATTAATGATTTACTGAATTTCTAGGAAATAGATTATTCTAAAGCCCTACAAAGTTTGCTCCTAAGACTTTCAGTGTAGGGGTCATCTGACCAAACACAGGCATCAACAAGCTGAGGTAGCTATCCCTGGTTCCTGTTTCAGAGGGAAGCAGGGGGTGGGACACAGTTGCCTGAATGTAGGTACCTATTGACATTTCACATGCCCAAGGGTAGCAGCTGTAAGCAGGAGGAGTATCCTAGGTTATCCAGTGTGGTATTAGATGTCTGAGTTTGTGCCAACTGAGTATCCCACTCTAAACTAGGACCTCAGATGCACCCTGTCCTGGAACTCTTTACAGTGATAAAGAGTGACTGTGCCCAGAAAAAAATTACTACGTGGAAACACAAATGAAAGTTCTATGCTTTTAGTTCCTATAATTTGGGTATTAGATGTACAACATTATAAGCAAAAATCCTTGTTTGACTCTCAAGCGTCGGCATTAAAAATTCACTCCTTTCACACAAGGAATCAATATAAAATGTTTCAGAAAGGCAAATTATGTCACTGTACTTACTCCTGTAACCTCAGGCTCTTCTAAGCAGTTAGGCAATTGTGTTACTTTCAGTGGGTCTTGAATGGTGCAACTAACTGGAACTCAGTAAACTATCTGATTATGGATAATAGAAACCACAAGTTAACTAATTAGCTTCCTCTACAAATACTACTGCATTAAAGGAAAATTACTTTAGTCACACAGAACTGACTTTGAAGAGTAAGGGTAAGTATGATGGCAAGGAGGAAGTATTCTTTGAGATAATTGCTCTTCTGGAGACTAATGCACTTTGAAATATTGTATTATAAAACCTGGGAGGGGGAAAAATCAGTCTAGAACATTTTCTTGCTCAAGGCTTATTATTAACCTTTCCAATCCATTTAATAATCTGAACAAAAAGTGTCTCTGTTTCATTAGATGTCTTCTGTAGCACTAATTGATGCAATTACTACCAATGCAAATTTATGCCATATAACTTGTAAAGGGAAACCTTTATTGTTCCCTAATGGTGCACAGTCAGATAACAGACCTATTAATCTTGACCACCAATATGAGTGAGTGGGTAGTTGTGCACATATGTGTGCACACACAGAACTCTCCAGAAAGTTCAGAGGGTGTGTCTATAAAGTAAGCCTCATATACATGCTGCTATTCCAGAATATATTAATACCAACTTTAAGAAACTTTAACAATAACTCCGTTCTTCAGAATGAATTTTAAGATAATCACTCTTCTTACAGATCAGACAGGAAGTCCAATATGGATTTTTGGACACTGTTTTTTATGAGATCAGTCCTCATCAATTTTACGTCACTAAGTACTTGGAAATGTGTTTCCTAGCAGTAATATGCATTTTTCATGTACCTCAGTTTTTAATTTAACTTCTGAAATTATTTTCTTATTATGGTTTCTCAGTACAAATAAACTTTTTAGAGTTAAATAATTTTTAAAAAATTATACAAAATTAGTTTTACATAGGATGGAAACAAGGGTTACAAGGATCTGGCTGGATCTGATGATCTGCTAATCAGAATTAATCGTATTTATATCACCAAGTTCAGAATGCAAGAAGTGTCAAAACTTTTGGTTGAAATTAATTATCCAAGCTTTTCCTACATTACATGGTGACTGCACGGAATAGGACACATATTTACAATGTAATTTGGAAACAGGGAAGTTATCTTACCAGTCTTCTTTAGAATGTTATCACAACCAGTCCTAATATGTTAAAAGAAACTGCTGTGTTCCAGGTCCCTGGCCCTTTATTATACTCCCTCTTTGCAAAACAACTGATCAGATGGCCCCAGACCAAATTCCAAGCCGCTGCTGTCTTACTGGACAGATTTAGAGTCTTGGTGAATAGAGTAGGAAACAGATTTCAAATTGTATTTAGAATATTTTTGTTTTCTTGACTTAGTGGTTCATGCACACTTATATAATTTATTCAAATGCCCTTAATAATAGCAATACCAAACAAGAAAAGAAATTGAAGAAATTCTCTACAATTCTTAAGCCATGTCAGCAGCCACAAGTCATATTTCTAGTGATGCAGTCTGTTGGGCCTGGAATTTTCACATGCAGATGGCTGATGACACTTTCTGAGTAGAGGCAAGTAACTTCTATTCCTTTTACATCTCAGAGGACCTACAGAACAGAGACAATACTCTGCCAGTGAAAATAAAAATTATATGAAAAGAAAGAGAGTATGTTCATGGCAACTGCTTCCATGCAGCTCAGATGCTATGTAGATGATGGACAAAGTGTCAGCAACACCTGTATGGCTCTCTGGAATCCAGCAGGAACTCTAACTTGGGAACTAAACAACAAGGAAGTGACGTACTAAATGCAGTCACTGATGTTCACATAAATGAGGAAAATTATTTCTGTGCTCACTATGCCTACATATAAGAAAGAGGCTTGTCTGAAATGGTTTTCTGCATCTTAACACTATAGTTCTAACAAGTACATTATAATAAATACAAGTTCCTAAATGGAGAGATATTTGACAGCATCACCTTTTCAGGAATACATTTCTAAATTAGCATAATGAAAAACAAGAAAAAAGTGACTCATTAGAAACTCTACCAACAAATGGTCACTGTTTGGTACATTTTGTGTTTACTAAGGGAATGCTGAAAACCTAAGTTTTCAGTAAAATCGACATTGTTTTACTGTACTCATCCAGTCTACGTCAGAGGTTAATGGAAATGTATTTCAAGAATCCCTGAATTGTTTCCTCAAGTGCCAATCCATTCTCATTTTATGAATAAAGAAGATTAATTCTCACAGGGAATTCTGTTCTTGACCCTTGAGCTTCCCTCTGAGAAATCCCTATCCAAGTTACTTACTGCTGTGTTCAAGCGCTAAGTATAAGACAAATATTTTTCAGATTACAGTTAAGAACACTTGGATAGTAGACATTTTATTTTGAAACAACACAGAAATCTTCTTAACTGGATGTTCCACAAACTTGCAAATAATCTCTATGCGATCATTAAAACTTACAAATCCAACAATATCCACAGTGTAAGAAATCACAGGAGGATAAAAGAGATTATCTATAATTGTTGTATAGTGTTTAAGTAACTTGCAGATATGCATCTCTAAAATATGTAAGGCAGGCATGCATGAAAGTCATTATTAGAAATATTTTTGTTCTGTTTTTAATACTACTGTGTTAAGGTAAAGGGTAATTACAAATTGTCATGATGTAGGATTCATTTTTTAGCTGATTAGCATTTCTCTTTAAGAGCTTTTTGTTTTGTGATATGAAATGCCTATTTCCTGAAAAACCCTCCCAATAATCATAATCCTCATAACCATGTTAATTATTCACCTGCCAAGAAAGTTCAAACTAATATATGTCCTCTTTCCGTATCTCAAGAAAATTAACACAATGTACAATTCCTTATTTAAATTTATGCCCTCATGCCTCAACTTCTCAAAATATTGTCATCTTTTATTCAATGGGTTCTGGAATTCTATTTGTGTCTTTATTCATGCTGAGTATCACTTTATTCTCAGGTAGCTCCCTAAGTTTCAATTATTTTTCTTACAGATCAAGACCAATGGTGACTGCAGAAAGGGTCAAGCAACTACCAACACTTGTAAAAGTCAAATTCCAGCGGAGAGACTATCAGCTAAATTCTTGGAACACTTTAATCTACAGCATGTACAGTGACTAGTTCCGAGTGAGATAGTGCCTACAACACTTTAGAAGTCCCAGACAGCCTCATGCCAGAGAGGTTTCAGAAACAACAGTTAGAATCTTGCAAAAATAGTATCTGTCCAGACATCATAATTTGGCATACCCTTGAAAATACTTTTGATAGAATTTAAACTGTTTGTTCTCTTTGCTATCACCCAAGGACAAAATATTTATCCCTGAGGCATCTATGCATTGTGCCTCTTCCACACACCACTTAGCAGGGTCACCTGTTACTAGCCCTTACTGTGACACACTGAATTAGGAGAAATTCCCAAGACATCTTAAGCAATATTATTCCTATCTAGTAATACAATTCCCACAACATATTGTAAGAAATTAAATATGTCAGCAGTAGAGCACTTACGTTTCCATTTTGGAGCAAGAATCACAAAAATTGCCTTGCAAATTACATAAGACAGAGAAAGCTTTAAAAACCAAATTTTAATCCCCTTTATCCTATTAAAGAAAGATAAAACACAAGTCACAAAGCTATCTCATTTAGAGAGAATAGCCGAAACATATGAATGTATGAACCTTCTTAGGATAATGGGAATTTATAAACATATTTTATTCCAATCTACAAGGCACATACGTAAAACCTGACTTCTCTCATGTAAGTTATTCTTGAAATTTATTCTAAAATTATAAAAATTCTTTACAAGTTGAAGCATGTGAAATATGTTGGTTTGATTTTGGTTTTGTATTTTTTTTTTCAGAAACGAATCTGAAATAAAGATTGTGAATAAATATTATAGTGTGGGTCCTTCAAATCAAATGGGCTACTTAAGAGTATTTCTAACTTTAAAATGAAGTTATAGATCAGACAATCCCACGTAAAGTCACTATCAGGAGAAAGAAATCAACAAAACAGTCTAATAAAATTTCTCAGTCATGAACACTTCAGTATTCAAGAAAAGGTTTTGTTGTGGTTTATGTTTTTGGAGGACTTGCCTACTTGCAAGCGTCAGAGTACCACATGAAACAACCATATAATTGAAATAGCAGATGTTGTTTGTTGACATAAGAAATCAAGTTGTCATCCTGTGAGAAATATCATAAAGTATATCGTGATCTAAGTAGGTCTTGAAAATAAACATCATATATATATAACATTTTTATAGGTAATAGGACACTACCAGTATACACTATAGTAATGAGATTAAGTTTTGAATAATTGCAATAATAAAAAGTCCTCCATTAATTAAAATCACATCAGAAAACAATGGATTGCTGAAAAATACAGCTATATTGATGTTCTTACCAGAACAGACAGCAAAAAATGTAAAGGAAAATGTTAAGGATTTGCATACTTCTGAAGTCCAGTTAGCTTCAGTTAGTCCAGTTAGTTATATTAGTTTCAAAAGATATGACAGTTAACCTATTTTAGAAAATGCACAGAAGTACTGAAAATAAATAGCAATCATTTCGCTTTAGTGACTCTAGCATGGGGTAGGCAATCTTGACAGTATTGGAAAATACACATTTATTTGTACTTAATCGTAATTCATCAATTTTTGAAAAGCAGTTTTTCAACATGCTTTTCATCTCACAAGGCTTTTTTTTTTTTTCCTAAAAGCATGATAACTTTGCCTCACATTAAGCTTGACTTCCTAAAATTATCTCTTCCATTACTAGGGATGGAAAGAATCTACTGAACCTAGCAAGTGGCAGATGGCTGGTCCAAGAAGAAACCAAAGCAGAAGGCAGTCACAGAACATGCACTTAAATTGCTTGCCACAGGATACTGTGAAAGCTGAAAGTTTGTATGGGATGAAATAAAACTAACAGTCATATGATAGTGAAATCCATGGATATCCATGTAAAAAAAAGAAATCGCTTCACATTGGATAGCATAAATTGATGGATACTGGGAGAATGTTCTTGAAAACATCTCCAAACTCTTCTGAACCTCTACCATAACCACTGTCAGAAGCAGAATGGCCATTCTCATGTTCTTTGATCTCCCAGTCTAATTTGCTGATCTACCCTCTACCAATGTTAAGTAACTTCAGAGAAGAAAATCTTCCCCTTTTTAGGCCAAGTAAAGCCTGTTTTCAGCTCTGGAAGCTTGCAACCAGTGGCTCCACATGGCATCCCACACTCCTTCACTTTCAATGAGATTCATCTGTGCTCCAAAGCCAGACACATAATCTCCTGCTCCAGGTTCTGAATCACAGAAAAAAACGCCCAAACATTAGCAAACATAGGTGGTTTTGGACTAACTGAAAACTAATGTGTGTTTGGAGCTTGTATTTATCTGCTGCAAAAGAAAACAGAAAATCCATGAAAAAACAAGACGAAACAAACCACGTAAGATGGGACAAGAGGAGTGATTCTAGGCATTGCCCTATGTGAGGAACAGGACAAATCTGGTTGAAACTTAATATTTGTTAGAAAAAGAAGTTGACATCTGCTTTCTAAATTACTTTCATCCAAAGAATCACAGTCTCCGTATACTTTTAATAAATAAGAAATGATACCGCTAAAGAAGGTATCTAATTATGCAGTTATTTTAGCTCCTCCATAGTTAGAGGCTGAATATTCTGTAATTGTTCAAGGCAATATTTAACTAAACCAACCTTTGATTTAGGAAAAAGTGTTTTATCTATTTATCTTTCCTCTTGTTTTAGAAAGAATCTCATATTTCTTGTACAGATAAAAAGTCCTTAGGAAAGTATTTATATTTCACATAAATACAAACTATTTTCCTAAAATGGATTAATGTTCACCTTAGATATAACTGAAACAAGACTACAATGGTTTTTCAGTGATTCTACCATCTGTCTTAAACACCCGCTTTCCACTACAATTATGTCACCAAATCCCATAACAACCTCCAAATGTTAAGGGAATACCATAAGAGTCCTCCAAACTCTAACAATAAGACTCAAGAGACTTGGGAGACATGGAAGATATAATCAAGAGATAGAATTTCATGAAAAGTTGACAGAGTTGACAAGCAGTGCTATTTTTCTTATTTATTGTATTTAAAACTATGTGGAATATGTATGTAGAATAAATCTTGAGTGGGTTAATAGAATTTAACAATATGAAAATATTTCTTATTCACCTTAAATTTGTGAGAAATTACAGAATCGACATATTTAGCTGAAAATCACACAAAATATAAAATGTCATGAAATCATGAGAACACCACAGTGTATCTAAAAGTTTGCCTACATGCGTCAAAACTTAATTTTGGAAGCAATTAGACCTTTTGACTAAAAACATGACAAAACAGAAAACGGAACAGATTGCTTCCTACAATCTTTTTAGGCTTTACATAAACCAAATGGATATGATTGTAAGCAAATACGTTTTTGCTTTGAAATGATAATTTTCCATTAATTATCTAGTAGACTCTTCTGGAAAGTCCCAAAAAGAGTAGTTTTCTAGAAAATGACATATTTTTAAATTTGTTTGTTGGTTTCAACTGCTTTAGCAACATCATAGTGTAAAAAGGGTTTCTAAGGGCTCCAGAGCACCAATTTAGAATGTGTGAGTGTCATGGTGCTGGAAAGCAGTGATATGCAGCTGAAGATTGGCCCTCTAAAGTTCAGCATGCCAGCAGTAACTCTAGAGACAGTTACACTTAGGAAGATCCTTTTGAAATTGAAAATCTTGTGCAACTTCTGTGAAAATTGCAGCATCCTGACAGAACACAAAAAGGCAGAGTAAACTTGAAAGGGATTAAAGTCTAAACTGACCGTCAGAAGCCAACTAGTTTTTCTAGCTTTGAAGAAGAAAATAATTTAAGAAATATACAGGAAAGATTATCTACAGGAAAATGCTTATAAGTCTAAAAGTTATGATGTCAGCTGAAACGAATAAAAAAGACTTATTGAAGAAAGTTCTGCGGTCTGAGTACTGTACTTCAGTGAAATATACTAGGTCATACCAAGTCCAAGGGCTTCCTTTACTTGAAACTAGAATAGTTCGTCTCCCATTCAAAGTCGTCTGGGGAAAGTTCTCTGCTTTGCAAGTCAGTTTTGACATGGCCAACCTGTCACCTGGATGATTATGTCAATCTCACATATGTCAGCTGACGAGAGCACAACTGGCCTTAACTCAAGGAAAAGGCCTTCGAGAATGCAAAGTCAAGCCAAAATTTGCATGTACAGCACCACTATTTTCAGCAAGCAAGAGAGTTGTTTATAGCAGGCCCCATTCTTTGTGCAAGAAGGATACCATCAAGAAAGGAATCTGGGAATGCTAGGATTTGAAATGACCTAGAGGAAAGCTAAAGAAAATTTATGAAGATTTACATATGGCAAGAGAAGGATGTGATTTTTCACTCTGGTATAATTTCTTATGCCAAAGCTTCAACGCAGCTCAGTAAAACTAACTAGAACTGAAAAGTAGGGGGGAGCTACAGACTTTTGTATTCTTCACAGAATCTGTGTGAAGGATAATGTTCTGAGGTTGAATTGGATACATTAAAGCTGAATACCCTAGCACAAAATACAGACTATTTTATCAAATGGCTTTGCTAAGACAAATATATAAGAAAAAAAAAGGTAAAAATGAGCAGAAATGCATTCTTTTGCACAGAGTGACCCAAAAGGAGACTATTACAACCAAACTACAGAGATATCATAGAAGTTTAAAGCAATTAAGTTTGAAGCAGAAAAAATTCCAGAAAAAAATACAACCAGAGAAAACCCAACCCAGTCAGAGCTCAAAGTACATTCAAAGTCAAAAAGGATCTGAACGAAGCCTAGTCAAACAACACCTGACTTCAGAAACCTAAAAGACACTCTTTTAGGCAAATGACTGAGGTGTCTGGTGGAGCTGTTACAGAAAGCTGACATAAATGTACCTGTAGGGGCCCATATGGGACCCTGATAACACTTAGTAAGCTACAGTTTCCAGAAACACACTGTCACTCATGTGAATGTGCTATGACAGCTGCATAAAAGAAATGTCATAGTATCGAAAATACCAACCAGAGAAAAACATAAACAACGGCAGCAAAGGAACGGCATGTCAGGGATGCCACTGGAAGTCAAAAACACACTTGCACTTCTTGGAACTGAATTTTAGAATGGTGGAAAGGGACCTTAAAGATAATCTAGTTCTAGTTTTTTGTAAAAAAAAGAGTTGAAATCCACCTTTCAGCTAAGGCTGTGATTTTCTCTGATGGCCTGAACCAGTGACAATATTACATGAATTGCATCTGAAAAACTCTCCTGTCTTCCTTAGCAGTTACAAACGGCTTGACCATTCTATTCCCTGCTGTACTCCCATCACCATCCTTTTGGCTTTTCTCTATTACTTCCCTCCCCCATCTCCAGCAAACAGAGGACAAATGTTCCACTGGCTTGACCATGAGTCTGAGCCATGTCTCTGATTTTGGAATCTGGACAAAATAATTTTTTTTTTTAATTTCAACTTCCCACAAGAACATGGCATTGGGAAAAAAATGCAAGAGCAGAAAATAAGAAAATCTTCAAATTAAAGAAAAGGATACAAATCTCTTTATATTCACTACAAAACTATGGATGTTTTGAAGGGAACTGCACTAGCAGAATAATTAGCACTATTTGAAACACTGAATCCTGCTTCTATGGAAAGTATAGTTTAAAAGTGCAATTACGATATAGTATTTACCTAAACAATTTTAAAGCTTAATAGAGTTTCAAGAAGGTTACAGAAAACAGTCCCTAATCCTCACTACCATTAAGACAGCACATGACCTTTTGTGTAAAACAGCAAATAGCACCATCTTGCCAAAATTAAGATAATCAACATTCAGCCAATATTCTCAGAGATGACTCTGCTCTTTCTGCAGCTGCAAGCACACTTGTCAGGTTTACTGTGCAATCAGAATGCAACATTAGATATAGCATAGTATTTATTAAAAAACTGGCCTGAAAAGATCAGAAAAATTTCAGTGTTGCAAAGGATGACTAACCTTTCAAAGAGATAGCTAAGCTTCAGTTTGGGACAGATTTTTAAAAAAAAATTAAATTATCTGGAACAAGAAATAAAGCATATTCCTAACTGTGAACCAGACGTAAGAATTTAAAATCATTATTTTATGTACCACATTATTTACAATCAGGTAATAATTACCAGTTGGCAATACATACAAGAATCTAGCAAAGCTTTTTAAGTACCTTTAGTAACACAACTCTTCTCTTGCTGCTGTAAATTTAATGCAGTTTAACGTAATTGCTTAATTTATCAAGCAAGATTTAAATCACCGTGAAAGATATTAAAAGATCATATTAACAATCATATTAAATGCACAGGCCACCTTGCTCTTCAAGATTATTTCAGATGACTGCAGGAATACATTAACAGAAATATGACAGAAAATCATTAGAGACTGACTCATTGAAAGAGAAGAAACTAAATCAAATCCTATGAGAACTGAGATAGACACATAATCTTTGTTACGCTGTAACTGACTCCCTGCAAATTTCTAGTTTTTAGAAGGTCTGGACTATCTGGCATAGAAATTGTAACATTACAAATGAGTGAAAGTCACCAGCTGCAATATAAAAAAAACCCTCCTATTTTAACACTCAGACATGTTTTATTAGAAAAAAGTCACTGTTCTTGGGCTTATGCTTTTGTAGAAAACATGTATGCACAAGGAAAACTTCTGGGATAATACAGCAATTTGCAGACTGAACAAATGAAAAGAGAATACTGCTACATTTTTATGGCTCTAAGGTAGCCACGCAATAAATTCCTTCAAGATTCCCTGATGACAACAAATTAGCCAATAGGGAACTCATGCTCTGACTGTTTCTGCTACTGAATTTAACTCATTTAAATTGAATTAGGGCTCTTCTATACCATATGCGCACATAGTCATTTATTTAGTAAAGCTTTTAAGCTTTCGAGTCTGAAACTTAAAAATTTCTCATTTGGTTTTGTCCCAGTTCCATTTCTCTTCCTTAATACTCTGTATTTTATATTCCCTACTGGAGAGGGAGAAGATAGGATTATCACTGTATAGAACTATGGCTCATTTAATGCTCTTTTTGATTCTCAATCCTCTGGACAGTAAGAATTTAAAGACTTCTACTTCATTCATCTGAAGGGTTAATTAGGCTCCTTCCATCTACTGTTTCCTCAGTGGGATCTTAGTCTAGTGTTCAGCAAGGTCAGCCTTGAACCATTACTACTCTGTCTATTGCATTACTTTCCCATGAAACGTTCTTGATAGCTGTAGTCTCTTTCCAGAATAAAACATGACCTATCATTTGTTACAAACACTTCTGTTCCCAAGTGACACAGGATTTAGCAACATGAAGGAAATCAGTTTGGGTTTTTTTTTTCCAACCCAGTTCTTGAATGTCTGAGATTGTATCAGAGTTTTCAACTCAAATACTCATGTGCAGATGAAGGAACTTAGTATCTGGCTTCTAGACTGATTTTAATTCCACCCCTTTTTAGGAAAAAAAAAAAGGCAAGCAAAAACCTCAGCTGAAGAGCCTTCTCTCCTTTTACAGGAACCTGCACTTGTTTTTAGGATCAGAAGAAAACTTAACCTGTTGTGAAAGATCTTCAAAAGCATCATTCCTTGAAAGGGGCAAAGTTAACAGCAGTTCCAGGTGACAATACAGACAACTAAATGGAACCAGTTCTGGCTGTCATAATATAAATGTACATGCAACGATGTAGAGTAAATGCAATTCTTAAAAGAAGGGATTAATCTCAAAATTGGAAAAAGTAATAAATAATAAGAGGAATATATTAGGCCTCTTGGGTCTACTACAATGTGAGAGTAGGTATCTTATAAAACTATTCTCAAACTAGGCCTTCACCTGTGGGTGATGCTAACACCATTATTTCATATTAGCCTCACTAAGTATGATCCACAGAACTGGATTCCTCTGAAAAGTAACTGTCATTAAGGCAAGGGATCTTAAAATGGCTCTAAAATCTTCAATGAAAAGAAAGATCTCATCTACTCTATCATTTGAAAGAATGAAGTTATGTAAAGGTAGATGATCATAGGGAAAAGCATTTCTCTAGGTAAGCATAGAGATTCAAACTTGGAGGTACTCCTTATGAAAACTGTAGGGAAAAGCATTTCTCTAGGTAAGCATAGAGACTCAAACTTGGAGGTACTCCTTATGAAAACTGTAGGGAAAAGCATTTCTCTAGGTAAGCATAGAGACTCAAACTTGGAGGTACTCCTTATGAAAACTGTACAACACCTTGCTTGACACGGAATATCAACACAACCACTGCAGCCTGTAACATCCATGTGATGAATGAATAAACCTTGGAAGAAAAGCTCTTAAGTCAGTACAAAAACATTGGTGTGGGAGGGCAGTTTGTGCAGAACTGTAAGTTTGCATAGGTAGCTTAGTGACTACCTGGAGAAACTGATGATGCAAATAAGTGTAACTTCCCAATCCCAATTTCATGCTTGTGGTCTTATGTCTAGAACTTAATTTATATTCACACTTAAATTCCACTTGTTCCCATGCAGCCACAGAAATATGCAGAAATAACAGTAAACCTCCTTCACCCAAACCAAATGAAAAGTAAACCAACCTATGTTGATTCCTTTTGGATTTGGTTGGTTAGTTGGTTTGGGGTTTTTTGTTGGTTTCATTTTGTTTTAATTTATCTCTTAATTACATAGCTTGAAACTGGAGATTTTTATAATGATTTTGCCAGATTTAAAATAGCCTGGTTAACAGACAGACATTCTGGTCAACAACTGGTGACAAAAGAAGCATTCTTGACATGGATGTACAGTGATCTTATGATCAAACCAGAATGAATGACAGGCTGAAAGACCTCAGAGATCAGCCTGGGAAAAAACACATAGGCTCATCCCAGAAGCATACAGCGTATACACATGCTGAACAGTGAAATAGCCCCTCATGGCTTTCATGAGGATGACAACAAATTTTTAGAAGGATTCATGTTGCTTCTCCTATGCTCTCACACAGCAAACAACTGAAAAAAGGAAGGAGGCAGAACCCCATGCTTGAGGGAAGTCAGAACTCAAAAAAGCAAATCAGTTGTGGCATCATGAGGAGCCTAACAAATCCAAAGAGAAAGAAGGTTCGAAATGCTGCCAAAACCTCAAGCCAGCTGGTCTAGCCTGAGGTTTTCTGAAAGAATCCAAGCAATTCCAAATGTAATTCATCTGATATACCATGATCTTTGAATAGTAATAATGAAAGTGATGCCAGAAACACTATATACATCTCCTGCTAGTGTTGAAAGATGAGACTGAAGACTTCCTTCTGGATTAAGTCAAGGCCTTTTGCTGCCTTTCTTTGGCTTTATTGGAGTTAATTGACAAAGTTACTCCTAAGAGCATAAATTGTGCAAAGCTTTGTGACTTTTTTTCTTAACCCTGAATAAAGGTAGTAGAACCTGAAAAGTCAGCTTTCTGCCTTCGTCACTCATCAGTTGGAAATTTTCATTGTTTGGGACAAATATCTTTCATTTCACAGCTCTGTTTGAACATCAAATTCATACTGCCTGATTTAAGATACTGCCTTTTTGTCAAGCAAAATGCACAACAGCAAGAAAAGGTGAACTATATTTGATGATCAGCAGGACTGTAAGAATTGGGAGATTCCGACAGTCAAGAAAACATTCTTCCTAAACCAATGTTTTCTCACCACATTTGTACCAGAAAAAAAAGCTTAACAGATCAGGTGGGTAATCCACAAGCACTGCTTCTAAAAGCAACCAGCATTCAAAGGTGGGAGACTATTGTGATAAGGAAATAAGTTATTACACTTATATCTGATAATCCCATCCTTGCCAACAGGTGCCCCATTCTCCTTCTGAAAAACCAGAACAGTTTTGGAAACATTCAGAAATACTAAGTGAGGGTTTTCACAGAAAATTGGCAGTTTAAAATTTTTTTAGTACATTTAGGACTCCTTTTTTAAATTGTAGCATCCTCTGACAGTTTCTGGGAACAAGATATAGGTTAGAATCTCAGCACTTCCTGAATTTACTCTTCTTATTCACCCTTTAGGATCCATTAGATGTGGATCCTCAGAAAAGGACAAAGTATTGGCAGAAAATTCTGCCTTAGAGAGATGCACATCTGTAGTGATATCAACAGCCTAAAGACGAAAGGTGAATTAGAGAAAAAAGAAAGAATACAGAGAATTAGCTCATATGACAAGAATTTTCATGGAATATTCACACAGAGATTGTAGCTAGAATGCTCTTGTGCAGGATCAGAAGATCAGGAAAGAAAATATACTAGATATTACCTATGAATGAAGGTGTCTCTTTTTTAGATGCAAGGATTTTTCTTACCTTCAAATTTCAATCTAGTTCTTTCATAATGATAAAAGGAAGGAAAAAATTCTCAGTTTATATCTTCTTTACATCATACACTGGTTTATATACTTCTGTTGTAACTTTCATTTGTTTGCCCTTTAAATCATAATCTTTTGTTCTCTCAGAATAAAGGATTTTACAAGTCTCTAAATCTGTTGTTTGTCCAAACTCCCTAGTCTGCTACGTATTTTCTAAGAAGACCTTATCACATGACCAATTTTGCTACAACTCATCATTTCCATTTTTACTTGTTTCTTTTACAATTTTAATAAATGCTTTAGAACAGTTGCTCTGCATTGAAACAAAAGTGAAAACCCTATTTTCTATACTTGGGTAATGTCATTAAAGAACTAACTCTTGAGGGTTAAACAAAATAATCATTCATTACATTAATGAATAAAAATCACATTAACCACAATCTTCAAAATTTAAATTTACAATAGCTAGCACCACCTTGCTACATTAATTGATGAAAGAATAATGACAAAATACTTGGAGTGGTTTTTAATTTGCTGCTCTTGCATGCAGTATGATTTATCTTAGAATTTAAAACTGTGCTTAATTGCATATTAAGCGATGGCAATATGTGCAACAAGTTTTTATTAATATCACTGCCTGTCATATTTCATATTGAAAACAATCTACATTGGCTCACCTATAAAATGAACTTGTAACAAAGGCCTACTTCCCACTAAGTAGCACATTAGTATTCTACACAGACTGTAATTGCCATTCTACTGGTTTTATAATACTCATGTTTTGAAATGCTCTCCTTGCATCTACATTAAAAGCATTTGAAAAGACAGGCATTGAGTGGTGGGAATAATTTTGCAGGAACACAGGTACATTTTTTAGATTTGACTTTGTGCATGTCTGAAAGTATTTCTTTGGTATTTGTTTTTAAAAAATTTAACTAATTCATGTACAGAGATTACTCCAGTAACTGCAGTATTCACTGCAGAGACAATCAAGTTCAAAATTGTTTTAGAAAGATACAGCATAATAGCAACACAGTTAGAGCATGCTGATACAGATAATTAAGCGACTAATGCACATTTATAATCTCTTTTAAGAATGAACTCTCCATGTTAACATGGTGAGAAGGCAAATGAAAGAAGAGGAAATGCAATACAAATACAAATGATCTATAAGAAAATTAGTATAACACGATACTTAAGGATAGTTTTGATGAGAAACTTTGAGATAGTAAAATTGGGTGTCGTGGTTTAGGAATGGTATTCTCCAATTTAGTGCACCCACTGAAGTCACGCTGCCACTTGCTTGCTCCCTTCTACCCTTCCCCTGCAGAGGGCTGGAGAGGAGAACCGGAGGCAGAAGAGCTAAAGATCATCGGTTGAGATAAGAGCAATTTACTGGAAACAGCAATGAGATAAGGAATAACAACGGCAACAATACAAATGACAGAGTGTACAAGAAAGAGGGGAATGATTCACATGCAAATAACACCTGAGGGGCTCCCTCTGCCATACTATGGTGATCTGGAAAGAGCCCCTTTCTCCTCAGAAGAGATGCCCTTCCCCTTGCACTTGGAAATGATGTGAGGTGGTATAGAATAACAACCTCCTGCTCCTGGCTATACCCCCTCCAGGCTACTGCAAAAATTAACCCTGTCCTGGCTGGCACCAGGACACTGGGAAAATGTAATGCGTCTGACAGGAGACATCCTGTGCTGCTTAACCCTTTTATGTTGTTCAAGTGCTGTGAAAAGTGACACAAATGTTTTTCCTGTTTATTTTCAGACTGGCTTTACTGTGCTTATTTATCAAATGTGAATATTATGTAAGTGGTACGTCAAGTGGTATGGTAAAGAATATAGTAAGCTGTGAAGAACAGCACAATCTGTTAGTCTAAATCAGCGAGTAGGTTGCACAAATCTATCTCTTTGTAAAAAAGTAATTCTCTGTGAGAAAATGAGACATCAGAAGCACTTTTATGTACCGACTTAATTTAAAAGGACCTACAAATCTCCTTCCCATTTCCAACTTGAAATAAAAGGTTTAGGTGCTTCACTATGGAAACCACCTATGGTTTTTGAACTGCAATACTGCAGGTGAACTGCACAGAAAAACAAAATTTAAGATGCACACTTTTCTTTAAGGAACAGTACAAAGAAAGCTGTTGGGTTTTTTAAATCAAGAAACAAATATGAATATTTACTAAAAATTAGATGAATAGCAGTTTAGCTTCCGAAAATAATCAATCAAATATACGAAGTTCTAAAACTAGAAAAATCAACAGTGTTAAAGCAAACTGTATAGTAAAATAGTAGGGAAAAATTATTAATAATGCAAAGCTGACAGAGTTGTAAAAAGATTAAAGAAAGAGCAAAAACTGTCTGACAGCAAGAAGCCGACAGTGACTCACCAGCCCACTTTGAGCAGTACACCCTAACTAGGAAATCACATCTACTGCTCAGTCTCAAATGTTATGTATAAGCAGGAACACAAATAAAGCAGCAGAAACAGTAAGATGGTAAGAAATCAGTTATTTTTAGAATTTACAACTAGGTAGTCCTTGGTAGTGTATTATATGTAGCATTTCCTTAAGTTTGTGACAAGCATTATTACCTCCATATCTGTGTGTGTATATCAGACTGCAGAAGGCTGGAATTCTACACTGTCCATAGAATTAAAATACATATATATATCTCCTTGCTTACTTAGAAATCAATGCCCAAAGGCTTTCTTTTTGTTGTACTTATATCTTAGGACGTAAGACATAACCTTCCTAATTTCAAATTAATATCCATTCATTGGTATTTCTACAGCACAACTACCCTTGAAGAGCTGGAAAGAGTATGTAAAACCAAACTAACAGAACAAGTTCAAATTTTTCAGACCAAATTTTATTACTTAAAGTTCTTACAACAAAGAAACATAAAACCAAACCAGAGCAGTAATTCTGCCTCTATTAAAAAATAATTCCAAGTTCTTCAGGATCATGTATCTGAATGTATTAAATAATATATTATGAAGTTTTTACATAGTCTTATTTTTAAATCAAGAAAGGACCAAAAAGAGCACAATGCTTGATTTGAAAGTTCCCAGAAAGTGAATTTAATTGTCTTTCAGAAAGATACGTAACTTTTTCTTAATGATGACAAACTACAGAAGGCGTTGTTTTTCTTTTTAAGTTGCTGGTATGACAGCTGAATTTTCCAAGTACCAACGCTGGAAATGGAAAAATATGCTTATGTAAAAGTGAATCTATTAATAGAAAATGTGAAAGCACTAATAAAACTGTAGGAAGTAGAACAGTTGGCAATGAATGGCACTGAAGGTAAGGTAAATATTGTAATGCAAGTAACTGACGAGAGAAGCTAAAGGAATCATAGTATATCTGTAAGTGCTAGAGTAAAAAACCCCATCCCAACTGAACAACCAACCAACCAGCCAAAAACCACAAAACAGAAAAATCAAACCAAAACAAAAAACCCCAGAATGACCCCCCTCCCCCACCCCCCCAAACAGAAGAAAGACATTTAAAGGATGTTAGCAGTAAAAGTAAAATCCCAGATAAAAAGAAAGATACCCTACTAAATGTAAGAAAATGTTAAGTAGTTACAAAAAAAAACCCCAAACCAGAAATAGTCCAGAATGGTTTCTGCTCCAATTCTGAAGTGGAAGAAGAAAAGGACATTTCTATTCCATATGATATTGTGGATCAAACTGAAAAAGTGGGGATATGAAAAATCATCTGCAACAACCCAAGGCATCATTAGGAGATGCTCTCAAGTTCTTCCCAGAGCACCTTTGTAGTATTTCTCATGATGAATTTATGTCAAAATCCATGTTAGAACATTAAACCTGGATATTAAGTCCCAGACCACTGCTTGGAAGATCTGTTTGAACAGAATAATGCATTTGCAAAAAGGCAGTGGGGCTGTCTGCTAGGGAGTTTCCTTTATCCCAGTACAGTTATGAATTGACTGGAACGCAATTCTGGCCCCTATGGTCACACTGAATTTTATGAAAATACAAATTTTCCAGTGTAAAAAGCGTTATGTTCAATACAAACATAGTATTTCATGGTTTGGACTGCAGATAAAGTATATCAAAGGAAGCAGACCTTTCTTCTACTCCAGGAAGTTCTTGGCAATAACAGACATTTGATTAAATTACAAAAACATACGTTTACTTCTACATAGTTAATTAATTTTTAAATAGCATGAAGAAGTGGAAAAATAAAATTTATTATTATGGGTAATCATTTCAGGGACTATAATTATTTCTCAAATAGTATTTGTAAGATGCCAATTTATTTTAAATATCACAGTTCACTGCTTATGCTCCTGGATACAATTGGCAACTAATAAAATCCATCTATGTTTTATTTATTAACTTAGCAGACAGATGTGCACTTACTGAATTTCACATTTAATTGCTAGTATTTCCCTAAAGCAACAAAGCCCTAAAGGTCTTGTTAGAAATATGTCAACTGAAAGTGGAGTTCTGTTTCTTAGTTTGTTTTTTAGATGCAATGCTTTTACACTTAACTATTCAGATTTCAGGAAAAAAAATAATAATTTGCCAATGACAGAAACAATTATGATTGGGTATGAGAATTGTCCATTGCTACTTCTGCAGACCCTCAATATATCACAAGGGCAATTAAACTAATATGCCTCAATTTCAGGAAAACTAAATCCATTTAAAAAGTCCACAGACTGCATTGTCAATCTTGTTTAGTAACTACACTCATAGTTGAAAAAATTCTGAAAATATTTCTATTTCACATGATGCATTTAACAGAAAATCCTGTCTCTTTTAAGTTGCTACTGGAAAAATAGGCTCCTTAGTGGTAAGTTGGTATTTTAGACGCTTGGTTTTAGACTTTTTTAAATTACTTTTTTAAAGTCTTTGGAACTTGGAACTTAGCATAGGCTGATAATATACAAGTAAGATATTACAGATCAAATTACTACAGGCATGTTATTTTCATGAGTGAAATTCTAGAAATCTGTCTCCTGCTGAGTCAAATGTAATTTAAAAAAATCACCACCCTGTGCACAGATTACAATAAAATTTGCCATGTTTATTTTATACCAGTTCCTGTATGTGCAGAAATTCATTGGGAGCCATCACTTCTGCACACATAAACTACACTCAGTTGCTCACAGAGAATTGAAATCTGCATATTGATACTGATTAAGGAGAAAAAAAGTCACATTCTTTCCTAATACTGCACTACCTACTTGAAGAAAGAAGTGATGATGAGGAATGTATCTTTAAAGACAATACAACCAGCGAAAAATTGAGATATTTTGGGTGGAGAGGTGGTGGTGTTGTATGTAGAGTCAAAAGCAATGTTGCATGCTATCTGCTATTCTGACAGAATTTCTCATACCTGCAACAATGAGAGTAAAGTGCCTTTAAAGCTGCCAGCAAAGATATTTAAAATGCCGTGCTTTGGTTCCTCTGCCTTCACTTTTCGGTCAGGAGAATCAATCAGAAGCACCTCATGATGATGAAAGATGTGCCAGGGTGCCAAGTCAGCAAATGACCCTTTGGCTCTACAGGGGAACTGTTGCGCTCTGGCTTGGCACCAGCTCTCGGCATTGGGTCCTGCAGGACCCAAGACTGATGGGCTACCAGGGTCACATGGAGAAGCAGGAGCCCTCCCAGTTGCTTCTCCTGTCAACAGAAAGAACAGCTTTGCCATGGCAACTGTGCTACATACTCTTCTATGTTTAGTACATCTTATTTTGGGTATATCTTTTGAGTTTGGTTAAAAACATAACATTTCTTCCCCATTCCAACAGTGTTAAGAATCAATAAGATGGAATTACTGGAGCAATCTCAAATATGCTTTTTTTTGTACACTGATAACCCCTCAAAATCTCTACCTGATTTCTTCTTTGAATATCTTATACTGCAATTTAAAACTGTTCAAACAAAAGCAGTAAGAGAAGGAAAATGTGGATGGCATGAAAACAATCATAAAGTAGTACAGATATCTTACATTCTTAAGATTTCTCTTTAAACCAGATATTTGTGATTGTTACTGAATACATATTACTGTAACTGATGCTTTCTTACAGGAATAATAACAAAAGTGACCAATAAAAAGTCTGAAAATGCAAATAAAATACTACAGGTTTGCTAAATGTGGTACACTTTGTGAATGAGAAGACAGAGGAGAGAATCATGTTTCAAGCACCAGATAGAAGAGACAACCTGGGCAGACATCACTGCTAAATACAGGCAGCATTATGTAAGAGTTTGTTTCATAGAGAACAAAAAATGACAAAATCATGCCTTATATAGGGCCATAATAAAAATTAGTGATACAAATTAAGGGCTATGTGAAGAACAAGAAAAAAATTATAAATCACAAGCTAAAAGGAAACTCAATTATGCCTACATGAACGAATTCTTAATTGTTATCTTAAATATTATTAATTTTAATTTCATTATATTATTTCAAGAGTACCCAAACTCAGCAACTGTATAATGTTATCACAGTATAAATCCAAACATTTAATGTAATTTGACGGAAAAATTGAGTCCTCTAGTGATTGCAACAGGCTCTGGATCAGGTCTTTAAATTTTGAATTAAGCAGTATATAGAATTACTATTAGACCATGAGTTCCAGGAAAAGTTTAGTTTCCTGCAGATGGATTTCTTCCTCAAATAAATATTTTAACAAATAGATAATGAATAACAAAACAACACAATAAGTAGTCAATACTATTGGTTTGAGTTAATTCAACATAAACCTGGTTGGACAATTGTTTACACTTCATTCATAATTTCCCTAAATTACTATACAACTATACTTTATATATAGCACTATATAGCTTTATGCAGCTGCAATATTATTGCAGCATACTCTATCAGTCTTGATCAGGGATTTTTGTTGGGTTTTGCATTGTTTTGGGTTTTTTATTCATTAATTTTAGACAATTTTATTCAATTTTATTCAATTAATTTTAGACAATAAAATTCAGATAGAGAAAGCCAAAACTCATCAGCTATTATTAAAGAATGAGGAGAATAATACTTGTAAACAATGAACAGAATCAATAACAGCTTTCAGATTTGATGTATTAATAACACATTCTTAAATTCAGCATCTGGAAAAATCTATTGTCTGTGTAGAAAGGCGTTTGGACTGAACGACTCCCTCTGACCTCAGAATCCATGAATCAATAATATAATTTAACTTTCAAATGCATTTAAAATATTTGGCAAAAAGTTAAGAAGTATGTTCTGAAATTGAAACGTATGCTAAAATACATTTTGAAGAACAGCTCTTACGATAAATAGACATATTTAAAAATGAGCAAAAAGGCTCTTGAGTATTGTTAATTTTGTCATTTGCATAAAACAATTCAGAACAGTTCATATTCTTTGAAATGCTATTCAAGTGAACACAGCTGTAATCTACTCATTACTCAGATCCTTACATGTAGCTGTGCACAACTCTATAAGGTGTCGATCAATGGTGCAGTCTTCAGTTACCTTTTTCTCCCAGTTTCTAAGACCTCTCTTAGGATTACCATTTCCTCCATCTTTAGAGATAAATTATATTACACACAGGTCTTACAGGGAATACTGAACATAAACAGGGACATCAGGAATAATCTGTCTGAGAAACAGAATTCACAGGACTCCAAATATGAAATCCCCAAAAGGCTTCCTCTGATATAAACCAGTAACTTCTGTGTAAAAATTACCTGTTTAAAATGCCTGCCAGGACACATCCAATCTACATCCTGAATTTTTATTACTGCCTGAAGAAGAGAGTTTTAACCTCCTGCAATTTGAGATCCTGACTGTGGGATGTGTTAGTAATTTTCTAAAATGAGTCATATTTTGTAAATTTTCTGTAAAGCCTCTTTCCTGATATACTAGCATTAATTATTACATCCTCATTATACCAATCTCCCCAAAACTGGCATTCACACCCTTAGAATAGTATTTCAATTTCTTCTAGAATTCAGAAAGAGAGGAAATCTGCAGTGGAGTTTTGCCTTCTTTCCCCTTCTTTGAAAATTTTGACCATAATTATTTAAGTTACTATAAAATATAAATAGGAGTTTAATAGTTCATATATATGGATGAAAGGGTGCCAAAGTGTTTAACCCCACCCCTCACCCTGAGATAGATTGAAGTATTCTTATGTCACTCCCAAAAGATGCTCATCATGAATGTATTTCAGCACTTCAGTGTTTGACATCTAACTTTAATCACTTGTTCACTCCAGTACAAAAGGACTACTCCTTGTATAACAACTTTTCATGTTCTGGTAGATTATTACAACTGCTCTTCCCCCTCAGTCCTCTCTTTTTCCAGATTATTTTATGGAAACTGACATTTTGTCAACAGTATCTCAAAACACATCAAACACGCACACATAAAATCCCATGAAGATTACTTATAAAAAATGGAAATGCCCTATTCTATGACTCATTGTACTTTTAAATAGATGTAAAACTTTAAAAGCATACCCAAACTACAAATTACCAATAATTTTCTGTAGTAATCATAATTTATTCTTAACATTTTAATCAAATTTTTCTCATATTTTTCTCATTTTTCTCATATATCATATGTTGCCTAGCTATATACTAGCATAATTATAATGAATATTACATTACAACTATAATGAATATTGGGCAACATTTCACAGTCCTCATCACAAAGCACCTTTTACTGCTGGGTGTATTTAGCAACGCTATCTATAGAAAACAGATGAATTTTGAGAAATATCTTAATAAGTTTTCCATTATTTCAAAAGTTACACTTTAAAGGTGATTAGTAATCTTTTATAGCAAATAACAAAATAGTATTATATAAAAAAGATAATTTTGTAAGCAGTTTAATTCCCACGTGACTCTCTAAACTCATTAGGGGAGCAGAAACCTTCTCCCCTTTTGTTAGTCTTAAATCATGTGTAAGGAGAATCTCAGCAGCTTTAAGCTTGCCCTGAAAGTTAACTTCCTCTACTTTTTCTACAGTGGTATCTACACCGAAGAGAAACAGACAGGTATAGTTTAGAAAGAATTGTCTTTTACATGATAATTAATTTTAAGAACCCATGACTGTGGAAAACTGTATCTTAAATAACCCAAAAACTGAAATCAGTTCCTACCTTCCAGAAAGAAAACATAGGTATGAACTTCTAATTAATTCGAATTTAAGTAGATTCTACTTCCAAGCTAAGTAGAGCTGAGAAATTCTTGAGCAACCACCATTCAGAGTAAACTAGTGGGATGCATTCCAAAGGTTGGTCAAAGCATTCACTTGCAGAATCACGAAACATCGAGGAATTTAAGGTCTATGATTCAGACTATGTTCTTTAATACTGCAAATAATGATCTTATTTATTTTATGTATTTTCTTAATGTACTACTAGCTATCTGCTTTTATTAGGAATGGCAATTTAAAATCCATATAATGACACTACAAGCCTAATTTGGTTTTTTTATGCCATCTTTTATGCTATGTTTGGCTATGGTTTGGTTTTTTTGGTTTGTTTTTCTTTTGGCAAAGGGCAGTTGCTCCTGTTACTATAGAGAATGGACGATGTTCAATTAGAAGAAATACTATTCAGCATTTTTTCTTTTCTTGTTATATGCATGGGCATGAAATGTGTAGCATACAGAAATAGTACTTTCTTTTTTTTAATGACAATCCTTGCTATAATCCCACTCATACCACAAATATTACTTTAACCACATAAATGCTTTTAGAGAGAGGTAATGATTTGCTACTTTTAAGAAAGAAACTTCTAAATATTTAAATGTAGGTGCTAATCTATTCTTGGCTGTCTAGGACATGATTTTACAATGCCTGCCATTAGACAAAAATGTAATAAATACAAAGCAAAGCCCATGCTGGCTTCTGTGAAAACTGCAGACACTTGTATCTTCCTCTACACATATAGAAATGCCCCGAGAAAGAAATCTACAGGAAAAAAGTTCCAGTCTGAATGGTAAACATTTTCCGAAATTTACAAATTGGAAAAAAGCTCTTATGATGGAAAACACTATAATTTACCTGATCTACAGTGTGGGTGAATTATACTGTGTGAGAATTGATTCTTTTGTCTTGTTACTGAGAGAGAAAAGTATTCTTTTCACATTATACCTGAAAATTTATTCTGTTTTCAGCAGATGGTACAATAATATCTTTCAACAATACAGCATTTATCTGACAGAAGCACAACTCACTAGTCTAATTTTGCTATCAATATCGGAAATACCAACTGGAATTATACACCATTTACTTTTGAGAAAAACATACCAATTATCTAGAATTACTTCTTATTTTTAGTGAGAAGGAGTTTTCAAGCTTATAAGCACCTTGCCCTCTTCAGCCTCAGACTTCTGGTGTTACCTTCTCCTGGCTACTCTGGAGCTAAGGGTCTGTGAAAGACAGACAAGGTTTGGTATGTAACCGGGTCTGAGAAGTAAAAGGAAGGTTATTGTGACGGGGTTTAGGTGGCTGGAAGGGAGGTGTGATAACATCAAAGACCTGGCAGTAACACAGTGTTAGCAGATAGGAATAACTAGACAATGAGAATACAAGATATCCACATGGACACAGAAGACAGGTTAATCACAGTGAAGGATCACCGTGTTGATGACTCCTGCTACTGGCAAGTAGTGCTCTAGATGTAATTTGAATCCTCAGTAATCCCTGGCCATTTCCCCATTCTCTGTGCATGGCCTAAACAGCAGTTTACCTCCCCCAGAAGCAAAAACAATGCATGTTCTCTGACAGGAGTGGACACAAAGAAAGGTTCATCAAGATTACCACAAAAGCCACAAACTTCCCAACGAAACTACACATCCAGATGAAAAACAAAACAGCTCCTAAAAGATCCAAGTACTACAGTTTCTAGAAAAATAATTTTGCTAGCTTGCTCAAGTTATTCAAGACCCTTCTTAAAATCAGACAACTTCTAAATTAAACAGATAGATAAGCTAATGTGTTGCTTTCCTTAAAATTGCTTCCTTCATTAAAATAATTTAAAAATAACAACAGCAAAGATATGGAACATATTTAAATGTTCTAGCTGTAACATACTTAAATTAGTTCTAGCTGTTACTTAAGGTCCCTCTGAAATATCTTTCAGCCCTGGAAGACTAAGGGATAACTTAGAGGGCTATGTGCTATCCTTCAGGTTTCTTAGGTATATGAAAGGTTTTCTACAGGATGTTTGAGAAAATGAGGAGTTTCAGAGCTTGTCTCAATATTCACCTTATGTTCCCATAAACTGATAATTATTTTCTTCACTAGTTCGTAAAGTTACTGGAGTGTTACTGAAGCTCCTATAAGCTCTCCTGAACAGTATTTCCTGGTAGAAAAATGACTTGTCTCTATGTCTTAACAGGTTTTCTTTGAGGAACTCAACTAATTTCCAACTATAATCTCACTTCTAGAAAATTTATCAAACTCAGCAGGTTTAGAGATGATAGAACAGCAGAAGTGATGGACACACCAGAGGATTGCGCTACCATTGAGAGTAATCTCAAAAGGCTGGAGAAACTGGCCAAGAGAAATCCTGAGTTGCCGCAAATGGAAGTGCAAAAAATGCTTTGAGCAGGTTGTTATACTAAATCATCTCCAGATGTGGTTTTCAACCTTTTTGATTCCATAGTTCTACAGTCATTCAAGGAATTCACTCTGTTTCAGTTAATCAACAGGACTGAATCATAGTTAACATAATAAAATTGTGTAGGAAGAACTCAAAATAGTTAACTTAGTTACTCTAAATTCTTTTATAATTTATTCCAATAGGCAGAAATACTACTTAAATTTTTAACTCTATTACTCCACTCTCTGTTTTATATTTATCATACACAATTTGCTATGCTATTCTGTATTAAATGTTGTAGCTAGGCTTAGTAAAAGAGCTTTGATTAAATGATAAGGCTGCACAGAGTTCTTGAAAACTGCAAGTTCAGCTAGAAGTTTAATAATCTTAAAACTCAAGAGACACTAGCACTAACTTTTAATGAAAGAATTAATTATAAAGATGAAATAGAGCCCAAACGATCTTGTTTCAAGACAATACACCCAGAGGTTTAATTGTGCTTTGCCAACTCAATTCCAGGAATGACAGATGCCAAGAAATTCAAAACATACAAGCTACATCTTCAAAGACTGCACTATAATCATGCAACATGGGATGCCATTGTCTAAAAGAAAGGAGAAATACACATACATTTTTCTTCTATTTTCTCATTTTCCTGCTTTATGCATTAGACTTCTCCCTATGTGAATTGTTATTGGAATCAAGTGAAAAGAATCCATTTTTATATAACAGAAAGCTAAACTGGAGTGGATTCAAGAAAGTTATTTTCTAAAATTACTTTTAATTTGGTAATGTTTGTTCTACATGCATTTCAAATGGATACCTCATCAGGAAAGAAATAATTATACAAGATATGCAATAAAAATTGTGCTGCCATAAATTCTGTGACAGTGAATGTGTGCACTGTGGTTCACCTCAGCAGAGGTATCTGGTTACCTGCATTTCATAAAAGTTCAAGACTGCAACCAGCAATGTCTTAATCCTTAATCTAATCAAGGCATATAAATCATATATCCTGCCTGAGAATACTTCAGCTTCTCTTTCAGGAACATCTCCAACATCAACAAAATATTCTCTGCTGTGCAAGTCCTGGACATCCAAGCTCTATACCAATCCAGCAACTCATATAACTAACACTCAGATCTAAACACACTCAGCTGCTGCTCCCCTTCTCCCTCACCACAAACCTAGTCTAGTATGCCACTATCTCATTCCTGTATCTCCAAAGCCCTTATGAGTCTCAATTAGCTCACTCTTATTCTGACCTTTACTCAGGCTCACCAATACATTAGCGCCACCAAATCAGCTGTGGACCAAGGCTACATCATCAGTGACTACCTAAAACTGAACCCCCAGATTCCTAAATCCTCAGCAAAACAACCTTAAATCTATCTCTGATACTTTCTATAAAGATGTTCAGCTTTAGCTCATCAAAACATATATCCTTAAATTAAATCTACATGAGAAATCCTGTCAATGTAGCAATGAATAGGAGTTGCTGCTGGCACCAGGTGTGAAACCCACTTTCCCCTCTGGGCACAGAATTAATAGTGGTTTGCTGTCCTGCTAGATCAAGCCTTAACCAGCCAGCTAGAATGCTATCACCCAAAATACATACTAAGTTTAAAATATGCTGTGGAACCACATTTCATCTTCCACATGACTCAGTTGTGCAAATCGTAATTCCAACCTTAGCTACAAAACAAACTCTAGTCAGCTAATCCCTTTCATTCCAGATATAAACCTAGTCTCTTAATGACTTCTACATCTGTTAAATCCAATAGAAACAAATTCTGCTTGTTTCAGAGCCAAACTTGGGACAGCAACTCCTGACTGTGGCAGCAGCACCTCAACATTTTAGAAAGCACCAAACAAACAGCAGTTAATTTTCCTAGTCTTTAAAATTGTGATGGTTATGCATAAGCTCTACAGGTAGATAAACACAGCTTCAAAAATATTTTTAGTAAAACCAAACAAAACCAACATATGAGGTTCCAATGGGCCAAGATGATGTTCTAAGTCATTATGTACAGGACTACCACAGATGTTTAGAGAGGCAAGTGTGTGCAAAGCTAAGAAATCCAAGATATTGATGTGTCCTGTAAAATGAAAAGAATGTTTTGAAAGAAAGATGAAGTTATGATTTCACACTAGTATCCTCTAAAATTCCATCATTTCCATTTACTCTTTACTGTATTTATTTAAGGTCTTAAAGACAGCTTTAATTATCAAGCTGCAGTCACTCTTTAAACAAAAAATTATTTTATCAGTAATTCCCAGTTAGAAATTCTAGGGCTACAACCCTTTTCCATTTTATAAAGATATGAAATACTAAAGCAGCAAATAGACTGCAAAGCCACTGACACACGAACTGTGCATTTATAATATATCCCAAAAAAGCATTTAGTGAAACTGTGTTGAAAGCATGCATAATGAAGACTTTAAACAATTCTCCACAACTAAAAGCCAAAGGTAAATCTGTCACAAAATCTGTTGCCTTTCCTGGAAATTGAACTTCGAAGAGCACATATGGTATATATGCTATTCACACAGACAACTGCAATATCCAAAAAGCATTAAGGAAGCGGTGCTTAATTTTCTGCAACATCATTCCATTTTGCAAATCATTGTAAGCAGGAATGCTCCATGAAGAAGGAAGTTTAACAGGAGCATTAAAACTATCTATTTGAAGACACAGGCTTAAGTAAAAATCAAATCGCCTTCCTGATTAGCAGGTATACCACTTATGCCACAGAAATCTGATGCTTCTTCCTTATTCATGTTCTGCTTTCAGGCATGCAAAAGAACTAAATGAGCTGTAAAGAAAGCAACAGGAGAAGGACAGAATTAACACTGAGAATAAGGAAGCAAAAGCAGCATCAATCCACCTTAAAAAAAAGTGTAATGAAAGCTTAACTGCATCAGAAATTCAAATGGGTAATTTAATTTAATTTTTAATCATGTTATTTTCGGTTTTCTTGGGTTTTGGCTTTTGGGGGTTTTTGTTTGGGTGGTTTTTTGTTTTGTTTTGGGTTTTTTGTTTTGGTTTTTTGGTTTTGTTTTGCTTTTTTTTACACTCTGATTTTGTGCACAATTTGAAACTAGAAGATTTCCAGGAATATTACTTATTAGCTTTTTGAGGTATGATATATTTTGATATCTGTAATTAAGCATTTTTCCTTTTCCAGAATTATGTTTCCATGAATGACATGATTCCCCAATATTAAGAGTAATAATAGTCTAGTCGACAGAGTTCTCCTCATATAATCAATATTTGCTGCTTCTGTTCCCAAACACACCTGAGGTTTTCTGATTACATGTCATCCTCAATTTTGCCAAGCACCTAAGTGTCATCAAAGCCCTGCTACCTTTTAGCTCTGCAGGAATACTTCTAAACTCCTTTCTCCTTAATGCTATCATTTCAAGATAATATGAGAGGGAAGAGAAAACTGCATGAACCATTTGTCATTTTCCAGTTCTGTCTGACATGTAAGCATCTTAAAATCTAATCTGTAATAGGGGATGACATATGCAGCAAAAGCAGGTATACACTTCAAAGGTGTGTGGCACTCTTGGCATATACCAAGTCTTGACTGATTCTTTCATTCCTGCCTTTCAGGGAGGAGATCTATGTTTTCCCAAATCTGTATCCCCACATTAGGTATATAAGAAAAAAATGCAGATACAATGATTATTCTATCCATTCATTATTTCCTTTGTTATCAGTAGGATCAGCAGTCACATGGAATAAAAAGTAACCCTACATTTAGCCAGAACACTATTTTGCAGCATCTTTAACTATTCACAATTTGAAATATGCTACAATCTGTGCTTACCAGCATAACAAGGAAAGAAATGACATCTTAAAAAGGATGAACAGATGTCCAAATGCAAGTTAAATTATTTTCATATGGTCTACGTAACACCAATCTCTTTCTTTTTCCTAGGTGAAGAATTATTAATCCGATGCCTCAGCAAAAGTCAACAGTAGCAATTACAAAAAAGCCAAATATGCTTGATGGCCATTTTAGTACAGACTGCAAAATGTATTTAGCTTCTCTAGCTGCATAATATTCTCAGTTGTTTTTTCTTATTAACTATTTTAGCCATTTTCTACCATACTTGAGAAAAAAATAGTATGGCTTTTTGCTGTAAGATTTCCTTAAGAAACCTTTATTACAATAATTATGAACTTATGGTTGAAGAGACTAGACATACCGCATAAATGAAGTAAACTTCTTGGAAAGAGGAGCTTGTCTGAAGAATTCTCTACATCACGAGACACACATGCATTTGGAAAAAAGCAAATGGTGGGTACCACACCTGCTCAGAGCAACCACTGGACACAGAATGGATGCATGGAGAAAGGCTTATGAACACAAGTTCTAACATTAATAGCTCAGTTCTTTGCACTTTAGACCTTTTGATTATCTAGCTGAACCCAGCTACAGGAAAACTTCATTTTTGCCTGATGAATTGATTACCAACTGAGTTAGTATAACTTGACATTCACAATGTCTCTAATTTGCAGGACAGCTAGGAAAAAAAAGGCTCTCCAGCCACAGGGTTATTTCAGCCCTTCATTTGCTTCCATATAGAGCTGTTTCTGTGTAGTTTGACATTCTAGTGACATGACTATTAGCTACACAGTGCTGAATAGCAACAAAAATCTTGGAAAATACTCAAAATCATAGTGCTTCTGTGCTCCCCTTTGCTCTTTTTCTTCCTCAATACATTGCCTGCATAGACTGCTGGTTTTACAGGTCTTCCTATTTAGAGGCACATCAGACACACCATAGCTTGAATGCATCTTACAAGAAACTCCAATCCACATACCCTGCACAATCAATCATCACCAATCACCAACCACTTGTGTACGCTAACAGAATTTGAATACCTGGTAACTAGGTTAACTTATTAATTACAGTAACAAAAATATAATTTGTTCCAAACATCTAATAATGTTACTTACATAAGTTTGTCAGTGTACAGATAGGAGTATGCTTTGCATGACTACCTGTTACAATGTTCTGCAGGATCAGGCATTCCCTGTAATAACATTTCTTGCCCAGACCATCCAAAAGGACATTCTCCTAGAGATATTATGGGATTTTTGTCCCTTAACTTGGAAGTCAAAACCTGAAATATCTGCATTTCAGCTTATCAACTTAAATGCCCTTTCTCAAAGCCAGAAGAGAGAAGCAAACAGCTCCAGGGCCAATTATCATAATTATGTAAGAGAACATAGGTTGGACAAGAAGTTATTTTTCTCCTCCCTTGGCTACAATGGAAAATTAAAGTAAGAAAGCCAGATGGAAACATTATAGAAATCTGAATTCAAGTGAGACAAATCCCACCTTACGTCTAACTCCTTCGGCTCTTTTGAGTCAAAGCTGTTTTGTTGTAATGAGCTCGATTCTCAAGAATTTATGTAACATTCAACAAAGCCTTGCATGACTATCTATCTTCATGTTGGTAAATTTTTAGTTAACTTCAGCTGCTTGGTTGACTTTTACAAGAAGCAGACAGCAATGTCTACTACATACACCTAAACTAAAGAGGATAAATCTCACCCTTTATATCCTGTGTCATTTATTTCAGGTGAGAACTTAGTATGCACATTTGAATTTAGACGTAATGCTTACATAAAATATTAAGAATTACATATACCTTGGTGTTTTGATTTAAAAACAGCAAACAAACAACTACTCAGTGTACAGCTTTTGGGATAAAAGTATTTTAAAGTTTTTAAAAAGGAAAAGTCACATATAGAAAGTAATGTGATATGAAACTGAGACAAGCTACGCATCAGCAATTACTGAATAACAGAGCTTTCCAAAACACTCAGAGTATGTCTTCCTTTCCTATTTTAAAATCTGTTTTCTGGTTTTCTATTTTCTTTTTCAGAATTCTTGGAATAAACACTTCAGGGGTTAGAAATGGGCAGTAAACCAATATGTGCTTTCCATTTCTGGCCCTCTGTTTTTCAAAGTTATCATAAAAGAATATCTGCTATCATGGAGAGGAGCTCAACATTTGAAAAATAATCCATCTTCCACAGTATCACTCTGAAATCCTAGTATCTTACAATTCTATCTGTTCTGCAATAGGAATCCAATTGGGGATCAGAAAATTTCTATTTCACAGTAAGATAAGGTTCAATTACTGTATTCTTATAAATTGTATTTATGAAGCATGAGAGGTTCCTATTATAGATAAAAATGAAAAGCCCATATACAACATCTGTAAAAATAAAGGGATCCAACTGAGTTTATATTAGTATGATTTTGCATAGAATTCAGCATGCTGGCGTCGGCAACACACTTAAGCATGGGCTTTACTTTGAGTACATGATGAAGTATTTGAATCAAAGCAAACTACAAACTTGAGAGCTTAGAAACATTAAATTTGTCTTAACCGGGCGGAAAATCAGGATAACTATACTGTTTTACATGCTCCTTACTTTTATTTTCTATATTAATATGTGGAAATATTGTATACAAAATTATATTATTCATGTATTTTACATTAATTTGCCATATTGTAAGATTAAAGGATTTAACCAATTAGAGAACAATATAAAAATATTCAGAATAATCTCTGTACTTTTCTGTTGTAGTTTAATAGAAACACTCTCCTATAGCAAACCAAATTTTTTAACTTGTAAAGTATGGAGCATAGATAGTTCTATAAACCTGTGTGTCACAGACTGATAAGTTTGTTCCAAGAGGACACAGTTACAAACTCTCTAAAATCAGTCAGAATTCTAAAATTAAAAATTTTCTGTATTTATCAAAGATGTATACAAAACCTGCAAGGGGCTGAGCTGAGCACACTTCCTACTGAAGACATGATTGAATATAAAGTAGCATATTCCTGAATGCATGCATTTGCAAACTATCTGGAGCTTAGCTCAAGTCTTAATGAGGAAGTTGAAACAGAAATGTTGAGCTATCTAGACGATTCATTCAGAAAAATTAAAAGGAATTTTGTTTTCAATCCAAGTCAGTGTTGAAAAACATCTTCAATCGAAAAAAAAAATTACTATTAAAAAAAAGAACAGAAATTTGCTTGGATGAATAAGCTATTTTTTCAATTTTTGTTTTCCATCAAATGTTCAAAAGTTAATTGCAAGCCAATCTGAATACATGCTTTAGATAATTCTTTATTTCTCCTGTCTGCCAACTACAACAACAAACCAAACTAACAATGAAGCAAAGCAAACCTCATGTATTTTCACACCTCTAATTATAACTAAAATTCAGAGTCCTAATTTGATTGTTTTAAATGGGAGACATCCATTGCAATTAACAGTGGTTTTGCTTAAGTAACAAAACACAATTAGTCTACTTGTCAGCTAATGAAGTTTGATTATATGAAGTATTATCTTTCTGCAAATTCTAATTTAAGTACTTATGGAGTTTTTTTAAAGCTGGCCTTTTGTTTATTTCAAACTGATACTGTATCAATAGATTTGATGATAAAACAAAAAAAAAATACTTTAACCCTTTTTAGAATCATACCTATCAAAAGTCAAGCTACACAAATTCAGAAACATCTAGAAGCAGATCTGCAAATCAGGCAGTCAGAGTTCAGAGTCCTACTGTGATGTAATTCCAGAATATTATCACATACAGAACATATGAGGGTTTGTAAATGAACACATTTGGACTAAGTGTAAGAATGCAGGAACTTTAAAAACACTGACTTCACCGCGAGCTAATCAAACAAGAACTTCAGTTACTTTTCCTACATGTAGTGGTAGCTTTTCAAAGTCTTACAGTGTCAGCTACAGATTGACAGACGCCCAGTTCCTGAGGCTTCACCAAATATGAAAGCAATAAAAATAATTACAGAATGGCAAGGTTAAGCAGTTCCATAGTAACTAACTCAGCAAAGTTCAACATTCAACATGAGCTTGAAATCACTGTAGAGCACTGAAAGGTTCTGTGCTGCCGTTGGCAAAACTCTAAAAAGAAAAATTACTAATTCTGGTAAACAGGTGAGATTTAAAAATGTTAAAAATTAACAATTTCTTTAAACTTAAAAAACAATTATTGTTTTTAATTACACACTTCCCCATCCTAACATTTGTTAAAAGTCTGTTGACATTTCTTTGCCATCAATAAGTCTTCTCTGCTACCAGTGACCTAAAGTAAGACACAGCTCATTGTCAAATTCTTTCAAAACTGGCATTTTTAGAGTATGATTCAAACATACTAGAAATCTGGGTTGGAAATTACATATTCCCTCTCCAACAGTCCAAACTTATTACTATATCATATCCTAGAGAGAAAAAGAATTAAGTTAAGACTCTCTGAGCAACACTTAAGCCTTTTGTTATATTAGACCACTGCAAAATAAATCAATGGTGAATGTTTTTGATAAATATCAATAAATTTACTTGCCACCAAATAAAAAGTTTTTAGGATAGTGTAAAATTAAGGTGCAAACCCAAGTGAAGCAGAACACTTTGCATAAAAATAAAAACCAACGCATAAAAACATATGAAAAATCTATGAAAACCCCATTTATTTCATACATCTCTTTTTAAAATATTAAAGGAACATCCATTCTCTCTCTCTCCCATCTATAGTTTACTGGAAAAAATTTAACTTAAGAATAAATTTTACTAAAAATTCTGTTCTGCTCTTTACCTCCTACTCGTAGCAAACTAAATACAATATTATCTGCTGGATAACTTTTGCATCAAGAAAACTAGTAATTTGAAATAATAATAAGATGAAACATGAACTCTAATACTGAAATAAAATAAAGCAGCTGACTTTCCAATTTCACATGAGCTAGAGACAGAAATAATTCTTTGTGTTCAGCTGAATACCAAAGTTGTATTGTCTGCAGAGTCAACAATTTATACATTGCACTAAGTCTTCTACGTAATTATTTCAAGTATTTTGCGTATTATATAGTACGATCTAAAACCCTATACTTTTATTTATTATACAGTCTGATAATTTTACTTTTCCATATGGAATTTTCTCTTACTTTATGCCTCTTTTCTTGAATTTACTGTTTAAGGCATCTCCTCGCATTTTCTGCATCTTCTTAAATCTGCATATTCTATAGGATGATGCTTTTTCTACATTTTAAGAAACAAATAAATACAGCCCAAACACTCCCCAAGTCTCCTTGGCCCTGTTCAAAAAGAAAAGATGACAGTACCTGGTGAGCCTGCAACAACTGCTCAGCAAACTGACGGACTTCCAACAGGAGGAGCGATATTAAAGAATTTCTTAGTATGATGTTCCTTCCTAGCAAACCCAGCATTTGTGATACAGAATGCAGTGCCTGAAACTAAAGAGAAATAACAGTATATTTAATCTTTCAAAATGCATCTCTATCCTTTTTATCCCAAACAATTACCTTAAGTAGAAATGGGATTTACATACTAAAATATTAAAGAAAAAAGTAAAATTCAAAATTTAGTTTAAAATTCTAGTGATTACATACATATAAGATCTATGAGAAACTGACATCCATCCTTGAAGGAGTAACACTACTGTCACATGAACAAACTCCTCCAAAGATGTGAATTCCCCAGGACACAGCTTTTCAGTGTTAGATGTCATCATGCCCATCTGCTGACATAGAAAATTAGTGACTACCCTGTACATACAGTTCTTCTGTTTTTCACAGCTAGACAAATGAATGAACAAAGCCTTTGAAATTCAAACATGTAAGCTGAGAGCTGTACTAGGGTGTTCTGTCAATATAATTATCAGGAAAAAACTTTATTAAATGTTAACTGCTAGAAGACACACTGTATTTTCAACTTCAAAAAATTCACTTTCATATTGTTAACAGTGCATTTCTCCTGAACCACAAAAGGAATGATGTAAACTTACATGAGAATTATGTTAGTAATTTTTTGCCCCAGTCTTTTCTACTAAAAAAAAGTTAAACTGTTTTTTTGTTCCCTGAAATTGAAATAAATAGCTATTATGTAATGAAGCATAGTGTTCTACCAAGTACACCCAACTTTTCTAGATAAATATACTGGAGTTCTTTCAAATGAAAAAGAAGTAAGACATTAAATACAATTACCATAACTTGTATTTTTATATAAATGCATACACCAACAGCATCAATATTCAGTAACTCTTCATAAATGAGAATTTTTGACTGACAAAAAGATATTCTGACTCAAATTTGTATGCCTAAGAATAACTATTATGTCTTAACCACTCAAGAGCAGATCACTGCATCCTATTAACAATCTAGATTATACCTCTAACCAACTCACATGCGTATACACATATACACACTCACACATATATATGAATAAAAATACTTGCCCACTATTTACAAGTTTGATTGGATGAATCCTGCTGGAAAACTTTTCTAAACACATGAAAGGCAGGAAGGCAATCCAGGAGCAGTCAGCATGATTTTATTTAGGGGGAATATTTACCTCAACTTTACCATGGTTTTCAACACTGTCTCTTGTAATATCGTCACTGACCAAATTTTGGGTTAGGTAAGTGGACAGCAAGGTGGACTGAAAATTTTTGCTGTAAAAGCCATTAATTACGCAGCTTTGCATTTACAGCTCCTGCTTGCCTGCCTCACCAACAGCTGATGCCATGCCTATTTACCAGCCTTTTCCAGCTGAAGAGTTGGATCAGCTTGGTTATCATCTGCTCAATGTGAGACTCCTATTCACAGTCAGAACAATCCAGCTTTAACAGAACTTTGCCCTCAGTCATCTCACTTCTGCATGTAATCCCAAAACAAATATGAAAAGAAATCTATGAAAGACACGCAAGTCTCAAGTTCAAAACCAAATCTGCAGGCAGGCAGAGATACAAAGTAAACTCCTCCTATTAAAGAGAATTCATAAATTGTACACATATAGCTTTGAAAACCTGTGTAATTAAAATCATTCATCAACATATACACCAAAGAGTCTATAAATATGAAATGTGAATGAAGATGAGATAAAAATAGGTTTCTGAACAATTAAAATGATATGAAGGGATAATGTAATGCATGCACCTACCTGTGCTTTGAGTATGTATGAATTAAAATGAGAATTTCATATGCTGGAAATATATACCCTTCCAAACAAAACAATGACTCCTCTTGCTAAAAACAAACTAGAAATTACAGTTTTGAAAACACCTTCCACAGTATCTACTAGAAACAAGTTTGTGGCACCTGCATAGTTCTGCTGTGACAGTACCCATGTTCCAAAGGGTACAACTGCTTCAACTCAAGGTTTAAAAAATGTTTTAAAAATAGCACATTTTTCATTAAAGTTGCAATTAATTTTTATTTCTTGTAATAAATTAAGGTGGGATACATATTTTACAGTTCTATATTTTCAGGACATAACATTGAGCGTACTTGCTAATTTGCCTTTGGTGAGCAAGCAAACCAGGCAATCCAGAGTAGTTTTCCAGTGTAACCTCTCCCAAAGAACATACTAAAACATGATTATTGTTGTTCTTTTTTAAGCTCTCTTCTATTTGCTTACATGATTTTTTGACAGAGAGTGAAGCAATAAATTTTTTTTGGTGCAATTATTAATGCTAGCAGCTGGGATTTAACTAAAATAGGATCTTTCCAAAATTTCCATATTCTTTATATGGCCTGGCAAGTGTTGCCATTTTTTCTAGCTGGAATTTTGGAGGACTAGATAACAGGGAAGCTTGAAATTTAAAGCCTAAGCCTCTAATGAGAGAAGTAAATAGGTATTTTGTATTTTGTAATGATGCCACTTAGGGAACTTGAGATATGGGTATCAATGCCACTGAAAAATCCCACAGGTGAATTTACTAATATTTAAGAAATATTCTTACTAAACATATCCTTATATGTTTAATATAACTATTTCATAGTAATATATTACATAAAATGTATTATAATTATATTTAATAAATATTAATAGTACTTTTAAAAATCCCACTGATTTATTAAAGGTCACCAATTTTACACTGTATTTTGGTATGTCTCTTATATTCCTATAAGAATATCTTCAGAAATTAAGTATATTTTAATAAAATAAGAGAGAACAAAGAAGGTTAAAATCATGTTCACAGGCTGCATACGTTAAATGCATGCAGAACAAATCATAGCATATAAGCCGTAAATCTGTAAATAGCAAACAAAAGTAAGACTTTGTTGTAGAACAATGCTCATGTTTTGCTAATTAAACTCAGGAAACATTCAAACTAAAAAAAATAAAATAGTATTGCAGTTTCATTAAAGATAAAAGCATATGTTCAGTTCTCAAATCCAATGCTAAAAAGGAAAAGAAATCTTTCAATTCCTTGGGCTTGTTTTATGGTGTAGATGAAATAAAACCTATCCATTTCAGGAATTCTCAGTTAAAAGCAGTCATAAAATTAGATTGTAAAAAATATATCATTAGAAACAGGAAATAATGGAGCTTGGTTCACTATTCAGGCCCTGCATCACCTCTTCCTAGCCCTCCTCCCACACCCCAGGTTCTACTGTCTTCCCATGTTAGTCAGGATGCAGAGGAAGTGAGGGCAATGCTGTGACAGCAGCTGGGAAGGATGTGTGGATTGTCAAGCTGGCTGTTGCCAAAATGAATATATAATATCAATGTTTGGCTTATCTCAGGCCTACTAACTTCATCTCTCCTCCACCCAGCTACAGATTTTAACACCTACTTGAAGGTATTACTGACCTTCCACTTTCCAAGTGATTTCAAGGTGGCTATCAAAAGTTACTCACAGAGGAAATGACTGATAACCAAAGCAGACAGCAAACTCCTTTAAGCCCTGTTCCCAGGAAACATCATAAAACACTTATTAATTCGTTTTTTAGAACTTATTTACCAGGGTGTTAGATTTTACTTAATAACGGATATCTAAAATTTGTGAGTTTAATTCCTTCATGAGTTGCATGATTCACTACACCCTGCAACGATGATAATAACTGCAGCTTCGTTTTTGTTTTGCTGATTTACAGTTTTTGTGCCAAGTAATAGCTCTCTTTCCCAAGCAACCGGCATATCTGTCAATACAGGACAGGCAAATAATTATTACAGACATCTTCAAATTGTGAGGTGTTATAAAAAAAATTACTTTCACCTTTGATTTCACATTACCCTTGCCTGTTTAGTCCAACCTGACTTCCACTCCTAATCATCAATGCCAATTGAAAAGCTCACTTTTATACAGAGAACATTAGCACTCCTTTTCTTACCTCACTTCACATTGCTTCCTTCATTAATTGATGGTTGTCATAGATCTCTCTCTTCCTGCTTACATGCCAGTATTTCTTCTGTCTAACAGTCTTGGGAGCTGATACATATTATTTCAACTCTTTGCTCTGTAGGCCATGTGTCAAACCCTTACTCTGCCTTACCCTTTCACAGAATCATAAAATCATGGAAAGTAAAGGCTGTAATAGACCTTAAAGATCATTCAGTCCCAACCCTCTCTGCCATGGGCAGAGACACCTCCCATTAGACCAGGTTGCTCAAGGCCTTAATCAGCCTGACCTTGAGCACCACCAGAGCTGGCGCAACCACAGCGTCTCAGGGCAACCTGTTCCAGTGCCTCACCACCCTCACAGAGAAGAATTTCTTTTTAATACCTAGACTAAATTTCCCCTCTTTCACAATCTTGTTCACGCTTTTCTCCACTCTTTTTTAACCTAATGTTAGAACCATCAGCTGGCTTCACTGCTGCAGGCTGTCAGAATCAGCTTGTCCCTAGCAAGCTGCGGGGTGATATGTAAAGGTTAGAAGGATGGGGTGCTACTGAGGATCCTCTGCTGCTGACTCTGAAATGTGTTAGCCACACTGAAGCACACTTGCAGTCTTGGGGAGATGCGCCAGGGGGTCCTGAGGTAACAGAAGCCAACAGGGAGACACAAAGGACATACCTCAAAGGAATTAAGGGGTGTTCCTCCAGGAAGGCGATGCAGATGACAGCTCAGCTGAGGTGCCTTTACACCAATGTACACAGCATTGGCAAAAACTGGAGGAGTTGGAAGCCACTGTGCTGCTAGAAAGCTACCACCTACCCCGATGGCATTACTGAAGCTCATTGGGACAGATTCCATGACTGGAGCATGATTATTGAGGGCTAAAGGGTGTTCAGAATAGACAAGGCAGGAAGGAGAAGCGGGCAGTTGCCCTCTGCATCAAGAACTGGATTGAGTGTGGAGAGCTGTCTCTGAAGAACAACCATGAGCAGCTCAAAAGCCTGTGGGTAGGAACCAGAGACTGAGGCAACAAAGGGAACCTTGTGATTGGGGTCTACTACAAGCACCTAATCAAGGGGAGCCTAATAACGAAGTCTATTTGCAGGAGACATTGTGCTCACAGGCTGATGGGGAGCTTCAGCTTTCCCCCCAAACACCTGCTGGACAAGCTAACTTTATCCTGTAGTTCTTCCATAATTGTAGCTTCAATGTATGATTTATATCAGCTGAGCCTGGCTGAGGAGGGAAGATGGACAAAATTTTCTTTCATTCATTCTTGTCTAGTTACTTCCGTGATCCACTTTACTCAAGTAAATGAGGGTCAGTCAGTTTGGTGATTGCTTTAGACTATAGTAATTTACAAGACAATGGATTTTGATTACCATCTGACTTTAACAACTCTCTACATAAGGACAACAGATTGCTGAGAAAATTTAATTCAATAATCAAGAGATTCAAACATTGACTCTTACTAGACCTTAAAATCCAAGCAACGTGTTTTAATATTCACACAAATTAAGTGCTCTTCCCCTGTAAAAGCAACATTTTTTGGCTGATGAAAATGCATCCATGGTATTCCCCTTGAGACTCAATTAATTAAGAAAACTGAAGCCTCCTAGTTTTACACTTGAAAATCACCAGTGACATGAATAACTATTTTTAAATCTTATTTGTCCCTAAGCAGGAAAGACTCTTGTAAACTGATGAGTTAAGTACTGTCCTGGCAGTGGCTGACAAAAGATACTGCAAATATATACAGTGGGGAGAATTTATTGTCACCCACAACAAGCTGTAGCATGTATTAAATGCATACTGCTGCATATATTAAAGCATCCGAGTAAGTTTATGATTACTCTCTTCCAGGCAAATTCAGCCATTAATGAATCATAAAAATTGAATCCTAGATAAGAAAAAATTCAAAACCATGGCTCTGATGAATGTGTACTGTTTCAACTGCACAGAACATTTCTATACATTTCATTATATAATTGCCAATGAAATTTAAACATTTCTCTTTCTGCTTTTCAATGTATTACTTTTCAACCTGTTATTTTCATGAAGAGTAGTGAATTCCTTCTCACACAAATATTCAGTAAAAGCATGAAACTACTACTCAGAATTCCTGCATTTGCTCTTCTGTTAAATATATCAATAGTAGTATTTTGAGCCCTTGTAAAATTTTACATACAGGCTTTTAGATGAAACATGAGAGAAAAATGAAAATGGGCAGTAAAGTCCCAAACAGAATAAGCAAAGTTCCTAAAGCTGTGTTGATGTCTCAGTGTCCATCCAGATGCTGTTAATGCTAATAGCTTCAAAACAACCACCCTAAATGTTGCCAATGTGTAAAACAGAAATGATTTTTAAAAAAGAGGACGGAATTATCACATAACCTTTTTTTTTTTTGTGTGGTGTTTGACAGGAGTGGCAATTAATGACTTAACAGCATCTTCAAAGTCTGTATTGATGTTTTAAACACAGCATGAGAAGAAGCAAACAGCAACAGACCACTAAAACACATGTCCCTTCCTTCTGGGTCTTGTTTGAAAGAGGTTATGAGAGATATGGGCCAGAGAGATGAGGTATTTGTTGAACAGGCGCCCAACACAGCTCAACTTTAGAATCCTAAAATAGTGTCTTCCATGTTGTGTTTTGGTTAACTCCTTAAAATAAGAGGTCCAAGAAACAGACAGATCTCAGGGTGAAGGCCCGGATCATTTGGCCTGTAACTGATGCATTAGCCATGCTCTGAATTACGGTATCAACTGCACCTAAAAGTACCATCAGTGAACTGAATTGTCTACAGTGCTAACAAACTAGTGTGACACCACTAGGCATCATACCACAGAAATCCCGCATAATGCAGCACCCTGTGTTGCATTTGGCCATGACAGCTTTGAACACAACTGAACTGCACTGAAAGAGGCCAAAGATAAACCTATTTCTCTTCTATCTCCAAAGTAATAAACAAGACTCTCCATTCCTTAACAATAACTGTTTTGAAGTTTCACACATGAGATGTAAATATAACATGTATAAAGTGTATTAATTTCTGTTGGACAGATTTGACTTCTAAAGCTAATTCCATATATTATGAACGTACAGCCAGCCCAAATTCACCACAGCAGGCTTCCAGGTAGGCTCCAGGGTGTCATCTCTGTAATGCCCTACTGACAGGAGCTGTCCAAAACCTTCACCAGAAATATAAAACACATGTACTACCCTAAACAGCAGAGGGAGTTGGGAATCCCCAGTGCCTCCAACTGTTGCATTTTTCTGATATAGAAGAAATGATCCTCTGTTCCAACACATTCCAGATAACAGATACAAACCTCAACAGAATAGGCACATTTCAGTGCCAGTGAGTGAGTGATGCAGCTAGCAGAAGGAGAAATGCACATTTGCTATGTCTCTGTGGAGGTGGATGGAGACAGCTGTTGTCAAATCCCAAACAGGTAGATTAAGCAAAAAAAAAACTTCTAGTGCTTCCTTTCTGAAGCTTCTACTCCACTGGGGCTGTAATTACATACCATAGCTCCTACCAGAGTTTTCCATAGGAAATGTTTTCCCATATTTTGTCAGGTAGTAGAGCCCATTTGAAAGGCAGAGCCAGTGGCTTTGTCAACTGAATACAGTCTAGCAGAGTTTTACAGTACACTGGTCTGCTTGAAAGCAGGACTTGCAAGGAACCTACATAAATACAACAGTGGTTCTGCTGACACAGCAGAGTGTGTCAGTGGAGTGACTGAACACAAATGAACAATTTGCACATCAAAAGGCAATACACACTCCTAAAAACCCCCGAAGTTCTCAGCACTGAGGACTCAAAAATTAGTGATGAGCAAAGTGCTTGCTACACAGATCAGCAGTGACTGTCACACATTTTGCAGTATGAAAGCAAGAGGTCATGCGCACCAGAGTTAGACACAGGATCCTCACAAGCTTTTCTGTGGCAGCCATGCAGGGATGCAAGACAATGCCAAGCAGAAGGTGCAAAGTCAGGCCTCTGCGCAGATGGTTGAACCTCTGAACATTCCTGCTCCACCCTTAGCAGCTCTGACTTGAGGCTCCTTTTTTGAGATATTTCCAGAAAGTTTATTCCAAAAGACTGTGTGTCTAACAACTATGTGCATACTTCTAAGCTTCTTTCCAAACACGGTGGGAAAGAAGAAAATTTAAAAAGGAAAACTCAAGAGGCTACTCTTAGTTTTTTAATTTAAATAATTTTACAGTTTAAGTAAAATTACCTTTTGTTGTCTGTCACATACTTTAACTGGCAGACTTACTGTTTTCCTTTTGATATCTATGTCAATTTGGAGTTTCAGGTCAAACTCTATCCCAAGTGCACAGCTTTACTCAAGTGAATCCAGGAAAAAAATTCTGAGTCCATGTCTTTGCTGGTTTTAACAGCTTCCAATGCTTTACAATTAGAACCATTTCAAACAATACGACTCAACAGTTATAGCAAGTAATTCTGCTCCTTTTTTCTTTTACATTAAAGTAGAGATAATTACTCCTTTCCAATTCTCAAGGATTATTTAAAGTTACTTGACCTGCTCTGAAAAATGTTGAGATAGCTTTTAAAGATGTAATTAATTAATTAAGTCTAATCCACAGCCACTTCTCTCTGTTCACTTTTTGAATGTGGATCTCACAACCCTTTGTCCTTCTTCAATGCTCCTGAGTTTTAATGGTGAGGATGGTAAAGGGAAAGCTGTCAAATACTATATAGCTGCATCAATAGCTGTCTATATAAATGCTTTTTGACAGAAAGGTCAGAAACAATAAAATTCCTAATATTTTTATGCTGGAGGGATATAAACATTTTCCTGGAACTGAAATTCATACAGTTTGCCACTCTTTCCAGAAGACAGCCTGTAAGTAATGGTAATTTTTTTTAAACCTATAATCTTGATATTTCAATCACCACTTGTATAAAGTATTCCTGGGAGGTATCTGGTATACAGCACATGAAGAATTAGTTATACAATTTGCACTAAAAATTCTGAATTCTACATATTTATTTCCATTTTCAATTCAGTTTAAAGAAAACCAAACTTCTAATCTGGAAACCTCCAAGATTATCTCTTAGTAATTGGTTTATACAATTTTTAGACTCTTAATCTGTTTGACTGAAGTAATGGCTGCCAATAGTAATGACTGTTAAGTCAATATTTTGGTGGAAGCAAGATACAACACATCTCATAAAAAGCCATCTGTTTTAGTGATGTTATTCAGAGAAAATATGCCACTTTCAAATTATGTGGACATACTCTACCTCTCCTGAATGATTCATAGAAACATTTTGCAGACCTGAAACATCCCTGATCTATCAGAGTATTTTCTTTCATTTAAGATGCGACACCTCCCTTAAACTTTTCCAGGTTCCTCCAATCAACAGAAAACCCCTCTCTGGATAATCTCTGGATTGCTCTTCCACAATTAACCTTACTTTAATTATTTCTTGACTTTCAATTCAGTTAGAGGAAGGGAAAAGGTAGAAACACTGGACATCATCAACTATAAAGAAGTCCTTAATGAAGGACTGTTCAAATTTTTTTTCTGTATCCAGTGATTATACATGTACACAAAAAAGGAGTCACACCTGTATAACTCCATTCCTGACATCATACAAATGACATGTATGGTCACATCCTTTCAAAAGGCTGACCAGGGACACCTCTAATTAAAAACTAAGTATCACATCATGGTGACACTGAACTGGAAATGTTTCTGTATTAGAAACACAAGGCTCTAGTCCTGGAAAGATTTCATTCTGAATGCTTTCTAACCAAAATACAGGTACATCCTTTCCACCCAATGCCCTCCTAATTCGGTAATATTTGTTTGATGTTCGTGTTCTGAGGTAAATACTCAATACACACTGAGTGGGATTCACTTTAAATTAAGACAAATGGGTACATCCATCCACAGGCATAGCAGATGTCCAGGCTCTCACTTTTCTAAAGCCAACTTTAGAATTTATCTTAAAATAGGGACCTGGTATGCAGTCAGCATTCTTCAGGCTCCAGGGATTACAGGGATAAGATCTTCATTTACTCTAATGGTAGTGTAGTTGCCGACATGAGGACACTAAATTGGTACATCTAAGTGTCAAAAAATACCACCATCATGTCTGTTCCAAGTTACTCTAAAAGCCAGAATGAAAACCAAAAATCCTAAGACAGACAAAGAAATTTGTTACCTATAGGGCATCTTGTAAAGACACACAGGGATATTTCAGGTGAATGAGGAAATTAACAAGATGATACATGGAACAGCACACACTGATGAATACAAGCAAAATGCAGTACAGTCCTATTTGTTGTTTGTGATGCGGATATATTATTTTTGAACTCTTCACTCATTTGCATATATATTTTTAAAAACAAATTTGCAAGTAGCTAGAGAATGATGGATATCTGAAGCAAACAAACTACCTAGGTGTTCAAGAAAGAATAACAAACTGTATATTCTTTACATAGGAATGAATATCTACAATGTATCTTCATATAGCAAGAGAAACAACGTTTTTCTCTCATATTTTCTATAAAGTTGTTTAAACTGCATTTTAATCAAAAGTCCTATACTCTGAAATAGGCTAGAACTTCTTGCATGCATGAACAAAGAACTTCTTCAAGTGCTTCGGAACATTTATTGTCCATACTGCAGAAAAGAACAATCACAAAAATCTCTGAGTAGTGCTCTTCAAAATATAAGACAAACTGATATTTTAAAGGTGTATAAAACCAGGAGAATATTATAGTATATGGAAGTGAGATAGGAAATATGGAAACTGTTTTACACTTACCCTATTGACACTCCTATTTCTTAAAATAATTTGAATTAGATTTTTCTTAAATTCTTCCATCTTCTTGAAACACTTCTTCAAAACATGATTAGATAATTTAGTATCAGTTATTAAATTGATCAAAACACAAACTGCTTCAGTAAGGAAACTTGGAGCTGGGAATTTAGGACTGTTGTAAAAAACAGTCAGCCCATCAAGCAACTGAGACACTGAATTGCATACGGTGAAAGAATCATTCTCAAGCTCTGAGAAGTCTGCTTGAAGAATTCCTCCTTCTGACAGTTTTCTTATTTCAAGCAAATGTTGCAAAAACTGCATTGGAGCAGTCAGAGATTGCTCCTTGCTAGTATGGCAGAGATTCAGTGGGGGAGCTCTTTCAAACCAATGCTTAGAAGTGTTGACATTATGCTCAGACTGGTGAAAATCTGAAGCTTGGCCTAAAGAATCAAATGTTGAGTTATTAGAGATATCACATCCAGAGTCTTCTAGCTGGCTTGAGTAACTTGTAGGGTTTATAGATTCACGACCCAGAAGAGTTTCAGCAGAGGTATCCTGTTTTCCTGAAATGCAAACATGAAAATTACATTTGTGCAATGCATAAACACATCCTTACTGACACTGCCATATATACTTTGTCCTTTTTGCTTCCATGCAAAAATCATATAATACATGTGTATATTTGCTCCCCAAGAACTTCCCATGACTAGAATTTAGCTGTAGAAGAAGGTATTTTTTAATTCAAGTAAAAATTTTTGGACATTAATGTCTATTTGTGAACAAGACGTTTTATGCTCATAGTAATATGAACAGTAATTTTGAGTTTAAAATTGTCAGAAATTTTAAGTTTTCACACATATAATTTACGTAGACAAAAAACCAAACTATTTAAGTGGATATCTACACTCCCATTAATTTCCAGGGAAGAAAATGCATGTAAATTTCTGGTCCTCCAAACATTTTCACTGCTTTTATTCTCAAAAATTCAGACTGCTTTTAAAAGACAATGAAAGTCTGTTACTATAACTGTGTCAAATAAAATATTCTTCTTTATGTATACTCTTTCTCCCCAGTCAGGTAAGAAATTCTAACACTCACAGTTGAACAGAATATAAGACTTGATTTTTTCATTATTTAACACAGAAGAACATTCAGAATCAAAAGCTTCTTTAGTCATCAGCTACCTCATTCCATCTCCTTCAAAGACACACAAACTACATAACAAGAGGTATGCAGTACATTCACACCAATAAATTACTTTTGTGTACTACTGTAGAATCTCTTTCATCCCATTTCACACATTAAATACATTTAAGGCAATGCCTCTTGACATAAATTCTGTTCTAGTTGACAAAAGACACCTGTTCTACGTGCTACCTATGCCAAAACATCACAGCCAAAACAAGCCAGAGCAGCGAAGTGGAAGGCCAAGACATGTAAACATCTTGGTGCCATGAGGAAAGGCTAGAACCCCATCTGACCAACCCCTGGCTCAGCCCTGCTCACTGAGGCAGAGTCACAAACTGCATCCCCTCTCACTCTTAGAAAACATGCCTACATCATTCACATTTTCCACAGGATCTAAAGTAGTACCATAGTTCTCTGTCTTTGTATTCTTAAATTAATTATAAAAAAATTATAGATGGTTTGGCCTCACAGGAAATAAATGTTATATTTCATAGCAATTTTTTAAAAAGCATTTTTAACACAGAAAATAACACTAGGCAGCATCCTACAGTATTTCATATGCTAATAAAACACTACTCAAAAATATTACTACAGACTTCATTAAATCCACAATTTCAAATTAAATTCTAACCATTACTTCAGTCTCTGAAAACATACCAGTACCACTGAGAGTATGATTACCAAGATCAAAACTGGAAACATGGTTTATTTATTTATTGTTAAGTTTCAGGTCTTTAACATTCAGACATATACGAAATTGCACAGTATTGGTAGCACTTGACTCAAAATGAAAGGGCTAACTGTAGGGAGATCAACTGCCATTTCCAGCAGGTAGGAAAAGCTGGACTTCTAAGGCCAGCCTAGCATTTTATAGATTAGTACTGCTTGCAAATGCCCTGCATACCCAGACTTGGGAAGCAAACAAAGAAGCAAAGCACACTTCCCATGGTCTGACTAACAAGAATAGGCATCCATCTTTCATGTCTTCTCTCCCTAGGGTTTTGAGCAAAACACATTTCAGAAGGAAAATATTGAAGGTTGGTTTTGGTGCCATTTAAGGAAAATAAGCCCTTCTAGGGAATCCATCTACTGTGAGTTCCATTATGTGAGTATTTTGTTCCTGTTCTTAAGTCCTATGGGATAACATGAAAATTGCTCATGAGGATTTAATGCCAGAAGTCAAAAGAAGCAAAGCAAGAGCTACATGCAAAAACCCCATCTGTATGTTTGCTGATTCTCTTGTGGAAGTAAAAAAAAAAAAAAAAAAAAAAAAAAAAAAAAAAAAAANCTAAGGGGCTGGTTGTAAAAAAAAAAAAGAAAGAAAAGAAAAAAAATAGAAGAGGTGAAAGAAAGGAGAAGAAAAGAGAAGAAAAAGGGAAGAATAGCACAGCAATATCCAGAGAAGCTAAACTTCAGATGTCCCCAAATAATAAAAGAGGCAGGGTATTCAATGAAACACTCCTTCTAGTAGGAGACAATGTTGCATTTATGGTTAGGTTCCTACTCACTGAGATACCAAACTCCTGTTCCATGGTGAGCTTCCAGCAAACCCTGTTACAGTAAGTCCCCAATATCAGTATATTTCCAGCTAAATGAGTAATACAAAGCTCTTAAAACTGTTAAGCCATTTACATGTTACAGTCATTTGGGGAGGAGGTGGCAGTTATCTTGTAAAAAAAAAAAAATAACGCACCAAGAAATACTCATTATTTCCCTCAAAATGTCTAGAAATAGCTTGTAATTTATTTCTTGAACGGAGCTAAACTCATCACTTTGTACTTACCTACTATTTATATGAGATAACCACACGTTCACACCATGTGGTTATCAAGTACAAAAAAAAAAATAAAATAAAAGGAATGGCATTAAGCCTGCCTCACACCACGAGTCTTTAAACAGTAATTTCAGGAACATTTGACTATAAGTGTATTGGTACAAGAAATATGAACATTTATTGTGCATGATAAAGTAACCACAAATTTTACAACACCATCAGTAATGAAGTATCTGGCCATGAACAATTTTACAATCTCCTTAAACTTGTCACATCAAATACAGGAAATACTTAAATTCTTAATTCCTGTTTAGGACTTAAGCTCTTACTATACTAAGATCCTGAGAAGAAAATCAAAGGGAGATCCTGAGCCCCAAACAAAGCAAGATGTGGTCACACAAAGAGCCTTGGATTGCAAAGGCTGCAGAACTCACATCCCTCTAACACATATTCACTACTGCAGAAAGAGTACGGCCTGAAAATCAGAAATCACTCAAGGGATGAGGGAGTGACTTGCATACTGTGCAGTGTGTCAGCAAGGTGTGTAGGCATTGGAGCTCAGATCTACATACTGCTGTGGGACCACAAAACAGAGGCTTTCATCAGGCCAGTGAGATGCCAACCAACCTCGTGATTAGAGAATGGGGAATCTTCAGCTAGTCCTGAGGAAGCAGAACTCTAGAAAACACTAAAGTCAATCCCGTCTCCCAAATTCATTCTCTCACTACCCAATGTGGAGTAAAAGAGGCAGCTTGTATAATACCCATGTAGCAGGAAGAGGGGGTGAAGACACTTTCTTAAGATAGCTCTGTTAACGGCTGCAACAGACCCAGAGAAGACTTGAATGAGAAAGGCCAAATGCTACACGTAGTTCAAAATTAAAAACTTAAGAAGCGTCCTCAGCTGATGAAGTTGCTGTGAAATGGTAAAGTGGTCTTCAAGTCTTTTGAAAAACCTAATCTACCTACAGTCCCACCACCAACAAGGACTGCATAACAGAAAACAGGCTTGAATGTGGTAGAGGTAAGAATCTAAGTGAAGAGGTGATCTGAATTCTGCAAAACCAAAATGTCTTCAGATTCAAGTATTAGACATTGTTTATATTCTCTCATTTCATGAGCAGACATATGGACTATCACTTGAAAATCAAAACCACTGACATCAGACAGGCAGAGCTTTCTTAAAACTCAGTTACAATTGATACTCTCAGTTCCACTTCTAAAAGAAAAAAACCAGACAATTAAAAATGAGACATTCTTAGAAACCTCTTTGACGATACTGCATTCTGCTTTCCAAGTAGGTGTTCAGTCAATAACCTCTAAAAGGAAATGAAAATGTAAGTGAAATTACATCAACGTCTACATTTTTCAGAGCTCCGTTATTCTTCATTTAATTTTCATTGATTGGTTTGTTTGAAGTGCACTTTCCATGAACAATGAATCAAGTTTATTCTCTTATTTAAAAACCCGTATGTTTTCTTTGCCTTTCTTTCATGTGTAACTCTGTCTCTATTCTTCTGTTTTCATCACTAACCAAGCTGACTGGTTGAGGAAAAAACAATTCTCCCTTGCTCATGATTTCCTATATGTTCAGCACACCATTGTTGTCCCTACCTGGAACCAAGCTAAGCTTCTATCTTCATTATTCCAAAATAATAAGGCCAAAATGTTATAAAAATTCTAGAATTCTCCAAATAAGAAGTTTTAGAAGCCTTGTATCCCACGCTTTGCTTTCACATCTCCATGGGGGCTTTTTTGTAACTGGCTTGGAAAAGAAAGGTCCTCTGCTTAAATGCAAAGTGGTTTTTTATGCTTTTTAATGATAAAGGTGCATGCTGACATATTTTATCCTATTTAGGGATAATTTCACAGAAATTAATATAGGACTGAGTATCTAAAATTCTCAAATTGTTCAACGCTAGGATTTAAATGCTTCTCTAACGGCTTAGAAGCATACACTTCAATTTGTTAGGGATTTTGCTTACAAAAAGCATCTAAATGTTTAGAATTCAGTAAGAACTGAGAAGGATTTTGAGGATATAAATATTCATTTTAAAGGGATCTCTGCAGATGACAGCACAAATCTTTTGTAGTTCAAGTTAAAGAATTCTTGCAGTAAAGATATGAAAGGATAAATAATCAGGTGACATACACATTTGGGTCAGTGAATGCTCATCAAGCAGCTTTGACAACAAAAGATCTGACAAGATTTACAATATTGACCATCTCAACGATGTGACTGAAATTTCAGTTGTAAGCCATACAGGAAATATTTCAAAATACTAAATGAATTAATGTTACCTCTGAAGACAACCTGACTAAACTGGTAGTACTGAACTGGAAATATTACGTCTTATCAAAAATGCTCTGCATTATGAAACAAACTGAGCTTTGTTTAGAGACAGGAAATACCAGACAATGCAGACTGCAATGATCTGGATGCAATTCGATGAGATGAAGGCTGAAATGAGGTGGACTCCTTAAGAAATCAGCTAGGGTGTGCCTTCCTAAAAACAGATTTTTTCTTGAATACAACATGTTATAAATACTTGGCTTCTCTGTTTATGTATCCAGAAGAACGCAAACAAAGATCTGCTTGAGGAACTAGATTCTAAGTTTGAGTTAGGTTAAGGTTGCCCAAAGGCCTTGTGAAATCTCCATCCTTAGAGATACTCAGAAGCTGTCTGGACACAGTCTGGCGCAACTGGCTCTAGGTGACCATAACTGACAAGGGTCTTGGACAAGATGATCTTCAGTAGTCCCTTCCAACCTCAATAATTCTGTGATTCTGTATTTCCGGGGAAAAAATTGACTATCCTTAGCTTCCCCAGTAGACTTAAAAGCAAGAAGATTCTAATGGTAGTGGCCACACTTCTTAACCTGTTTTTACCATATACATTCAGTCTTCCCCAAAACTATCATTCTGTTACCCAGAAGAAAAGAAATTAATCTTCACTAAATTATGAATCCCACTTGCTTTTATGAACCTTATTCCTAATAATCACTATGCATCTTATAATGAATTAATAAAATAATTTGTCCTTCTTTCTCTTTCTGGGAAAATTGGGTTATTTTTGCCTCTGAATAGGTTCCTTATACAGAAATATGGAAAGAAAAGGATGCTTCTTGGGTCCCTTTGCCCCAAGTATGTGCTTAGAACAGCTGTAGCAATGCCATCGGATAAGAGAGACAGCATCTGCTTTCAAGGGAGAAAGCTTCCACAACCAAAACAGACCTGTTATCCATGGAAGGAGCAGTACTGTGAGATTTCAATGAATCATTACACTCCAGCTGGTGCTTTTTCCAGATTGCAAATTAACTTATTTAATTATCCTGAAAAGGCCTCAGCTTTCATAAAGTTCCCTATTGTGTCAATACAATTATGGAGAACAGATTTATCTCATCATCATATTCCAAGGGCCATATTCCTATAAATCTGTGCTAAACACAATTTAACTTCATTTTTGCCATCTCACAGATCTGTTCTCATTTCTTTGCTCTCCTCATAAAAACATAAAATACTTTTTAGGTTGTGAGACATTTCTTTCCATGCTGCCTACTTGCATTATTACCACTGGTAGAAGCATGGGAGTACACCAATACACTTAAGATGTCAAAAAATATTTTAGAAGTACTGTCTGTCTGACACCACTATGCCTTAGAGAAAAAACTGTTGAGATGATACAGTGGGCTGCCCTTACGGACCTGGTACAGAGAGAAGGACACCTATTTTTATTTAGGGGATGGGGAGGCAAGAAAATAGGGAGGTAGAATGTCTTTATGCAGAAACATCACATCCCTAAGTACACGACAAAAATAATCAGAACTGTTTTCCATGGCAACATCAAATTAAGAGCTGACTGCTGCCCAATGGAGAATCCTCTCACCTTAGAAAAAGGAAGACAGAAAAAGAAAGAAGCAAAAGATACCCCTCAGAGGCTGACAGTACCTCCGCAATTGCGCTTTTGTACTCCTTCCAAATACCAGGGAGGGAAAAGCGATGACGGGACACAGCAATCTGTAATAGCAGCTCATTTAAACATACCAACCTGAAAAACTAGCTTTTCCCTAAACATAGCACGGTAACTTGGAAATTCTAGCCTATAATCCTCTACCCTACTACCATGTCATGGAAACGAAAACTGTTGCTAAATAGTATTCACAACAGATGTAAATATTTCAAAGTATTTCATCTACCTTCTGGGGAGGGAAATAATTTCTCCTAATAGACTCATGTGTTTGTATCACTATTATTCAGTCAGACTTGGACTCCTGTCACCTCCACTAACAAGGAAGACTCCTTTACCACGTTGCAGATAACATATCCACTGAGGAAATCTTCATGTTTTGGTCTGACCTTTCTGAATTCATCTGATTGGTTTCTCTTTGAAAATCAGCTTAAAAAAAAACCTCTTATCAATTATGTTCTCTCACCATTCCTTTTAATGAAAGGAGGTAAAGGAAACACCACAAGTTACATTATTTAAGTCCAAGTTAACAATGGAGATCTTTGCCCTTTCATAAGTTTGAAATCAAATTTTTCAGAAAATATTTTGACTGGCTATCACTCTTCCTGCCATCATCAAAGCAGGACTTATCTGATCCTGTCTTTGTCTACCAGGAGATCCTGGGATATGAGCACCCAGAGTTTCTACCTCTCCTTTTTGAGCAAGAAATTCCGAAGATATAACTGAAAGGGAAATGAAAAGGGAAGAGAAAGCTGAATTCTGTGGCCCAAACCAAGGCGTTGGTAAACTGTAGTTCTATATTGTTTATAATCAGTTTTACTTCAGCTGTTGAACTGGCTGGTTTCAATTCTATAAGCTTCTACCTTCACCGCAATTCTCAACTCCTAGTGAGAAGAAATGAGACTGAAGGGTCTTCATTCATACTAATCTACAAAGGAAGTTGTTCCCTTTTTCCACACGTACAACCAAATGCCTGAAGAAACACACTAAGTTAAGGAGTGAAGCAGGAGGGTTTTTCCCTGGGTCTTATTCCTGAAAGAGATACAAGTTTCTCCTTTGACACAGGGAATAGAATTTAGGGGACAGTATCCTGAAAGGTGAGACGCAGCCTCAGGATACAGTTGAAAACCAGACACTCACGTTAATCACATTCTGACTCAGTTCAGCATTTCCCCTAAACACACAGACACACTGTGGTAAGGTGGGCTGGCACACTTGCTACTGTGGAGGCTAAGAACAGAAGGGGACTCCAGGGCATGGCAGAAGTTCTACTGTAAATGATCTATAAAAGGAAGACTAACCTAACTGTAAAAAGGTATAGGGGGGATTTATTTTTATTTTAAAATAAATTAATTTATTTTCATTAGAAGAGCAGGCAGTTCAGTAAATTTCTACCCACTGCATAAGAAGGGAATAACTTCAACAAATTTTGAAGAGAGAATGCATACTTAATACACATTTCACTAAACATATACCCTGGACAATCAATTTGGAACCTTCAAGAGTATCAGCCTGAAGCAACCAAGGCAATAAACATTCATCCTCTAAATTATCCCTCCTAAAATACATGCATGGCAAAAAAAGGGTAGAGTACTGCATTTATGCCTTCTTGGAGTAACAGCTGCAGGCTTTTCAGAGCTCTTTAACACAGCCTGCCAAGAAACAATACGATCATTGATTTTATGAGCTGATAACAGTGAAGGAATTTGTCTTAGAGGACAGGTGCTTCAATCCATGAATCTATCAATTCATCAATACTTTGTAAGACCCTTTATCTTTTCATGTTGCTCCAAAGTAATGCAACAAGAGAATGCTGAAATACTATATATACCCATTCTTAAAATAACACCCAGTTTCTATCCTCCTTTCTGTGAAATTTTAATCTGAATCAAAGAAAGGCAAGAAACTTTGATTTCATATGAAATTTGACTTATTTTTTCTACCCATGGGCATAGTAGTCAGGACAATAGTCTCAAGGTGAAAAATAATGAACCAATAATTGCAAAAAGATTTGCTTCTCCTCCTCCTCAGATGATTGACGCATAGCCAAAAGCGCCACCAAGGAATAGAGCCCTTGTATTCAGAAAGACAACTGAACAGCAAGTCAAGTAAGGAAGTTCCAAACACATCACTGCACTTTCATAAACAACACATAAAACTGCAACAACTCATATCACCAAACAGTTTACCAGCAGCAAAGCATGCTTCTCCCCCTAAGTTAGGAACCCACAACTTTTTTAGTGTCTCTGAGGACAAACTATTCAGGTGGGACAAAAAAAATTTAGGCACCATATCTTTTATCTGATCTTTATCCTTCATGTATTTGCACATCCATACTGTGTGCAACTTCATGTGGAAGGGAAAAACAGGTATCACAGCTTCAAAGAGCTCATAAATTTCTCACATCAGGGAAATAAAACCTCATGGGCAGTCTCTAATCATTCCTGAAGCCTCTGAAAGACCTACTATTATTATTACAAACAGCAGGTGGGAGAGGAAAGCTCTCACATTTGGAATGCAAAACAGAGAAGATACAACTGTAAAGTGAACCTTGGCTGAAGGACTCAAACTCTTTAGTTCTCAAGAGGCACCAGCAGAAACAAATGCAGTATCTTATCCTTACTGCATGAGATTTTCTGATGGTGGATTTTGTGAAACCCAGGTATTCCTGCATCTGAAGAGTTGTTAATAAAAACACAAGAAAGCCATAGAAAAGCTCAGGGTTTGAAATATTTTCAAAAGACTGCATTATTTTAAGCAGAACACCAACTCCAGAAATGAGGCTGGAGAAATGAGTGGAGGAGAAAAGGATCCATGATATCTGCAGATTACTTGGTGCTAAGAACACACTCAGTCATCACCCTCAGCCCTAAAAAGCATACCTCTGGTGTGATATTAAGTAGTAAACCTGGGCAACATCTACCATCAACAACAGACCATAACAATGGCTTGATGGATTTATAGTAGTTTCACTTAAAAGGATGAAACGCTGCTTATTACCACCTTTTCTCTTAACTTAGATTCAAGCTCCTTGTGCCTTTGTATCTCAGCAGTAGCCACCTTTTAGCTTCTAATCTCCATGGGCTTGAAAAATCTCAAAATTGGCACAACACACACAAAAGATGGTTTTTTTTCTTGGGGCTGAAGATGTGAGTGTTGTAATGGCCCCTGTTTCAGGCAGGCCTTGCTTCTATGACCATCTTCTCATTCATGTCAACCACAGGTGTTCTACTATTAATATACACCATCAGCTTGACCTCCCGAGGAGTGCGTAGATCTCAGTAACAGATATTCTACCAGGCACCAGTAACAATCTTTCTTTACTCAAAAGCAAGTGACCAAGCATTTGTCTCCAGCATGACTGTAATCATGAAAGCACACTCAGAAACTTAGTGCAGGTGTAAGACATCTAAAATTAGAAAATATTTATCACATTTTAACTCTGTGAACAAACTTCAGTGTGACTAGGGCAACGAAAATTAACATCCTTTGCAAGGAGTTTTATCTGCCAGGGACTGTCTTCTCTGCTTATCTTACGACTAAAATTTAGAGTTTAGAGAATCTTTAAAAAATTAGACTTAGAACACAGAAATTGCAGATGAGTTGATTTTGTTTGCTATGTTTTGCTAATTGATAGTGTTTGCTATGTTGTACTTAATCCACAATTAGAATATCCTCTCCAGACATTAGATGCTTATAAATCTCTCCTGATCCTATGCAACCAGTTCCTCAAAACACCTATTTTGAAGACACCAGATGAAAACTGCATCTTAACTATTACTTTAAGTCTTAAATGTCATATTTGGAACAGGTCGCAGAAAACAGACACACTGACAATAACGAAGTAAGAATAGTCATTAAATCAACTCTTTGTAGAGAAAGGTCTATTATACAAATTAAATACATAAACCATTAGAGTTTCTAGCTAAAGTCTAATGATCCCCCCTATCAGGCAAAGTCAGAAACTAGAAACCTTTTCACAAGACAATAAAGAAGCTACTGTTTCAGTGCAAAAGCAGTGTGGCAAAGCCTCATCAAGTTTTCCACTGGGGAACCTTCCAAAAATCTCAAGTCATAAAGCAATTAGCTGTACATCTTGATTTTAGAGATCCCCTCAACAGTGAACTTTCTCTCTCCTTCAGTCCAGAGCATTTTGACCTTTGTCTCCCAGGAAAATATCTCCCCAGAGCCTGCAGACATCCTCCACTGCCTGGTTTCCAAGCTCACACAGTGCCACTGATCTCTTGAATTGAGCATGACTCACTCCACATGCACAAGCCAGAGAAACAGTTCTGTTTGAGACCATCTTTTTTTTTTAAACTTCTTTGACTAAAAGCTTTCCTGAATCCAATAATATCAGACTCAACAATATTTTATCATATGCCATAAAAAAACATTCACAGTATCCACAATCGCAGTACACTCAGAGAAAAAACAGATATACAGTCCTTTGCCTGTCCTACCTTCCTGTTACATATATTAGGGATTAGCACTTCCAACACTTTTGGCTTAAATTCTGATTTTAAACATCTGTAGAGTGGTTAAAAAACATGCAATGTGTCTGTAAGACATGTTCCAAATGTAAATAAAGTACATTAATATTCTTACAAACTAGTATCTCCAAGGTTATAGAGTAACATTCTGTATTGACAATTTTTGTGTACAATTATTTTGTGTAATATATATTTATTCTGAAGGTTAAATACGTAAATTCTGAGTAAGCATCAAATTCTCAAACATAATTCCAATACCAATGAATTAAATATTTCACTACTTCAGAACTTTGGGAAAAACAGAAAACTGTACACTTTACACTGAAGACTCTCATGTCTAGGTACAGGAAATGGTACAGGCAACATGAAAGCTGTTTGCTACTGCAACACAGCCAGAAATTATTTGAGTAACTCACTATTTTCCAAGCAGAATCTTGGAGAGATCCTGTTCAACAGAAGTTCCTGTCGTAATCGAAGAACTTCAGCTTCCAGCACTTCCACTTTCCATTTCCATCCAAAATCTTGTTCAGATACTGCTTTGGCAAGGTACTCCGTGTATTCCTTGGAACTCTTCCCTGGTGGTTTTGAGTGGATAATTGCAAAAGCCAGTGCTAGTTCTGATATTTTCAAATACCATATCTGATTTTCTCCTCCACCTTTGATTTCTATTGCATTAGAAAAACAGAAAACAAAAAGGTTACTTCACTATGACTCCATTAAAGAAATGATGCACAATATTTTCTTGGCTTTGAAAACTGTTCTAGAGTGAGACCAATTATTTTATTTCTAGCACATTCCTAAATCATCAAGAAAAAGGGCAGAAATCTGTGCACAATGCGAGAACAGAACATACATGATCTGAACTCTAGCTATAAAAATAAAATTCAGGCAGTGCTTGAGAATAACTGTGGAAATAGTAAGCACTTCAAATAGGCTTATCCTAGCAAAATTTTCAATGCAAATGTTATCTCCAGTAAAACAAAGATGAAAAAAGAAAAATACTAACCTCCAAAAAAGCCCACCCTGACACTCCCTCCCCTGCAAAAGAATCCCAAACCCAAGAGTGAAGAATGCATATGGGGTTATTTATAACTAAAGACAATACATATGATTTCTTCGAAGTGTACCAAAAGGTCCCAGTGCTCAAAAGATAAAACTTTGAAGTTGTCTCTGGCTTTGGACACCTGGTATTGGTGCCCTTGAAGTTTTAAGTCTATGTTAAGCCTCAAGCCTGTAGAAAGCTAAACAGACAGCTTTAAAGTGATGCAAGTAGCTAGTAAGGGAAGGGAAGAAGACAGTTTAATCAGCTCTGTTATGAACAGTGAGGACAGGGCAAAAGGCATTATAAGAGTCAGAGAAAGAAAATATTTAATTAGATGATTATGTCATGTGCAACAGCACAGGACCTAGGAGCAGAAAAGGAAAAAACGAAATTTAAAACAATTAATAATAACTAGCTTATCTAATTAGCAAAGTTCCTTTTTTTTCTAATTCCACACAATTTTCATTCAGTTGTTTAATGTATCATTTTTTTGAAAAAATGTCACTTCCAGAATAATAATTTTTTTTTAAAAGTCACTTCCTACACTTTTGCCCTGGCCTTGACATCTGCAAACTTTCCCCAATACTTTTTCTTTCTTGTTATGCAACAAAACTGCAGGTTAAGCACTATAATAAGTTGTGTTGAGTAGCTCTAAAATAGTCACAGGACAGGTTCGAAGAAAGTATTTTAGGTCATCCTATCACCAGATCATCTGCTATCACTAAGCTGATTTCTTCCTTTGGTTCTCCTCAATTTTGTATAAGAAGTCATAAATCATCATATATTCATTCATCCATCAGGGGCACTTACAGAAAGCATTGCCTTCAAAGTATTTCTTTCACCTTTCAAATACTTTTGAAACGCACAATCCCTGTGCACCCCTTGCACACTGTCCATTCAAACACAGCGGCCAGTTAACACTTCACATTGCAAGGAGCACAAAGCACAAGACTGCAAAAATTCCTTGGGATGTATTTACCTACAGCTGTATTTTAAGCTACTCTTCTCCACTTGAAACACTCAATTCCTGCCATGTGTCAGGGAAAAATCAACTAATCTAAGCTACCAGTGGATTCTTAAAGCTAATTAAATGGTAAGCCTTTAGAAACTGAACTATACTATATATACCCATTACTTAAAGCAGTATACATTAAACGGTACTTTTTGCAAAATTTATTATAAAGAAAATCTATTTCACACAACTTTTCAATTCATGTCCAGAATTTCAGTGAAAAGCAGAAGTTGATTCTCTCAATCTCAAAGGATTAGCATCTCTGTGGGACAGCTAACTGATGTAAGATTCTTGCTTGCCTTATACATCAAAGGAAATGTTTACAAATACAAAACCATGCAAGTAATTGAACTGCCTTCAAAGCTGTGAATAAAATGAAATACATGGAACCACACTGAAAGAAGATTAAATAGTAACAGTAAGGTAAAGAAAATATTTGTCTTTGAACCTGAAAGGTGCTTTCCAGATTATCTCATCAATAGAAGTTATCAATAGAAATTTCACCCAGATATTACTCAGTGTCTGCACTTTGTCTTACAAAGTTCCTGTGCAGAGAAGAACCATAAATTAGGGTAGGCAGAAAAATGTCTTACACTGCTGGTTTAACATTTTGATACTTCCAGAGACTAGTTTGCAAAAGCTTTCCGATTCACCTTCCTTTTAAGGACAAATGCATATTTACTTTCTGTTTCATAACATGCTTGTCAGTATTAGCATTTTCCTTTAAATTACATTCACAGAAGTTGCAAAACAACCAACATTCCAGTGTGGGTCAGGGAGTGGTATTTAATACCAACATTTCATGAATGCTCAGGTGCCTTTTATCATTAGAGTCACCACTAACACCTTCTTATCAATTGTACTCTGTTTATTTCCACTTACAGGACTGTACTATTAAAAAGAAAATACAAGTTTGCTGTCTGACCACTGACATATTACCACTACGACACTAGCGTGAAATGCTACTTTGGTAACACCACTGGTTACCAAAATAAAGAGAGTAACTTCTAAATTTTAAGCCTAATGAAAGCCTTAGTGCACAAAGTAATAGCACAATGGAGACAAGCAAGAGGATCTTTCACCCTCAACATTCCAAAATGCGGTTTCCTAAAGGAGATGTATCCCTAGTAAGTCTGCTTTGAGAATCTTAAATAGCATTCCACCTTAACACTTAAGACATACATTTAATTAATGAAATAATGAAATTTGGAGTTTCAGGGAGGCCTTTTCCTCTTTAACATCTTATACAGACTCATTTCTACAGTAGGAGTGCCTTACGCTGAATGAGTTTATGGAGATATTTTTACTCTGGAGAAAAAGAATCATTCCTTTTCTGCAATAATTACTTGTAAAGATGCTGTTAGGAAAAAAACCCAACAGCAGGACAGATCACATGCAGTTGGTTCCTCTTAGAAGCAAGACACACTCAGTGCAGTTTTTTGAGAAGTCATTCTGTTAGAATCATGGAATTTCTTGTTTAAAAACAGATAATTAATGACAAATAGCAATATTCCTGCATGCATTTCCAGAAAGAATGGATTTCTTAAATATTTTATGGAGAACATACAGCTCTTCCACTGGCTTTCTGTTACTGTCACTATCATGATTTCTTTTAATTTCTTTTCTGATCAGGAAAAGAGAAGTTTGTGTATCGAAAAGGAGAAGTTCTAAGAGCTGATTCAGGTTTTTCACCACTCCCCTAAAGGGACAACTGCTCTCTCAGAAACTACTGTGTAAGTTTTCTAGAAAATAACACACCGGATGACACTATTAGAAATATGGGGATGCTGGCCAACTGTGCATTAGCAAAAATTGCACAGCAATCCGTTGTTCTCAGGAAGTGCTTCACCACCCAATACATTCCACTAAAAGCATATTGGCAGCTACAGAGTTTTATCAATAATATTTTTGCTCCTATCAGCACAGAAAATACACCAATGCATAGGAAGAAAAAAGTTTTAGAACCAAACAAAAAACTTTCCTCGACTGAGAATAGTACCAGGCCAAGAGCAGAAAGAAATCATCAGTCTAATCCTAGCTGCTAATGCCAAATTATGTCTGCCAGAAAGAGAAAGGTTCAGAAATTATGCAAAGCTCCATTCATGCGCTTACTCAGTGATAAGGAGAGAGTCAGTAACCCCTTGCAAACTCCGCTACAAGCAGGGCTCAGCACACTAACAAACAGACACCATCTCGTGACAGGTTCCCTATGCAAACCCCTCAATCCACACACTGATATTGGAAGCACACTCAGAGAACAGGATGGGTTAACAACACTGCAACAACAGGGCTGAGTCTTCAGATTTCGGACACAAGAATGCCCTTCCAGGCTTCTAACTCTTGTGCAGGGAAAGGGTACTGAGGATCAATAGCCCTGCTGAGACCTTCGCCATGGACGACAGCTGAGCAATAGTTCACCTGCTGAAATAATTACAAAAGAAGCGATGAACTGTCCCGTACAGCTCTATGAAACCTAACCAAGGGGAACTGAGATGTGGTGTAAGATCCATGGAGGACCTTTGATACAAGCAGGAACTAGGATAACAGAAAGAACTTGGATAAATCGGATCCATCCTAATCCACCAATCTGCCAGCCCTGTTTTGCAGCTGCATTTGATGTAGCAGCTCATGTGGAGAGACTGAAATGTTAAGGGTTAATGACTCAAAGAATCAGCCATTTGCAAAAGCAGCAGGTGCTTTGCTGAGGCTGAGTCTGCAGCATCCAGCTGAAGGGGAGGAGGAGAGGTTTTGGGAGTGTGGTGGCAAACCTCTGATCAGTGTAAGAACAGCCCAGGTGTGCACCCACCACTGGAGAATGACTGCGGCAAACCATTACACAACTGGCCAGGGTGTAAAGCTGTGCCACCCTGGGGAGGTATCAAAACATTCACACACAGGCCTGAAGGTTTTCATCCCTTCTGATGGGACATAACTGGCACAACTATGCTGACAATAGGGGTCATGTCTCAGAAGAGGTCATAAACCCTCAAAGACCCCAAAAGTGCCCCCAGATTAATTTCTGGCGCCTTCCACCGGAAGACTGTGCATGGTCCACAGTGTAGCAGCAGACAGTGTAAAACTCCCCTCACAGGGAACGTACCTGGGTGCTCCCACCTGAACCTGAGCATTTGTTTTGAACTTTAAATGCAAGCTTCCTCCTTCCAGGTTAATCCTTCTTGGGGGACCAGTTCCTCTAGTTCATGTGTACTAATGTGAAAAATAATCAAGGGATTCAATTCCCATTGAACTTTATGTTTCAAAGGCTTCCCCCACCCCTGACGGACCAACAATGTGACTGTCACTTTGAACATGGAAATTGCAACAATTAAGTCTGGTCACTGGACCCACAGGCTGTGATGTCTTTCCTCTGCACTATCTACTCTTATCCTTTCTTTCTCTTTATTTTCCTTAAAGGTTTTCTTAAGTGATATTTTCATACTTTATATTGTTATATTACTATAGACTACCCAGAATGGCTACATACTTCCTTTCCATTCCAACCAAATTGTTCAAAAATAAACCTGTTTTCTATATATTTATATATACAAACTCCGGTCATTCAGCACCATTTCACTCTAATCAGGTCATAACATCATGTTCCACCACTAACCACAACACGATATTTTTCTGGTAGGTCTCACACTGGTTTTGACAGGGTTTGAAACATGTGAAATGGAAATAATTCTCATGAATTAGAAAAAAAAGCTCACCCCACTAGTTCCAGATGATCACTTTTTTGGTTCATTTTCTTCTTAATCTGAAACTTCATATATTTAACTTCATTCCAGAGGTCAAGGGTTTCACATTATTGGTTAAAAAACATAAAGAATTCAAATATTTCATTATTATTAAATTTTTTTAAAAAGGAAACATCCATTAGAACCATGAAACTTGCATCTACACTTAGGCCAGTTGTTAAAGTAATTTCAACATGCTATAAAATCTCCTATTTCCAAAAAAACTTCAACCCCACAAAAGGGCTGCACCTTGCTAGTTAGTGGTCCCCCCTTTCAGACTGATAACATGTTGTCAAAATCTGGAAGCTGAGGTCAAACATGTGACATCTTTAAGAAACAAGGACAATTCTCCAAGCCCACTTCTGTCCCACAAGCATTCCTTCCTCCCCTAGCATTCTCTCAGCTGTCAGAAGATGCTTTTCTGCCTTTTACTTCAATGTCTCTTTCTTTTTTCCCTGTTAACCACAGACAACTGAACAGCCCAGCACAAGTGCACAGCGCTTGCTTTCACTGCTGCACACCAAGTTAAGTCTCAAGAAGTTAAAAAAAAATAGTCCTGGATACTATTTTGTTTTTTTTACTCCATGTCAGAATTGCATCAGAGTCAACAACAGCTGAAAGAGATAACAATAATTTTCTCTCTTTAGCTGAAGTGTAGGGGTGATCCCTTTATTATTCTTCAAATTGGTACATGTGAGCTAGAGGAACTGGTCTCCCAAACAGGATTAACCTAGAAAGAGGTACAGCTAAACTTGCAGTCAAATCAAAATTTCCTCTTGAGGATAATAAATAGTGATCTTGGGATGAGCTTCCTCCAGCTCCTGGGACCATGTCCACTGATCTGACAGCTCTGGGTTCCCCTGCCAGGAGGAACCCCAACACATGCTGCATCCAGACATCAAAAGATGAGCTACTCATTTTGCACAGATGAATCCTTAGCTCTAGAGCTTTTAAGAAGCCTTTCAGGGATGTTAGTGGGTAAAGGAGAAGAATTTTATATAATTTACTCGTCTGAGTGGTATATACAGTTTTCTGACTGACCTTGGAAACAGGCCAGTTACAGAGAAACAGGGGGAAGGTGCTAAATTATGCTATGATTTAAAATTTTGAGGGTACCTCAAAATGAAACCAAAACCTAAATTCATTTGAAATAATTCAACACTGGAGTACTACTGATTCACGTCAAAGAATTGTAGACCCTAGGCATGATTGGTAAGTTTGGCCATGAAATTCATGGCTAATAATGGAGGAAACTGCTGCAAACATCATAGACAAAACCTTATTGCTTACAACAGGGCACATATTTGTTATGCAGATCACTATCATTTGAATTTAAAAAATAACTCAAAAAATTACTAGCATAAGACACAAAATAGACTGCAATTCATTTAACTTCCAGGCCATTCAAGGGCTCATATTTCTTCCGATGTCAACTTTTTATTTAAAAATAAGAGGATTTGTCAGGAGAGAAACAAACTGCCACTCACCACTACTATGCAGCCAAAAGTCTTCAGACAGCCCTAACTATCAAAAAATGCTTTTCCTTCTAAGTTTAAGAGTGTGGCCTGTCCTTAAAGGCCCAAACATAAAAGGAAAAACTGGTTTGTTGCCATGATTTTTACTTTAACTAGCCTGTCAATTACACAATGCAAATAAAGGTGAAAAAATTACCCACATCTTTCTAACCTCATCTGCTTTATACAACTGAAACCAAGACATTGACTCATTATGATGGAGCACAAAATGCTGCAAGTGCTCTAGCAGAACTGGGCTAAGCTGCAGATACATATGGCTACAACATTAAGAAACAATAAAATAAACTTGATTTAATTGGTATGCCTAGCACAATGTCATTTGTGTATATAATAAACAATGATAATGTGACAGCTGCATAATCAAGATGAACTGAAGTATGCCTTGTGTTCCAATTAAGCAGCCTTTATTGTAAAAATGTACATTAAACCAAGGCTACTCCACAATGTCATCTTTAAACAACCTATGCTCATAATACACAGAGATATGTAATGTGGACACACTCACTGAGGGAAGAACTTGCTTTTCCTATGACATGCCTAACAATAACTCCAGTATATTTTTTATTAAATGGACTAAAAATGCTAAAACAATACCGAAAATAATAAATATTTAAAATACTTTATGTCAAAAGCACAAGGAAACTCGATTTAAATGTAGCATGGTCTGTTTTTTCAAACTCTTAAACAATTTTCATTTCTAACATCAAGCCTTATAAATTCTCCAAATCCAAATAACATGAATGAGTTGAAAACACATTTTCGGGCTTATTATTGATCCTCACTTATAGTCATTTCAGAGAATTTAAGAACATAAGCAAGCATAATCCCTCAGGATTTCAGGAACATTTTAGATGTGGGATTTATCTCCTCTTAACTACAGAAATCAACAGTTTAGATGGCTACAACTGAGCTAGCTGTCTAGACTTCTTTCATTATCAATGGGCAGAAAGAGATATTTCTAATGTTAAAAATAAGCCAAATCGTTTGTACATTTTGTGGTGAAGCCTTGACCCAGAAACATTTGTTTCCCCCCACAGACTACAAAGAGTGTTAAGATGTTTACATCAGATGCACACACATGTATTGTGGACAGCCAACTTCACTGAGATGAGCTGGTGCACCACAGGCTGCTAAAGCTGAGACTTTCAAAGACCTATTTAAAGCGCCTAACAAACAAGAGAAATTTTGCAAGGCTGAAAGCAGCACCCCTTAAAAGAAGTTTGCAATTCTAGATCTTTTGAATATCTTTTGGCGGGGGGGGTAGGATAAAACCCAAAAGTCATGGAAAAAACTTTGTGGGAATAGCGTTGTGAACATATTTCATTGCACAAATAGCAGACAGGTGCAAAGTAAAGACACGAGTAACATCAAGTATGTTCAGAATTATATGAGCGTAAAAAATCAATTTACCCCCTCAAAGTTTCTATGTCTCACTCTCCAATGAGATCATCTGAAAAAAATAATTTAAGCCTGAGTCTTATGGTAGTTTAAAATTGTGTATATATTCTCCCTACAAGCTGAGAGTTCTTCCTTCAGCACTCCTTTTTCTCCTCCAACAGGTCTTTTTCATGTGTCACTCACAGCAATATATAGTGAATCTGGCACACAGTACCATTACCACATTTCTCTTTACTATTCTGATGACGAAAGATATGAATGTGTTTCCAGAATAGGGAATTTATTCTATAAAACCTGCTGTTCAGAAATTGAAGTATAACTTAGTGGTGTAAATTTATCTATTCTTATGTCAGCACAGATGTCTTCCCCTGCCAAAACAAAACTGTGATCATTTAATCAGCTGGGTATAAATCTGTTTGGTTTGGGATCTGAGGATATACTTTTCATTATACCTTTATGAGATAAAATTTATGAGACCATGAAATTCAGACTCTTATTCTTTTACAAAGTTTCATGCATGCTATAATAATATAATTACATAAACAGTAAATTTATAGTTGGCATTAGGTTCTGTGGAAAACAATCCCAGCCTTTATATAGCCTACCAAGTTACAACAAGAAAGAAGCACTTAACTCCCAAGTTCTACCTATTGCAATAACTGTATTAGCTTTTGAATGTAGAATTTCAAAGCAGAATTCAAAAAAAGGCAATCATCAAGAGTTTGGAGGATTATACCAAGACTATTTTTCATATCTTCTCTTCCCATGTTAAAATATGGTGACTAAAATATCATCATAATTTCCTTTTCAGTTTCACACTTTCAGCCTTTACCTGAATAGTTTGGTTTCCACAAGTTTTTAAATCTAAAAGGTCAGTATCTTTCAGTGAACAAGTTTGATTCAGGTAAGCTCCCAGAATGCATCCGCTGTATTTTAAAAACCTTGCTTTGGGGTTTCTTACAGAAATTTAATATAGGCAGAATGAAAATGAGATTGTTCAGAAGAAAGGAAATGTTTGTATTAGAGGACAAGGAAAAGAGGGAATACTGCTAGGAATCCAGTACTCTAAAAAGCACACAGTATGCAATAAGGAATGAATCCTTACATATACTATAGATAGGAACATAGTTATAACCACGTTTAAATATGTAGTGACTAGGTATTAATTTATAAAGCACTGGAGTTTGTAAAAGATAGTGAACTGCTGAAGAGACTTGCAAAGCATTCACAGCCAAGTCCATAGACAAGTACTTTTTACACTTCTATTCAGCTCAATTACTAGTTTATTCAAATTAAGGAAATATCTAAGCCACAAAGATGACCAGAGGACTAGAGCACCTCTCCTGTGAAAACAGCTTGAGAGAGTTGACGTTGCAAAGCCTGGAGAAGAGAATGCTCCATGGTGCCTTTCAGCACCTAAAGGGGACTTAAAAGAAAGCTGGAGAGGGACTTTGTACAAGGGGGAATGACTTTAAACTGAAAGAAGGTAGATTTAGATTAGTTACTAGGAAGAAAGTCTTTACTGTGAGGGTGATGAGACACTGGAATGGATTGCCCAGAGAAGCTGTGGATGCTTGTCCTGGTTTTAGCTGGGACATTTTCTTCTTAGTAGCTGGTACAACGCTGTGAGGTTTGGATTTAGTATGAGAATGATGTTGATAACATCTTGATGTTTTGGCTGTTGCTATGTAGTGTTTACCCTAAGTAAAGGACTTTTAATGTCTCATGCTCTGCTACTGAGGTGCTGCACTGAAAGCTGGGAGGGGAGCAAGGCCAGGACAGGCGACCCAAACTGGTCAAAGGAATATTAGGATAGTGGGGGAATGATCTCTGTTTAGAAATGGGCTGGGCATTGGTCAACAGGAGGTGAGCAACTCTGATCATCACTTGTTTTTCTAGGGTTCTGTTACTCTCTCCCCCTTTCCTTATGACAATCCTTCTTGCTAATAATATTATTAGCAGTATCACTATTGTAATATTTTATTTCAATTATTAGATTATTCTTATCTCAACCTATTAGATTTACCTTTTCTTTATGACTATCCCCACTGGGGTGGGGGGACTGAATAAAAGGCTGTGTGGTATTTAGTTGCCAGCTGGGGTAAAAGTCCAACCCTGGAACTGTTCAAGACCTGGAAGGATGGGGTTTTAAGCAACCTGGTCTAGTGGAAGGTGTCCCTGCCCATGGCAAGAGGGCTGGAACTAGATGATCTTTAAGGAACTAGAACTACAGGCCATTCTGCAATAAGACAAAATTAAACATTACTCTCTTCCATCAGTCATTGAGAAAAATGCAAGTGACTAGGCCCTATGATCTCTAAATTCTTAAGGTCAGAGTGATCAGAAACTATCATTTCAATTCACTGACACTTGAAATAATCAGGTAAAAATATTGATAACTGTGATAATTCTTTGATATTCTGTTATATCTGCATATTCACACAACCTTTTTTTAACAGGCAGAGTACTAACAACATTAATTGAATCCCAGCATCTATCCAGTAAAACTTCACAACAACACAGTGTTTTTCCTTGTGCATTAGGTGAAATGGACAGGAAAACACTTCAGATTTCTAACATATCAGAAAACTAAGAATCTGAATAAAAATAGAGACAAGTAATTCATATCTGACATTCTTCATTATTAATAATCAAAGCAGTGGAAGGCTGCCACTTCCTCCCAAATAAACCAAATAAACTCAGGTTTTCCTCAGGAAACCACTCTGATCACCTGAGGCCTCTCACAAGGCAGCTGTCCCGGAGGAACCAGGGGAACCAGGGGGCTGTTCCACAGGAACCAGAAGAACCAGGGGGCTGTTCCAGGGGAATCAGGGGAACCAGGGGGCTGTTCCAGGGGAACCAGGAGAACCAGGGGGCTGTTCCAGGGGAATCAGGGGAACCAGGGGGCTGTTCCAGGGGAACCAGGAGAACCAGGGGGCTGTTCCAGGGGAATCAGGGGAACCAGGGGGCTGTTCCAGGGGAACCAGGAGAACCAGGGGGCTGTCCGAGGCAGCCCCCAAACGCGCACCCCTAGGCACGGGGTTTGCACACGAGGTATGTCCGCAAAGGCCAAAGGAGGCATCCACGGACTCCGCGGGGTGGGGGCATCGTCTCGGTCGACGCTCCCCGCTCGGAGCCCTGTCCCAGGCTCCCTCACCGCCTCCCCGGGAAGCCCTGACGGCCTCGGGCTCTGACCCACCTGCAGCAGCGGCGGCGCCGCGGGGGCCTCGCCCCGGCTCCATGGCCCGGGGCCGGGCCGGGATCTCACCGCCCCGNGTGCCGTGCTGGGAGCTCCTCGCTGCGGGCCCTCCGCGTCCCACTCGTGTTTATCTCGGCCGAACACGGCTCTTCCCTGCGGGTGTGAGCAGAGCCCGCGGACTCGTGGGCCTCGCCTCCCGCTGCCGGGGCTGGCATGAGCTGCGTGATGAGAGGGAAGCGCGAAGGCCAGCTTGCTGCAAAGGCCAGCTCGCTGCAAAGCCCGCCTCAGCCGGGAAGGTGCAGGAGGGGGGAAGCCATGGAACCCCGCAGGAGACATTTGAAGGCGCGCGGTGTTCCCGGGCAGAAGGGAAGCGGAGCTGTGGGCAGGCTTTGGGCGAGTGTCTCTCGCCTGTCCCAGCCCTGGGACCCAGCCACACTCTGGGCCTGCTGAGGGTTCGGCTGGCAGAGCTCACCGTCACCTGGGTCACCTGAAATGACCCCCTCGTTTTTATACTTTTTACTGCTATAAGTTGCATGAATGTCTCTCCGAGTGTTTTGCTGATTAATGTAGGTCTCTTTAAACTTCTCTTAGCCAAAACATAGTCCCATACTAGCCACTGTGCAGAAAATTTAATCTACCCCAGCCAAAACCAGCACAGTATCTTAAGAGGCATCATGAAACTTTCAGAGCAGTATTTCTTTAATACTGCATTGGAAATAGAAGCTGACTTTTAGCAGAAGCACTGTGAGCCAAGCTCACCAGTTAAGAAGTTATCTTTGTACGAAAACTTACGTTCTCTACACAAACTGTGCTGAAAAGGCTGTGTTAAGGCTTCTTGGCCAGAAGTGGAGTCTGTAGAGGCACCGAATCACAGAATCATTTTGGCTGGAAAAAACCTTTGAGATCATCAGTTCCAGCAGTTAACTCATCACTGCCAGGTCCACCACTCAACTATGTCCCTCAGTGCCACATCTACACATCTTTTAAATACTTTCAGGAATGGTGACTCTGCCACTACCCTGGGCAGCCTTTTCTAATGGTTGAAAGCCTGAAGGAATTTTTACTAATACTCGGTTGGGAAGGCTGAGGAGGGATGACAGAAGGGGAGATAAGAAATGGGTAACAAAGTCAGGTGCATTAGGTGCAATTAGGTTTATCACGATACACCAAGTTTTTAAGTAGAGAGGGGTCAGTCTTTCTAAACATAAGTATTCAGATGTGACAAACAATACATACTTCTAAAATACTCATCCCCATTTCTTGGATAGTCTAAGCAGTATTATTTTTATTACATTCTTCAAAAAACTATTTTTTATCAGTATACGTAGTGGAAGACTTCTGAGCTAATATGCATTTTCTTTTTCTTTTTCTTTTGAAAAATTTACCTTCCCAGCTACTGAAAACTGTTAACACATTGGAACTTTCATTTTAGACTTCAAACGAAAAAAATAAATTAGGCTGAATAAGTTAGAGAGCATTTTCATTCTGACAGCACTACTTACTTCTCACTGAAACCCAGAGGGAAAAAAAAATAACAAAACATTCTCCAGTCTTGTATTACAGTGACATATCAGCAGCTACACTTTATCATTTTGTGTGCATCGTTTGTGCATGTAAGTGATGCAGATGCTTTGCAAACTGGACAGTCATTATATAGACTGGAACATCCATATTTTCATATAATCTTTCCAGCTGACACCGAAATAAAAGATTCAGAGACATCAGTGCTTTTACTCACAAATCTCTTGTCTATATACAGAGAGCTGAATCTAAACAGTAGAATTAGGCAGGGGCAACATTATTACTCTTCTAAAAAAGAAAGTGGCTTTGCTTTTTCTGAGAGTACCAGTTCTGCTTGCAATAAATAAAACAAAGAAGAGCTATATAAATTTAGTTTTAGATTCACAACTCCCTTTTAAAATTTTTAAAAAATTTTTACATTTTTAAAAAAAATTTTATTTGGAGTCAGAAGGAATGTTTTCTTAAACTTGCAAACTGACTCTGCACAGCTTTCAGAATACCAAACAAGGTACAACTTACTACAGTTTTACAGTCGTAAAAATGTTTTTTACAGCTTTTAAAATAAGTTGAATCATACCAATATTTTCAAGGTGGAGAAAAGCTGGTGTATCCCCACCATTAACAGAGCATCTCTAATGACTTTTTTATTCATCTGAAAGCAGCAAAATCTGGACACAATCAGCTGCAGAACCTCTGAGATGTGTGCTCCTGATCTGTTGAAGAACGCTTTTCAACAATAATGTATAGAACTTGCATTAACTCTCTTCAGTGAGTATTCCCAGTAATTTCATAGGATAGAGTAATTAAGGTTGGAAAAGACCGTCAAGTCCAATCTTTGACCAATCCAGCACCCTGTTAACTAAACCATGGCACTGAGTGCCACGTCCAGTTACCTTTTGAACACCTCCAGGGATGGTGATGCTACCACCTCCCTGTACAGCCCATTCCAATGCCTGACCACCTTTTCAGTGAAGAATTTCTTTGTGACATCCAAGCAGCATAATCTAACATTATTTTTCCATAAATGATCAATGTGTATGTGCACATGTATTTGTGCATGGTGCAAATTCGTGTTATATCCAATAAATAAAAAATAAGCTATCCAAACACGGGATGATTAGCACTGTGTGTAATCTCAAGTGAGACAACAGTGAAATGAAGCTTCAGTTTGAAATTAGGAGTTTGTAGTTCATGAAGGAAAATGATTCTACTAGTTCCACATAAATTCTTTTGATCTTCTTATGAATATGTCTTTTGATCTCAAGAACAGTCAAAGGATATCTGTGGCAAAAAGTCATACAAAATAATTAGCTGCTTTTATTAATAATTAAACATAAAAGCAGTGAGGTGTTTAATCACATTAGAGGTCATGAGTTCTCATTATTTAACCAATCCACATGCTGAATAATTTCAAGCAACTGAGTGGTCAACTGAGAACAAACTCCAAACACCCAGGCTTCATCCAGTTGTTAAATGGATTACATTACTGTCAAACATGCATGCCCTCCTCATGGCTACCGTATCAACAACAATTTAAGCATGAAAGAATGTATTTTCATTTGGAGACCTACAGTCTGCCAGGATTTATAAGACATCTTTATATTTTAATGCATGTCTGAGATGCAACCTGAGAACTGTAAGTGCCTGGTAACACATACAAAATGCACTGTCTCAACTATCATAGCTGCAATTTTGTTTAGCTGATGTAGGGCAAGAGATACTCTGTTTTGAGATAAGCAAGTGAAAATCATGAGCAGAAGCATCAAAATCTTCTCATTTGAGCCTTTTTTAAATGTGTTACAGTGCTATATTTAATTAAAAATAAGAAAATTTGGCATCATAATTCTTCATTACTCAGCATCAGGCTGTTTTCAAAACAGATTATAATGTGGTCGTGATGGCTCTATTCTGTATGTAATTCTGATGAAGCCAATATGGCTCAAGCAGTCCCTTTGAGCATAATCTGCAATTCTAAACAAATCATCTGATTCAGGATGTTCAGAGAGTTATGCAATGACATCTTTCTTTCTGTTCAGAAACAAAGCATTACCAGCAAGAAAAAAGGATAACATTTCAGCCTCTGATGCAATGAAAACATTGTTCTACAAAAGCAAAGTAAAAATTTAGACATGATATGAGGAGAACAGGGAAACAAAAAACTTGCTACCATTTATAAGCATCATACCATCAGTTATTAATAGATAGTTTACAGTACTTTATTTGTCATCACTTGCATAAAATTAATGACAACAGATTCTATTCCTTTCTATACAGTATATACTAAAGAAAGATAAAATCTTTACCTCAAAGAATTTCACTGTCTGGAAATCAATACTGAAAGATTCTCACACCACTTGATAAGGAAGATGGTAAAAGCTTGTTAAATAGTAATCAGGATGATATTTAAAAATTAATGTGACAATATAGCAGATAATTTTCTTCATTTACATTTTGTGATTTATCTAAGAGTAACAAAACAGTGTTGTGAGACTTTCCTTTTATACATCAGCAGACATCTGAGAAGAAAGAATTAGAGTAAGAACATACAAAAAGTTTTCATTTAATTTTGTACTTTCTATGTAGTTCCACAACATTTTCTTGAATAAGTTTATAAAAGGACAGAGAGGTAAACAGGTAATTGCTACGATATTGCTGTCCCAGGATATAAAAAATTCAGGTTACGCTTCTATATGCTGAACTTTAACTAAAGAACAGTGAGCAGTCCTTGCTAACTGCCTCATAATATAGAAAATTGAGTGCATTAAAATATCCACATTATTGTGACTGAATCCTGAGACATTTTGCTTAGCATTCCTCTGTGCAAGCATGGGGTGTCAGTTGAATCATGGGTTACAATGTCCATTTCTTTCTATTGACTCAACTGGGTCAAGCATAAGTTTTGATGAAACGAGTTTCATTTCTTGGAACATACTGACTTAATCATACTTCACACAGTAAAAAGGCCAGGTGCCCACTTGAGACACAGTGATTGTGCTATTGCTTCTAGCACCTCACCTGTCTAACCAGCTCAGAGCTTAAATGATACAGAGTAAATTCTTTTTTCTGGAGGTAGTTTGCGCCATGTTTCCCAAAGGAGCATTGCACCCAGCAGTCATAGTGGTGTTCTGAAAGAGATTTGTCTCGATTCCTTTCGCCAGAAATGCTGTGCTTTGGATAAAATTAATCTTTAGACTACAGGGAGCTTTAATATGGTGAAGGAGTAGTTCCCTGGCAGGAAGATGAGGGCTTCAAGTTTTGATTTTCTGGTCCAGGTAGCGTGTATTTTTCTTTAGAGAGAACTGAAATTTTCCCTATTTTCAGGTAAGAAACCAGAATACCTTCATGTGAGGGGGTTCTATATGATATCGCAAGACATGTAGATGTGATACCTTGAGGCATGGTTTAGTGTTGGACTTGGCAGTGATGGGTGACTCAGAGATCTTAGAGTTCTTTTCCAGTGATTCCTAATGGTTGTAGGGCTCCTGTGTTATCTCAGCCAAAGTGTCATTCCTTCGATGGAAGAGCTGTAGTAGCAATGTTGTCTTGGTGACAGTCTTACTTGAGGTGGGACATAGGACTGACTAGACGCCCTCCAGAAGTTCCTTCCAACCAGACCAAGGAAAACCAAACAAAACCAAACCAAACTCTGTATTCTGCTCTGACGTTTCCTGACCACCCAAAGATTGACTGTAACCTGGTGAATTGGGCTGCAAGGTGAGAGAGGGGGGCTTTAAAATTGACTCAGAAGTGAAGGGAGTATGTGTGTGCCTGAGTGTGCCTCACTACTGAGTTGTTGGACAGAAAATGGTTAGAGTAGTTATTACCTGTATTTTGTAAAAATTTTAGTATTCCAGACGTAAAATCATGGGAGAATTTTTGGAGGTTGTTAGTTATATATGTACATACGTATTCTAATATACACTAGAGGAAATAGCATGTGGTCTGGCAGTCTTACACACAGGTAAGAATTTTGATTCATGACAGAATCTCCCCCTTGGCACCTGCCTTTGCCAGTTTCATTCCTCCCAGGATCCTTGGCAGAGTGCTGATAAGTTTCCTACTGAAAAATATCCACAGTCTTTGCACTGCATAGCAACATGGAAGCTGTTTTATGGACCTGTTCTATATTGTGGCACTATCAAGGTCATGCACTGGCATGTCAGGCTGGCTGCACACATAAGTAGTCCTTAATAAATCTTTTCTTATAGACTATGCAGTCCACTTTAGTCTTCAAAGTTATGCTAATGTCTCTCCTCAAAACGGCCATGCTGTACTGCTCTTGTAGGTGAGGGAGTGCCATCTGCTCAGCCATGTAAGTTGTCACCATTTCATTCACTTAAAAGAAGTTTTGTCAGTTTGCTCTAATTGTAAATATGTCCCACTGAATTTAACAAGGTTAAACTATTAATTAATTCATTTTTCCTGGTGTGAAATGTAGGCTTCAGGTTAATATTAATAATGTAGATTCTTGAAGCCTAGGATTTCTTGTATCTGTGTAAAGAAGATTGGAGAAGAAAAAAATCACTCCTCAGAAAAACTTCAGTATTTTAAACTAGTAAAATTAATTTCTAATGCAAAAGCTGTGTAAATAGAATAGGTAATTTATAGAGGTATACATATATAAATGTATGTATGTATGTATGTATGTATGTATGTATATACACACATGCTTTTAGACGGGTGGATAGATAGGTACACAAGTGACAAGGTGATCAGGCTGTGGTAAAGAGGCTGAGAAAGCAATTTTTATTTATCTGATGAATATATTTCAACTATAACAACTGGCTTCCAAAGATAAAAGTTTGTTTCCTTTACATAAAACTTTCCTTCTCTCAGAAAAATCCCATCACATATCCTAGGTCATTGATACTCACCTTTTCAGCTGAAGGGCTGTAGATAATTCTAACAGATCCAGGGAGCTGCAGTCAGTATTGTATCTGCTTCGAAACTCTTAACCTGTGCTTCCTGTGGCCCCAGGCAGTTATCAGGGAAGGGCAGTGGACCTGATATAAATCCTTTCTCCCAGCAGCTGGGCTGTTTATTCAGAGAAGAGCATCTGCTTGCAGCATGAGAGGGTTGGTCAGATTACCATGGTTCCCATGCTTGATAAAAAATGGTGGTGATATACAAACGTGAGCACCACTAGGTACAAATGAAGATGCCATTTAAAAGTTGCATGGTGTGACTCAAGTGATACAATTTAAAATTTAAATCAGTCCGTACAAGTTGTGTCCTGATGCAGCTGTCCAGAAATCGGAAATTTCATGTGTGGGACTCAGGTTGCACATTAGAGCCAGAAAGTCTGGGCTGTGCATATTTTAAGGGGAGAAAATTGCATGTGCCCATAAGTTGCCACAAATATCATTCCATAGGAGTTTTTAAGAGGCAATCACCCATCTGCCAAAATATCTGTGTTGTCTTTAATCATGTTTCTGCTGAATGAATAGAAAACATCAGAAGAAAATATATTTAAAAAAACCCCAAAACAACACCTCCTCCAAGAAGAAAACCCCCAAAAAACCAAAACCAAACCAGGATTGCCAAACACTGTAATTATGAAGAAAACAAGTGACTGGAAGGAATTGGCTGCAATGGATGGGAACCTAAATTTTATTACATGTATGATTTTGGGACTAGACATAGTTGTCATGACTTGCAACACTAAAACCCCTGTTAAAGGGAAGGACACTTCATTTAAATCTATGGAAAGTGCTGTATAAGTATAGTTCATAACATGAACTAAATTAATTTCTAACTAAATTCTATTTAGTTTAGTTCTAACTAAATTCTGGACTTCAGTTAAAATAATTCACTGTTTGATCTTTTAGTTATATTTTGTAAAATAAATGCACAGTCCTTTATTTCAACCGTGACATTCGTTTGCTCTCCACTATAAGCTTGATTGACTATATAACTTCCTGTCTCAAGGATTTAGGAAACAATGAAAGAAAGAGCAGCAAGTCAGCAGAGTGAAATTCTTATGTAGGTTACTTGGATAATTCATATCTGAGAATAAAGAAATATGAGTTCTGTGGAATACATGTGATACTTATATGTGCTTTATATATAATTCTCTTAAGGTCTGTAAGAAAATTAAATTGAAGTTTAATCAGAAGTTTTGCTGTGCACTGATCTATGAACACCTAAGGTGAAATTGGATGAAGAAATGTATTTATGGAGATGATCCTCTTGTATTCCCATGCACCTTGCATTTGGAGGAGAGTTGTTTTCCAATAGCTTTCATAATTTTTATTTCTTCTTCAACTCTATTGTTTTATTTATGCTTTATTCCCATATCTTACACACAGATATATGCATGAATACATTGAGAGCCATACACATATGAATATAATTCTCTCAAAAGAAAATGTGACTGTCAATAAATATGCAATATGGCACATTTGTGACCGAGGCAGGAAGTTCCAAGATGCATAACTTGATTATTTCAAAACCAGATTTCTTCAAACATGCCAAAGGCAGGTATATGTCAAGATGAAAGTTACATGAATTGGAGTGTAAAAGGGCAACCTAAGCATTTTTCAATGTATTCAGAAATCTGTTTGCTTATATTCCATACCTCAGAACCAGCCAGACTGGATTTTTACTATGCTTTGATAATAATTCATAGCTGGGTAGTGAACAAGTATGAACAATATTAGCACAACACATCATGTTTTTAAACTTCTAAATGTCATAACAGAAATTAAATACTTTCTCAACCACATTTGTGGCCTTTGCAAGTGAGGTTCCGTAAAAAATAAAAAAAAATATGTTTTCACCATTGTTTCCTCATTTGAAATATTCATTTATGTAGTCCTCAGAATTCCTTGCTAATAAATGTCTTCAGACATTTGAATACTTCAGCTTTTAAATGCTTCAGACTGTCCAGAGTTTTTGAAATTCTGTCAAAACTCAAAGAAACCTATTCTGCCACTAGTGTTTCTTCATATGCTGAAAAACCCTCTCTTCCTCATAAGGAATTACTTCTACACTTGTTTTCAGGGCTAAAAGTTATTCTGCCAATATTCATGCAGATGAGCTTGTCCTTGCTACTTATATTTTATTTGTGGAAAACAGATGAGATAGACTGCCTGAATGCTCTGGGAGTTAGTTCAGTTTAAAGTCAATACTGAGCCAAAGAGATGGTCCCAATGTCCCACAGATCATTCCTTAGACTGTCAATCAATACATTTCACCTGGGTCTCTCTAACTACTAAGTCAAGTAGCAAGTAACGCCAAGGAGGGAAGCACATCTGTTGGAAACATAATGAACACCTCAGTCAGTAAGACCGAGGGTCTGTCTAGCCCAGTTTTGTCTCTCATACAGCGCGGTGGGAAAGGCTGTTAGGATATTGGGATATTAGGCTTGTGTTTTCTCCACTGTGTGCTGTTTCAGCTTGTAGACGCTGTTGAGCTGTTCATTACTGCCGTAAATGATCATCCTTCATTCCTGGTCAGCATTTTTTTCCTGTACTGCATCCAGCTCTGGGGTCCTCAGCATCAGAAAGACATGGACCTCTTGAAGCAAGCCCGGAGGAGGCTACCAAGATGGTTAGAGGGACGGAGCACCTCTCCTGTGAGGAAAGGCTGAAATAACTGTGTTTATTTAGCCTGGAAAAAAGAACGCTTCGAGGTGACCTAATTGCAGCCTTCCAGTACCCATAGGGAGCCTACGAGAAAAATGGAGAGGGACTTTTTATAAGGGCTTGTGTTAATTGGACAAGGGGGAATGGATTAAAACTAAAAGAGAGTAGGTTTAGATTAGATATTAGGAGGAAGTTCTTTGCTCTGAGGGTGGTAAGGCACTGGAACAGGTTGCCCAGAGAAGCTGAAGATGGCTCATCAAAGCCAAGTTGGATGGGGGTCTGAGGAACCTGACCTAGTGAGGGGTGTCCCAGCACATGGAAGGGGGCTGGAAGTAGATGATCTTTAAGGTTGCTGTGTTGGTTTTGCATGGCCTAGTCTTTGGTAGTAGAGGGGCCCCAGACGTGATTTTTGTGGGAAGCTGCTAGAAGCTTCCACCATGTGCAGCAAAGCCAATCCCTGATAGCTCTGAAGATGGACATGCCACTGGCCAAGGCTGGACCAATTAGAGATGATGGTAATGCCTCTGTGATAATATATTTAAGAAGAAATCAAAACAAAGGTAGTGGTGCAGTTTTAATTCCAGCTAGAGAAGAGGAGGAGGTAAGAACACGTGAGGGAGCAACTTGGAGACACCAAGGTCAGTAGAGAAGGAAGGGGAGGAGGTGCTCCAGGCACAGGAGCTGAGATTCCTCTGCCAGCCGTGGTGATGACCATGGTGGAGCAGCTGTGCCCTGGCAGCCAATGGATGTCCATGAGGGATGCAAAGATCCACCCACAGCCTGTGAGGAGGTGTCCACACCAGAGCCGGTGGATGCCTGGAGGAGGCTGTGTTCCAGTGGGAGACCTGGTGGAGAGAGGGGACCTGTGCTTCCAGGCTGGAGCAGCCTGTCCTTGGAGGACTGCACCCTGTGGAAAAGTGACCCACACTGCAGTAGTTTTGGGAGGACTGTCCGCCCATGGGAGGGACTCACATTGCAGCAGTTTTGGGAGGACTGCTGCTCGTCGGATTGGAACCCACACTGGAGAAGTTCACAGAGAACTGTCTCCCATGGGAGGGTCCCCACGGTGCAGCAAGGGAAGGATTTTTTCCACTCCCTGAGCAGTGGAAAAAATCTCAGGTGACGAACTGACCAAAACCCCCACTCCTTATCTCCCTGCACTGTGGGTGGGAAGGAGGGAGGGGATGGGGGAAAAAAGGTGTCTTTAAGAGCTTATTATACTTCTCATTATCCTCCTCTGATTTTGTTAGTAATAAACTCACTTTGTATCTCTAAGTCGAGACTGTTTGGCCCTTTGAGTGTTTTCTCCCAGTCCTTAACTCATGAGCCCTGTGTTAAATTTTTCTCTCCACTGTCCAGCGGTAGCAAGGGAGGGTGAGTGAGCAGCTTTCGTGGGTGTCTGGCATTTGGCCAGTGTCAAACAACCGTCCCTTCCAACCCAAACCATTCTATAATTTTATGATTCTATGATCCTTCTTTTGCTTGTATCTTTTTGGTAAGAAAGAGCCCTTGAGTCAATTTTATTGAACAGAGTGACACAGGAAATCAACCACAGAGTAAGGAAACTAAACTTTTGCCTCCAGCTTCTTTACTAGCACCCAGACTAATAAGGTCTCTTACCCTATTTGACCCATGTAATTAAGAAAAATACTAATTAGCAACTAACTTGGACTGAAGTTTTGCCAACTTTTTTAAACCTAGCTGCTTTCATAGACATTCATTTGTTTAACCTTCTTCAGTGTGTTAATATTTATTTCCAAGATCATCCACTAGGTTTTCTTGTCTGTTCTGTTCAAAGCAGAAATGCAATTTATACACATAATCTTTACTAATGTAAGTAATGTTTTTTAACCATATCTTCTTCCAAATGTTATTGATCATAGTGAAGATGACTTCAGCTAATTATTCATAGGAAATAGGACACCTGGTAACCATTGGACACTCCATTAGCAGAAAATACCAAACCCTTTTAAATTTAGATAGTAAGAGTAAGAAAGATAGTAAGATGAAGAAACTGTCTTCAATAAAGCAAAAGGGAGGAGTTCAATAAAGCTGACAGAGAACTTGATGCAACAAAGAATTTGGAGACATCAAAGAGAAGTTCGTTTCCGTTAATTTGCCTTTCTCAAAAGTGGCTGCTTTCCATTTATATTACTCTCAAAGCTCATCAACTAAATTTTACAGAGCCTTACTTCACTTTTTTGCTAGAGGACTTATTTTGATGGGTTGAAATCACACAATGGTTTTTTTCTCCTTCTTTGGTGAAATGAAAGCTGTAAGTCAGGCTGCAGCCATATACAACATCACTATTTATATTTTTCAAAAATATATACTTATGCATCAGAGATGTCAATTCAGTTTTCAAAAATTGGGTGCTTAGATAAATTGATTGTAAATTAAATAGAGTAGGTTTTAACATGTGTCCAAACCACTATTCCTCAAACCTAAATTCTTTGCATGTTTCCAGGAGAGAGTATTTGTATTTTTCCAGCAGAACTCACAAATAAAGATACTACACCATTTGTAACTGAAAGAGTTGCTATTGAGTACTGCGTCAAATGTCATCCCATCCTGATTTTCTATGCTTAAATTACAGTTGCATGACTTACAGTAAGCTTGCACCACAAGGCTAAGAAAGTCCCTGTGAAATACCTAAGTAGCTCCCAGAAACCTTGCAAAATCTTGCCTAATATGGGAAACTCTAAAAAGATAATTCAGTTTTCTCTGGAGGAAGTAAAAGATGATGTAAGTTTTCTTGAAAATAAAACTTCACTAGACAGATCCTTTACTATAAAATCATAAATGCCACTCAAATTGGACTTTTATAAGGGCTTAGACAGTGAGGTTTCAAAGCAAATCCTTTAAAGGAAATACTGAGTTATTAATATCAGAAAATCTTGAACAGTGGATTGCTAGGTGATGAAAACAGTTCAAACTAAAATGAAAAAAATGATAAAGCATGGATTTGTATTTTCAATTTAAAACAAATAAGATCATAAAATAATTTTGAGCCTCCACAAAACCTACAGGGTAAATCTGTGCATTGGAAATGTTTCCATCCTCTTTATTAATTTTCCCTAGTTTGATTATTGATTTCTGGGATCACTTAGAAGCTAAAGTTTCTTGCATGATGATTAGCATATTGAACAACCTGCTGTTTCAAAGGGAGAAAAAAAAGCAAGCAGTTCTGCTTGGTAGCAAGTTCTCTAATGTCCTAGTAATAAATGCAACCAAAAAACATGTTATAAAAATTATAAAGGTTAATGCACCTTTGATTCTGAAAGTTGCTAAAAGTATTTGATAGTTGTGATGGTTGACCTGGGCTGGGTGCCAGGTGCCCTCCAAGCCACCCTCTTTCTTCCCTCCTTCGCAGGATGCAGGTGGAGAAAATAAGAAGCAGAAAAACTTATGATTTAAATGAGTAAAGGCAGTTTAATAAAGCAAAAGCAAATGTTGCACATGGAAGCAAGGGAAAACCAAAAGATTTCTTCTGTACTTCCCATCAGCAGGTCATATCCAGCCGCTTGACAGGAAGTAGGACTTTGATATGAATAACAGCTGCTTTGAAAGACAAGTGCTGTGCTGGTGAACTCCCCTCGCCCCCTTCTCTAAGCCTTTATTGTTCAGCAGGTGTCCTATGGTATGGATATCCCATTGCTTACTTTGGGTCAGCTGTCCCGGATATATCCCCCCCAAGCTCTTGCCTGTAGTAGTCGAAAAATAAAGAAGGACATCGAAGAGGCAAAGGGCTAGCGGGAGGGGATTCCTCTCCTATCTCCTCTTTATTAAGGGGTAAAGGGTTAGGTATTCGGGAGGAGGAGAGGGAGGAGAGGAAGAGCCGTTACAACACTCCTTGCGCCGGCTTATATGGGAGGTAGGGTAACCCATAGGGGAAGAGGGAAGAGGTGGGGACAAGAGCATGAGCCAATAGTTACATAATAGGGGTGTGGTACGATTCAAATCAACCACTAGGATACATAACTGAATAGAACTTGCTAGAAGAGGGGGCGGAGTCAGAGCCCTGGGCACGCCTTTCCCTATACTTCAGGGGCGGTCCCAGAAGCTCGTACCCCGGAGGTCTGCCCAGGCAATGCTCCTCCTCACGAGGAGCTATCCCCGGCCTGGGGGTGGAGGCAGCTGAGGGGCTGACCCGCCACACTTGCCCACCCCCAATCTACTGGGTGCAGTAGAGGGAGTCTTGGGAGGCAGCACTGATGCTGTGTGTGATCAACACCTTTCTAGACACCCCTGCAATGAACAGTACTATGAGAGCTGCAATGGGGAGAATTAACCCTATCTCAGCCACACCCAATGAAGCAGCATCTCATTTGAAAGTATGTTTTTTAATCTTGTGAAACATGTTGTTGTCTTCTCATGTCTAGCATTAAAATGAAATTTCAAAGCCTCATAAAGAGTCTTCTTTTTTAAATAGTCACTAGTAATAACTGAGATTAACACCAAGACTCTGAAACTGGATAGACGTAACTGTAGAAACTTGTTCTATAGAAACTGGAATCAGGAATTGCTACAATTCCTTTTATTATTTTACTTGACGCAAGTCTCCGCACAGTAAGTTTAAGCACAAAAATACACTACTCAGGTACTACTAAACTGATTAAAAAAAAAAAGATATACATTTGTAAGATCAAAGCAAGCATCCTTTCTTTCCAAAAATAAAAACACTGCTGCAAAGACTTAAATCTAAACAGCCTGTTGGATGAAAAACAGCTCATCCTGCTTTTTTGATACCATTTTCTGGGAGGGTGATCTTCAACCACTTCAGTTATGGGTCAGTGAATAAAAACGAAGTAACTTACTTGTTGATCAGTATCTGCCACCATCATTACTTGTTTGTGCCAGTCTCACTGAGACTGAAATGTAATCCTGAAGGAGTTTGACTTAATTGCAGTCAATGAGATATAACACTGTGAAAGGTACCCAGATTTTCTGAAGACTGAGATAATGTGTCCCCTTAGGTAAAAGTTTTGGAGGTCAAGGAGTTGCTTGTAGTATCAGTAGATGTGCAGAGTAGACTCTTTTTTCAAGAAAGATTTCTCATTGGTTTGATTCAGCTCCTTTAACATATCTCTTCAAGCAGTGGGCCTTTGGGTCAGTGCCCAGGAAACTGCTGTGTTTCCTTTGGAGATCAACAGAGGACCTGCTGCTTTCCAGCCCTTAGCTGGAATCTGTCAGGCTTCTGTGTAGTTGCTGGGCCAGGCAAGGAGACAGCTGAGCAGAAAAGTGTGCACTGCCTGTCCAAGTTCTTTCATGCAGTTTTGCACATAGAGCAAGTCTCAAACATCTCTCAGGCATTGGGGTTTAGACCCAGAAGTGTTGGCAGATGGAGGACAAGGTGTAGGTCTCCTCAGTTACTCATAGAATCACAGAATATTCTGAGTTGGAAGGGACCCACAAGAATCATCAAAGTCCAACTCCTGGCCTTGCACAGCACCATCCCTAAGAGTCACACCATGTGCCCAAGAGCATTGCCCAAACACTTCTTTAACTCTGTCAGGCTTGGTGCTGTGAGCACTTCCCTGGGGAGCTTGTTCCATGCCCAACCACTCTCTAAGTGAAAAACCTTTTTCTAATATCCAACCTAAATCTCCCCTGACACAGCTTCAGGCCATTCCCTTGGGTCCTGTCCCTGGTCACCACAGGGAAGAGATCAGTGTCTTCCCCTCCTCTTCCCCTCAGAGGAAGCTGTAACTGCAGTGAGGTCTCCCCTCAGTCTCCTCCAGGCTGAACAGACCAAGTGTGCTCAGCTGCTCCTCACACAGCTTCCCCTCAAGGCCCTTCCCCATCTTTGTTGCCCTCCTTTGGACACTCTCTAACACTTTAATGTCTTTCTTACATTGTGGTGCCCAAATCTGCCCCCAGCACTCGAGGTGAGGCTGCCCCAGGGCAGAGCAGAGTGGGACAATCGCCTCCCTTGCCTGACTGGTGATGCTATGCCTGAGCTAACAGAAGCTAGCTATTACTGGCCATCTTAATTAAATCCCCCTTAAACAAATTTCTTGCAAAATCTTTATGACAAATAAGGATCAGCCAGGAATCTCCTGTGAAATTAAAAGAAGGGGAGAAGGAAGAATACAGAAATTTGAAAAGTAATATGAAAATGGGGACGTTATTACTGATATTTTGGAAGCAAGCCAAGCTACTCATTTGGATTCCTATTTGCACAGTTTATTTTGTCAGTCTTCCTTTTATATCCCATAAGATAAGAGATTAATAGGAAAAATAAGGACACAGAAGAAAGTTATACGAGTAGTTAAGCTGACAATCCAAGTATCATAGATGTTGAGTCCCCAGGCAGTAAATCCTCCTCCTGCATTGGGCAAGTCTCTCTGCCTCCAAAGAGTTTTAGGAGAGCCATAGGATGCTTTGGATTCAGCAGGATCACTTTCATAGCTTTGTCTGACATAAGAGAACAGTAATGTGCATTAAAAGTAAGCTTTGTTGGCAGATTGGATTAATTTTACTAGTGAAATAAACTGAATTTAGATGTACAAACTGTTTAAAAGTTGGAGGTAAGAGCTAAATACAGCAGGCCAAATTCTGGGGTTCATGAAGTGCTAAAGGTTCCTCCAGACCTGGTTAGAGTTTTTTGTAGGCTGTAAAACACAAGCTCTGAAGAAAGTCTTCAAGATTTGATTCACTGTACCTGTTAATATTCCGCAGCCTTTTCATTCTTTATGAATGAAAGCTTTCAAATTGAAATCAAGTTTTCTGGCAATTGCCTTTCTGAGGACAAACAAAAGAACCATTAAAGAGCTGTGCAAGAGCCATTCAGGAGCTTGAAATTCTGCTTGAGAGTTTTCCCTTTGTTATTGAACTGATTGCTTCCTCCTTTGGTATCTCCTCCTCTGCCCTGCAAACGAAACATCCAGTCCTGTCGTTCTGGAGAGAGTTGATGGATGAAACAGTTTCATACTATGCACTGCTAGCCAAGCTCTTTTTATCCCGAATGGATTCTGCATATGGCTGATTTTCCCCATACAAAGTAAGAAGTAAACAGAGAGTGATAGATATTGGCTTTCCATCATCTGATCTGTCAGCTGCTGTACATTAGGAAGTTATCTATGCCTTTAATTGTGAGTAGGAGAGGGATTTAGAGCTTGCAGGAGCGTAATTGTTTCACAGTAAATTTACAGATAAGCCCCTCTTCCTTACTGCCCACACAGTTCCACTGATTTTAGAATATTAAATTGTCCCTTTGCCTTCAGACACTGGTGCCTAAAGGAAGATCTATTATCCTGAAGTCTTTGTAGCTTAGACTCTAATGGGATGCTGATATTGCAAACCAATAACTAAAATGAGGAAATATTAAAATGAAGCATAAGGCCGCTTTTATTACTGCTGTAGTTCTTCACTGCATTGATTTTAAAACATGTTTCTATTTTCTGTCTAATCCCGGTCTTAGGCTTAAAAGTTTTGATAACTGACAAGTTTCTTTCTCATATGATGTATTCCTGGAGACAAGGAAGCATCTGGGGGAGGATAAAGAAGAGAAAGGATTTTTACCTTTGAATGTGCCAGAGATGGTGAAATTTTCCTTTCAGTTTACTTCAGCAGATAAAGCAGACTTGTTTTGATGTCTAATTCTCAAATTACAATTTGATAATTTTTGGTGAATTGCTTATTCCTTATTATGAATGCGTTTGAATTCAAGTGAGCAAATACCTTAGGAAAATCAGGTAAACGGCCCTGTGATTAAATGTCTGCAATCCCTCTGGGTTTGTCTTTGTTTTTTTGATCTCCATCAATCTTGTCTTGTTTGTGCGTTGAGGATACAAGAATATGTGCCTATTTAGCAAAGACTACTTGTGTAAATGAGATAATGAACAGCCACAGTTGCTTGTGTTCCCCAGTCTGCCTAAGAAGACAACTGATGTTGTTCATTGATATTAATAATAAGACAAATGCACATGAGAAAAATGTCTCTGTTTATCCAACCTCAGTTCACTGGCAGGAATTTACACTACAATAACAATGCTCATGGATGTAATATAAGTATTTCTTTTTTAGCATTAGTCTAGTTACATTCTTTGAATCAGTAGGTGATGGAAGGAAATCATGATATAGAAAATGAGACAAACACTGCTTGCACCAGCCCTAGGTAGGACATGCTATTCCTGCCCTACCTCTCTAAAGAAGCAGAACAAGTTACTTCATGCTATCCTTGAAGATTTCGTATGACAAGACTGACCAGGTCAGGCAACAGAGAGATGTGGATCTGCAGCTGGAACTGGGCCTTCTCTCCAGGTGGACTTCGTCTGCATGGAACTGAGAAGACTGGATACCATCAATGAAAGCCCATGCAGTTTGTGAGAGAGGTAGTGCCTCCTGTATATCCTTTGTCACACAAAGCAGCTAATTATCCCAGTGCCAGGGATATTTGGCATTTTTACAGAGAGATGGTGACTATAGATTGTTTATTTTTGCTTTGACTTCAATTTTTTATTTCTACTGTCCTCTTTTTTTCCATTCATTTCATGAAAATAAATCTCATAACACATACAAAGAGCCATAATGAAAAATAAAATGTCGGGTACATTTTGGGAGTAAAACATTTTGACATTGTGTTTCTTCTTTTAAAGTCAGAGGGTACAATAATAGCATTTGGCTTGGTATTTCCTCCAACAAGGAGGTAATTTACTTTCACAGCAATGCCATAGAACATGATGATGCTGAAGGAATAATTAACATTTTGTGGGATTTTTTGTGCTTGACATCTGTGTTTCTATTTTAACTGAGTTAATAGAATTCTCCTTTCTGTTCTGTGTGCATTTCAATAATCCCTCAGCACTAAAATTTTCAGGTAGAACTTCAAATAGATTGGAGTAACATTTTGTATGCTGAACAGCAATGAACAAAAACTGCAATTCTCCTTTACCCTTCTTAATTTTCTGAGTTGATAAAGTGGAGTGTATACTGTTACAAAACCAGCAGAAATTATGAAGTCAGGATGTGATTCCAGTACTCTTTTGAACAATGCAATCATATAATTCCATGTACGTACAAACCTAAGCAGAAAGATGACTTTGACAGTAGCACCAGAGATTGCCTGGACTCCTTATTTACTGGCCTCTGAACCCAAGAAATTTTTGTGTGCTTAAGCAAGTATTCATAATGACATCACATTTTAAAGATAATAGTATTCATATTATTCTGTGGGTACTTGGCTACAGGGAACAGAACTATATCTACATAGTGAGAAAACAGGCAAATGGAGATTCAATAAAGCGTTAAGTAATATCAGTAATGACAACCACAAAATAAGGTAGTGGAAAAAGAAGGGAACTGACCACTGACATCATTCAACAAACCATAGCAGTAATCTTGAAACACTGACTTGTGGACTATCCTGTAAATTGCATAAATTACTTAAGGGCCTTTAACATTAAAGCATTAAATGATTTATGTCATTTGCAATGTGCAGCATGTCACATTCTATTGCAGTACTCAGTATGTTATGTGTAGCCATCTATCCAGAATGTTGTTGCTAAATTTGCCTAGCTCCTCCTCAGTATATGAGAGAATAAAATTCCATCTCCTTATATAATTTAAGGAAGCAAAATGAAAATTTAAAGCAACATGGAAACCATTTGTTATTTTGACATTGAAATTTCTCCTCTAAGAACCTATCTAGAGCCACGAGTTTTCCCAATCTGATACTAGGGCTGTTGTTACATCTGGTTGTACAGATGCTGACTAACCAAAAAGCAGATAGTTTCTGATAGTTTATTTACTTAGCTTAATACCTTTCTGTTTTGTTGAGCACTGCTAAGTTAAATTGAGGGAAAAAAAGGCTTTAAGAAGAAATTTAGTCTTCTAAGAATTTTGGAGGTTTTGGACTTTTTAATTCAAATTTCTTCACTATATTTTTTGTATCAGTCAGTAATACTATTACATAACTATGGAACTTCATGCCTCCAAGACTTTCATTTAAATTTAGCTTTCACCTACAGCAATTAAAAAATTAATTTATGATAGATAGAAGAGCTCTGTCAGTTATGTCGGTGATCACAGTAAGAGGAACATTTTGAAAACATATCCCCACCTTTTCAGTTCAGTATTGGCATTTTTGTGCTCTGGTGTCAAACAGTCCCTCTGTTTAATTTGGGGTGTAGATATTAGGGGTCTGACTCATGTGTATGTGCTAGAGCACGTGTGGATATGTGTGTGTGTGTGTGTGTGTGTGTGTGTGTGTGTGTGTGTGTACACACTCACATTCAGACAGTTTGTTTTACATCTTCTGGGATGAACACGATGTAAAAAAGGAATTTTGTATCAGCTAGCAAAAACTCTCTACAATAAAAATCCTGAAATGTTACTGGAACAGAAACAACTAAGGATGAGTTTTGCAATATGCTGAAAACCTTTTCTCTGATGCATGGAAGTGGCATTCTGCTTAGAGTTGTACATGTCTGGTGCAAGTTTGCTGAGCTGGAAAATCATATTTTGCAATTCCATTGAGATTTTGCCAACAAAGGTCTGACTCATACAAATTGATAATATACACTCTGAAATCTTTGTCAGTTGAATATTTTTACAGCAATAATCTTTTTGCAGCAGTAATCATCACAATCATGTTGTTTCAGAAGACAGTACTCATGAACCAGTGGAAAAAGCAAAAAAATATGGAAGTATTTGACCTGAAGAGCTACTTTTCCCCACTTCAATAAATGGTCCTTATGCTAACCCAACTCTGTCACCAATTGGCTCCAACCTCTCCATCCACAAAACACAAAGTTAGAGGGCAAGTTGGTCTTCTGAGGATTTTAAGGAGAAATTGTGGGGCTTTTTTATTGTTTTGTTTTGGTTTTTTCCTCTGCCTTTGTCTCCTGTCATAGAGAAAGCTTTCATCTTTTTCTTCTACCCCTGAATTCTTTATTTGTGAGCAGAAAAAAAGGTTGATCTAAATTTTCTAAGAGATATGCTTCTATACTTGTTTCAGTTTTAAGAAAAAACAGTGCCTGATCAGGGTTTCCACTTCAGTAAAACAGATTCTTCACTGACTTTTAAAACTGTGAGATCAGTCAAAACAGCTCCATCATGGAAAAAATAAGATACCAGAAAGAAAAGTGTATTTGTAAAAAAGTAGATCGTAGTGCTACGAAGAAAGCAAAAAAACCCTTGAAACTTATTCACTAAACTGTAAGGTCTTCAAAATCACATCCTTATAAATGTATTTAATCAAATTTCAAATTATTTCATATTCACAAATAGCTTTCTATTCACAAATATCTTTAACATAAAGAATCAGAGAGGAGTGACAGAGAAAAGAAGTTTCAGAAAGTTTAATTTGGCACTAAACAAGAACTTCATATTGAACACTGACAGATGTTTTTTGTCCTACTGATTACCTTATCTTTTTCTGTGCAGGTTATGAATGAGAATAATTTGCTTAGTGGTTCACTTATTTATTAGGAAGCACTTCATATAATGAGAGCACTGTTCTTCTATGCTATATGGCTTTTAATTGGACTTATACTCATTAAAATTACTTATGTAATATTACTTTAAATGTGCTGAGATATAAATAATATAATTTTCGATATCCCCTTTGTACTTACAGACATAAATATACTTCCAGCAATTATCTTTGAGAAATATACATAATCTGCTTCTATTTTTCTTGGTTCCACCTTTAATTTTGCTCAGGTAATATTAGTGTTGTTTTATTTATTTTATTAATTTTCCAAATCAGTGTTCATAGTCCTTTTGAGTTAACTTAGTCTGCACTTGGCCTATTGGCAAACTGTTTTTAAATGGTTTAGAAAGTTATTTCACTAGCTTCTAATGATGTTTCTTCATCGTTACTTTTGTTTGTATTGCTCTTGCATCTTGTAATCTGCAAAATTTGAAATATTAGGCCGAGATGCTGGGAGGACCACGTGCAGATCTTTCCTTATGTAGAGCAACGTGCTTGCCACAAAAGGTTCTGTTAACACTAAAATCATTTTGGTGCGCATTAAGGTCAAGCTCTGTCTCTGCAAACTCTTGAGAGCCGGCAATGCCACATGCAGTTAGTGTTAGCCAGCTGATGTCCCTGTGGGTGCAGGACAGACACCTTTGGAGAGCCATGAGGTCCACCCAGAGAAATCTTGGCCAGCTGTTCCTGTCTCCTTTGATTAGCTGGAAAGGGAATAGAATGGTATCTGTATTTCTGACCGTTAGAAAGCTGAGGTTAGGTGAGAGGAATTGCAGCCTCAGTGGCCTAACACGTTACTGCAGACCTTGCCCGCTGGGGCTCAGGTACAGCCAGTGGTGTGGTGGTCCCTCAGAGCAGCAGGCGCCACGGCCTGACCTGAGCATCCACACAGAACGGGCAGAGGAGGGCTCGGGTGAGCACCACAGCTGGGTGAAGAGAAGCAGCTGAGTCACAGTGTGTGATGCTGGGAGGCAGCTGGGGACACAAACTGTATCAGCAGGAGAGAGCCATAACTGGTGGGTGAGGAGGGAAAGGGCAGTGACATATTTTTTCCTGCACAGCCTGACAGAGAAACAGATATTGCTGTTATCGGCACCCAAGATACCTCCACTATACCTGAGCAAATAAGGTTTAAAATGCCCTGCCTATGATATTTTCCCAGTGCCTCTCACTCCCAGAGTACACATTAGGACCAAAGTTCATTTTCTCTCACTGAAAACTCCTGACACATATGGGATAAAATACTGCATACTAAGATTTCATTAAATAACTAGGAATTCACTGCCAGAGCTAAAATAATTATTCAAGAGTTGTGCTCTCATGAAAAGGCTTTTTTCTTGCCTTTAAATCTTCTTTTAATGATGTGCTTTTCATTTAGTTGTAAGGAAATAACTCGAATTGTCTCAATAAAAGTTTAAGCAGTCTTTATTCTGTAACTAAAAACGTGCACGGGAACAAATAATTTCAAAGATATATATCAAGTGTATGCAAACTCTACAGAATCATTTCTTTTGAAGCAATTTTGTAAAACCACTTAAAATCATATATTGAGACATCAGTCTTATAAACTGAAGAGGAAAAATTAATTTAAAATATACAGAAGGAACTTAATTTGTGCTTGTTTGTAAACATTTATTACTAAAAGATATTAAAACAGAATTTTTAATGTTCACAACTGGCTTGCTCTCACCTTACCACTTCCAGTATTGCTATAATGGAGACAATTTCCTGAAAAAAAAGCCATTGTTTTGTAATTAGTTGTATGAATGTAGAGAAAAAAGTGGTTCCTTTATTCACTCAGTCAAAGGATAGAGAGCAGGATAGCCATCTCTGTGTAGGCCCATGTACTTTACCAGGGCCTTCTGGAAAAATCTTGGCCAACTGTAGCATTATAGCTCTGTTCCCAAAATAATGGGAACTGTGCATACATGCCCTGCAATGTAACTCTGAGATCGTCAGGGATTACTGTTATGGAGGAAAGTCTTCACACAAACTCAGAATAAGCCAGCCGAAAAATCCTGAGTAAAATATATTTTTCAATGATTTAGAGACCCAGGATTCACTGGTAATAGTCAAAAGAGGAATGTCTGAAGTTTTTTGTTGCTTTATAGGGCGTAACTTGTTTGGTTTAGCCCAATATATAGCACAAACCACAATACTCTGTGTTAAAGCCTGAAGATTTATGTTGTAGTGAGCTGTGAGAGTTCTCAGGAATTCTAACAGTACCCCCGAGAGAAACCAGAAGAAACCAGAAGTGTCAGCAGTGCACAGGGCAGTGTAACACCAAGTGGATGGGTACCTGTGCCGGGCAGCAGCCCCCATCAGCTCCTGTTCTTCAGGTGAGTAAGGGACAGTCCAGTGTCCTCCTGTGCTAAAAGTGATTTTAAATTCTGGAGCAAGTTGCCCCTGGAGATGGATGGGCATGTGCGGCACCTACAGAGAGCATGGCTCTCTGGCTATCCCTGCTGTAGCCTCTGTCTTGAAGGGGTCTTTGGCAGCCACATCAACCCAGTTTTTGATCTACATATGGCTCATGAGCAATGGCTATGTCACTTCCAGCCTGAATAAATCGCTCCAGCTGTGGCAGATGCATAGCTTGCCCCAAGACCTTGCTTGATTTTTCCAAAGAAAGAGCACACGCTCCGTCCTCATGCACCCGGAACCATCTGTCATGTCTGTGTAACCTCAGACATGTCTGTGACGGTGGTGCTGCACATGTGGCCAGCTGCCCCCTGTGCCTTTCCCATCCCTGCACCAGCTCTGCGTCTTTGTGAGCGTGGCCAACTTCATGCTCAGGTATGACTGTCTCCCTCACAAAAAAGGATACAGAGGCAGGAGTTTAATCTCTTTGTATTGAAAAATTAGGACAGGCATAGGTGATCTGTTAGGTGCTACCAGGAGGTGAACAAATTAAAACGTAGGAGTAATGACCGTGTCAGATTTTTGAGTCTAATTCTTGCCTTGAGCTGACCTGTGAGCAATAATTATACTCTCTGGTGAGCTGCTCTATGGACACGAGTAATTATAATCCCGGATACACAAAAACGTGTATGTCTTTATAATGAAGTGCCGAAGTAAACAAAAATAAATGGACTAGAACTAAATGTTCAGAATGCCATTTATATGCTTGGCTTTAGACAGTCGCCCCAAGTTTTACATTAAAAGGAAGTCTGCATGTGGAATTCTGGCTTTATAACTGGAGCTTGTGTGAAGTGTAGTCATTAGAGGCATTTGTCCAATGCCTGAAAAGAAAATGGTTATTCAATAGAAAAATTTCATTTGGTAGTAATCAAAGTGAAAATTTTGCAGATACACTGCTTCTAAAGTTAAAATACAATTCTCTGCTCACATTTCTGTGGTAACTAGCTCAGTAACATTAAATAATTTGGTATTCCAGCCCCATTTCATTAAAACCCTAGAGTACTTACAATGAATAAGTATAAAAGTATAAAATTTATGTGACTAATTGTAGTCACTGTAGACTCCTCTTAGAGTCAATGGAGATCTAGGGAGCAACTCCATTCATCCTAAAATAGATATCTTAAATATACTGTGGATGTGTGTATTTAATCAAAAATCATCTAACCTAGCAATACACAAAATTTAGACTTCCAGTCTGAAATCTGATCTCCATGTGTTCAGATTTCATTAAGCAAATCTGCTACTAAACTTTGTAGGTATCCACAAAATGTATAAAGCTTATCATGCAAAAAGCTGCAGTGGAAACCCATGCTGGCCATCCAGTTGTCAAGACAGATTTGGAGATCAGTCACTTAACATTCAGTCTGATTTTTCTGCTCTTGTAGGGAAATTGACTACATGGCTTCATAAATTCATGCCATTTCCAGCATTTCATTGTTTCCTTACCTGAAAGAATACGGCATTAAAACATGTACATGGTGGAATTCCTTGTTCCACTGAAAGGGAAGATTTCTTTGATTTCTTTGACTTCAGAAATGCCAGGATTTCCCCCAAGGAAAAGGATGGTTGTGCCATGTCACCACAGGTGTTCACAGGGAATGAAGATAATTCCCCAAACCTCAGACCAAAATCAAACAACCCTCCTTGTCTGACAGGCTCCTCATTGCATGTTCCATCAAGGTATCTGCAGGCGTCTCTGTGGTAGGGAACACAGTGTCTTGTACTTAAAGGTGAACAAAGAAACAAATGCTGCAGTTCTTCAGTGACTCACATCTGGCACTGCATTTTCCTGGCAATTCTGAGCGGCACTGCCCTGCTCCGCTCCACAAAATCATTTTAAATGATGTGGGAGATATTTTATATGGAGAAGCAAAGTGTGCTGTACGTGACTCAAAAGGATCTTGTTATTATTTCATTCCTTATTCAAATTACTCTTTAGATCAAGATTGTATTAATGCTCATAATTAATTTGGCCTTACATAATGCTTTTAATCCAAGTATCTCGTAACAGTTCTTGAGCATTCTCTAATTAAGCCAGTCACAATCTCTCAGTGAAGTACTTAAGGAGTCTTTGTGACTCGTTTCATCCAGCACCAAGAAGCAGTCACCTCTGGGGTCAAGTAAGGCACAGCAGCCTGTTCAATAATGCATAGCAGCATTGTGCCACACTTTGGGAGGGAAGTCAGAAGTAGAATCCCTAATTGGAACTACAGGGGTTTTAAGGAAGGAAAATGTATTTATCCGTAATTTCAGATTTAAAGGTGCTAACTTGTCTTTTCTCTGAAGATTGTCAAAGGCTCTTTAATGTCCAGTTGGCTTTTTTAGTTCCTGAGTCTGAGAGGAAAGCCTTACCAAATCATGATTTCATGACCTATTGTACTTTGAAATTCTGTATCTGCACAAAGCATTTACTTGCTCAAAGTAAATAGCTAGTGTGATTCTTTGATCAAAAGCTATAAGCAATTGCGAATATTTAACATTTCTCACTAAAAGGCTTATTTCCAGCAGTTTTATTATCCCCACTGTACAGAAAAAGATGGAAGCATTGGGAAAATAAATGATCTTCCTCTACATATTGAGAAAGCCAGTGATTAAAAGGTCATCAAATCTTGATTTTCAAACCTATATTAGTTTGCTAAGCTCTCACTCATCGTTCTTTCTGCCTGTTAAAACATCCCTAGCGTTCAGTCTGTATGACACTCTCTATTTTTGATAGCCTTAATTAAAATACAGCTTGAACACAGAGTCTATAATATTCTGCCTAACAGGAGAGCTTTCACTCATTTGTTCCTCTACAAAAACAAGATTTAAATCCCTAAAAAAGCTACTAACCCCACTGATGCAGAAGCTCCCCCAAGCATCCTTTGGACAACTGCTCCTCAAAGCAGGAGCACCCCTTTTGTGCCCCTGGGCTTCATCCTTGTGGAGAAATGCACCAGGCACCAGTCACCCAGGTTTTTTGGAGTTCCACAGGCTGAGGCAGATGGGACACAGGCTTCAAGGGTCATTGGGGGACAAATGACTTCACCTGCAATTCCCCCCCCGCCATGGACAGGACTGTCACTGATAACAGCGCTGAACTTTTCACAGGTTCTTACAGCCAGATCAGGCTGCAGTGATCTCCTGTAACCTTCTCCATAGCACGCAAAATAAGAGATTATCACAATGGAATTTTTACATAAGATAGAAACCTGGTATTAATTTAGATCCTGAGTGAAAAAGGATCTGCTGTATCTATAGGTGAAGTATTGTAGTGGAAAATTGCACTCACTACTGAATAGCAGAGACATCACTGTCTCACTTATACAAAAACATGTCCCATGTAGTTATTTCTAAACAAGTTTGCTGAGACTGGGGAGGAGCCTGAGAAACCCAGATACTTTTACCAGGGCCTAGAAAAGCCAAGAGGGCCAGAAATCTCACCTTTCTCCATCCTGCTCATAGTGTAGCAAGAAAAAAAAAATACATATATATATATATATTTCTTCTAAACCTTGCCTTTCATGTGCATATCTCTTTTTTTCAGTTCTCTGTAACATAATGTGTATTCTTATGATGAAAATTGAGAAAAATTGTAAGGAACATGCTAAGGATTTCTGATTATTACTAGATTTTGAGAAAGCAAAGCCACTGCTGTAGCACATGGACAACACAAATATTAAAACACATAGAAAACTGTGTAAAAAATCTATAAAGCCAGTATTTTTACTATTCAGTAATTATATAATCTGCAGTGATTTACACTATCCTCCATTTTATGAAAACTGTGAGAACTGACGTATGTTACTAGTCAAGGGAGCAGACAGCCAACATGACCATTCCCAAGATGAAAACACCTTTGTGAGATGACCCTTTAAGTAAATCTCCTGTAAGCATGAAAATTTCACTTCCTGAATTATTTAATTTCTTGCCAAATCTTGATGCTTCCAGATCTCTTATGCAGTTCTCTTACGAAAGAAACATTCTAGGAAAAAAAGAATCCATCAAAGTCAATTTTTCCAGTTTTCTGGTCATGGAATTATCACAATTATGAAACAATGTTATTCCTGAAGGTTAAAAAAACAGTTTCACATTTCACTAGAACATCTATCAAAGTTTTAATAGCTTTTGTAGTGTTCTTTAAACAACTTCACTCACTTTGAATAACAGTAAGAAATCTTTAAAAAGGAATTTAAATTCTCTTTCTGATTACACAAAAAATTCCACATCTCCTTCACAGTAGATAATAAATTCCAGATCACTGTATGAATCATGTTCACTTAGTGTGCATCATTAACAGCTGTAGCTGCATGGTCACGGTAGCTGCACTTATATTTTCTTTCCAGAAAGATGAATGCACTTTCTCCTCAAGAGAGAAAAAGAAGCAGTCTCTAGAGTCAGATACTAATTGTTGAAAAATACTGAGTTCATCACATTGCAGGCCATGGAAACATACCCTGGGGAGTGGTGAAGTTATCTTCAGGGAATTAAAAGAGAAGTTAAGGTTGAGCTCTTCATAGTGATGAGGAATGGGGGCTCCTAGGTGTTACATCTCACTCCAAGTGAGGTCCTAATTACACACCGTCCCTAAGTCAGGAAAAATAACTGTGAGTTGGAAATTCCTTGTTATTCTTTGCTGACACTAAATGGAGTGAAAGATAACTAGCTCACTTCTTTGACAACTAACTGTATCTAAATTTTGGTGACATGATTCTATTCTAAGTGCCTACAACTAACTTCAAATACTAATTTTAAACTGTTTATGATAACCATTCCTAAAACCAACAGGAAGCCTGGGTAAATGCCAGGGTTTACATGCCTAAGGGTGATGCTAGGGCATTGACTTTAGCAGTGCTCAAAGTGCAACAGGATATCATAAATTCTTATTTCATGTTTAGTTTTTCAAACAATATTGCATTTGCGTGAATAAATGAACGTTTGAATATTGATATAACTCTACTTGCTGCTATACATAAAGTGGATGAAATATCAAAGAAAGCACAGTAGATATAAAACCCCATATTGCTGTAGCCAAAACACAATGACCAGATGTCTTGGCTTGGCACCGATTTGTAAATACTTTGCTATATGCAGAGCATAAGAGACCTTTGATCCTATTTGCATAAATTTCTACAAAGAAGTGGAAGTATTATTTAGAGCCAGGTTTAAGTTTTAAATGTGTGTGTGCTAATGCAAAAATCTAGCTAAAGCCATCAGTTGTTGTTAGAAAAGTTAAACAAAAGTATTGCTGCGTGCCATTGCTCTGCTAGGATTTAGAGGCACTTAGAGGGAAAAGTGTAGACAACCAGCTGCAATGATAAAAAGCAACTGAAATCTCCTCTTAAGGGTATTGGCACATCACAGCTGGCAGAACAGCAGAAATACCTAAATTAAAAGTTAATTTGGGTATCTCCGTGTTGTGCAGCAGTCTGGCATGTTCTAAGGTACCTTTGGTGGGCCTGCACAGACGTTACCGAGGGGAAAGGAAGCCAGTTCTCATAAGTTTACAGCATATGTTTTGCTGCACTGCTCAGATCTGCTTGGCTTTACTAGCCAAATTCAAAATGCATAAAATGGTAGTGATTTTTCTCTAGTTGTAACCATTTATTCTACAGTAAAATTGGATCACTGGTAAACAAAGGAAAAAAACAGGCAGTGGGGGAATATAAACAATGGAAAAGGAGTGGAGATTCTCCTAGAAAAATGTTCAAGAGAGTTATTTGCACTGAAATAAATGAAGGGTGTCTCAAATGCTAAACAGTTCAATATCCTACCCTAATCATACTTAACCTGCTATACACATTATAAGACCATTTAAAATAAATTTAGCCCCCACCCCCATTCAGAGTTAATCAAATATAGCATCAAGACAGACGGAACCTCAAGTACAAAAGGAAACATCTCATTTCTCAGTCATACTCAGTCATCCAGGAGAACAGATGGCCCTTAATAGCATGCCCTGAATTGTCTAATTACAGGAGAAACTTTGTATAATTTTTCTGGACTTTTAATTGGTCCCCCAACTGTGTGTGGAGACAGCCAAATGTTTTAATAGATTAAATAATAAATATCAAGATAGACTGTGTTACAGCATGTAGAAGACCTGAGTGATTTACTCTTAAGGTGGATGTAAAAATATGGCAATGCATGGAGGGATTCAGCCCTGTGAATCCAAACTGTCATGCAGACAAGATCTACTAATTTCTTTGGAAGTCTGCCTCATAACATGTTGGGTGACTTGACATCTCACAATATGGAAACAACAAGGTGTGCATGATAACAGATTTAGGGTCACTAAGAATTTGGCCTACATAAATGATATGAATGGAGCAATGGTTTGGTAACTATGGCAACCAATAAAACCCTAACAGGAGAGGGGAATGGACATTACACATCAGCATGCCAAGCTAAAATGTAATACTATAACAATAAGATTAACAATATATTGGAAATATCTAATCTCCTGAAATAATAATATATTTTAAAAAATTATTATTAAAAGAATTAATGCATATTTAATGATGGAGTTGTAATTAAGTACCTAAACAGTAGCAAAACCAAAGTATAATTAGGTTTGCATGTTGTTAATGAACAACAGACACAGAAACTAAGCATTAAGTGAAGCACGAAAAAATCAGCAACAGCAAATGTGCTCTTCAGTGTGTACCGAACTCAGAACCTTACCTAGAGATATAGGATCTATATCTCTATTGCCCAAAACCTTGTGTAGTGTTTTCTTCTAGAAATAAAGGCCATAGGAAAGCATAGGAGTTCTGACTACTTGGTTGATCATATAATTTAATCAAGGTTGTGATTGTGTTGTTTAACCACATTAAATTTTGTGCTGCAACTAGAAAAGCTGTTCCAAAATGTTGTTGCTCTGATGCTTAGAAACCTTCTTTTCAGGATCAATTTATTAATAGCCAGTTTATACCCATTTGTTCTTGTGCCAGCAGTAGCTATTAGGTCAAATGGCTTTTCTCTGGTGCACTAACATGCAATATTATAGACATACAACATTTTGTTAGGCTGTGAAAGCCAAGTTGCTCTTGGAAGACAGAATCACAGAATGGTTTGGGTTGGAAAGGAGGTTTAAAGGTTATCTAGTTCAACCTCACTGCTATGGCAAGGATGACTTTCACAACATCAGGTTGCTCAGAGCCCCATCCAACTTGGCCTTGAACACTTCCAGGGATGGGGCATTCACAGCTTCTCTGGACAACCTGTTCCAGTGCCTCACCATGCTCACAGTAAAGAATTTCTTCCCTAACATCTAACCTAAATATCTCCTCTTTTAGTTTAAAACCATTCCTTCTTGTCCTTTTTCCAGGGTCCTATTGGCCCTGGTAAAAAGTCTCTCTCTCCTTTCTTATAACTCTACCCCGTATGTATTGAAAGACTGGAATAAGGTCTCCCTTGAGCTTTATTTTTTCCAGGCTGAGCTCAGCTCTCTCAGCCTGTCCTCACAGGAAAGGTGCTCCAGCCCTCTGATTATGTGAAAACTTTATTCCCTATAAGCATCTTAGGTGCCTTTCTCTGCTTTTCATCATGCTGAATTCTCTTGTGTGAGCAGCTAAAATTGTACACTATACTCCAGGTAAACCCTTGCTAGAATACTGTTTAGTACATTTCTGTTCATGAGAAGATGTTTTCTTTTCATATGGCTGCATCACATCAGGCTATCGCAGGATCTCTAGTAGATATCCTTTGGTTTTTGGTATTGTTCCAATGTGTGACCTCATTTGATGCAGAAACTCTAGATATTACTCCTTAATTCTTGGCCTTGTGTTTTTTGCTACTGAATGTTGTCCCATTTCTGTTAACTCAATCATCAAGTCAACTTATCAGGGTGCAAAAACCTCTATCCTAGCTATGGTTGGCATTCCATTATGGTTTTTATTTCTGTACATGTGGCTATGTAGTAATGGCTGAGTCTTATCATTATTATTTATACATGCCCTCCAGCATATAACTGGAAAATTGTAATCACAATAAAAAGAATTTACTGGAAATATAGAGATGTCTATTCACCTGTCAGTGCAGTATTTCAGAGATTGCCTCAGCAAAATCTCCACAATACAACTGACCAAAATCCTATTTCTTTTCATCCATATAATGTTGGTTATTACCACAATGATTCTCAGCCTCACAGTTTAATCTTGTCTTTCCTGGACAGTACAAACCCATTAATGACTGTATTTTCATTATGCTTCTGGTTGCTGTACAGGAAAGAATCGGTTGATTTGAAAAGATCCAGACTGATCAGCAGTATTTTACACATATTTCCAAGAATGCAGGAGGATACAAGAAATGAAAGTCAATGGGTGATCACGGCCATAAGGTCTGTTTCGCATAACTGAAAGCAAATCCTATTCTGCGCAGGTGCCAAGTGTTGCGGACGGTGAAATAACCATGTAGAAGATCTAACAGCTAAAAAGACAGTGCTTTCTCTTTTGGTTTGTATAGTTAGTCAGTATGGCACAGCTTATTAGCTGTCTTTGCTCTCTCCTTTTCTCTGTTCACAGGTAAATCTCGTTGATTCTATGTTTACAGTGGTCCATAAAGATGTTTTTTTCCTCTAAAAGAATGCAAAAATCTTATAGAGAAAGAAAATTTACAGTGCTAGGTCTACTATGAGCCAGCAGTTAACGTCAGAGCTCCCTCTCTGGGTAGAACTGCAGGTATTTTCTGAACCATCTGTGGTGGTTCGTGCCAGGGGTTCCTAATGCTTATTTCCCAAATACAAGGCCTCTCTAAAAAGTTCCCTCCCTGCCCTTTCATGCACATCCTTGTTGCTACCTTCATATGGACTGTAACATTGCAAAAAGCCTGGATTTCAGGCACTCCCCACTCATGCCCATTTCAGGGCAGTTTCTGCCATAAAAGGGTTAAGCTGCAGTTGCTGAGGTTGTCAGGTGAGACTGTCAGACCCCACTCCCCCCTCCCTCCCTGGGGATTTTGTCGAGCTGCAGTTCTGTAAGGCACACCCAGGTGCTCAGTAGACAAGATGGGTCTGTACCACTAAAAGCACCAGTCCCAAGGTCTGCTCATAATCCCCAGGGCAGCTGGCTTCGACTGGCTGTGCCCCCACTGATCATTTTTCTCAAACCCAAAATAGGGTGCTCACTTCCAAGCTGTCTGTTGTGGAAGGACCCTGGTGAGGGCCACCCTGTGCTGTTGACCTGCTCAGAAGGGAACTGGTATGCTCAGATCAAAATCTGCCAGAGACTAGTTTAATAATTCATCCCTGCATACATTTGATTGCATCAGTATAAATTATTATTGAGAACAGCTGAAATAATGCTCATACTTCTACATTTCAGTTAAAGCACCCATATGCATATATTTTCCTTTTTGCTCCTGAGAATTACCTCTTCTCATGGTTGGATATGAGAAGTAGTGCCAAAATCTTTATTTGCAGCTCTCAGAAGGCCTGAGAGTTCAAGAATTTCTAATATAGCTCCTGGAGCACACAGAGATTTATGTCTAGCAGTTAACACTTTTGTGTCCCCAGATCTTGCCTTTCACTGGCATACAGACAACCTGCTCATGGAGCAGAGGCTGTAGCATTTACCCTTTTGTGTAATGACTTCCAGAGGCTGAAAAAGTTTCCTTGTATTCCAAAAATTCTACGGAAAAGTATGAGAAAGATAGCCTCATTTAAAAGTGTAAGGAGCTAAAAAGTAACTTCTGTACTCTTTAAACATCTTGAAAACTGCATTGCTAGAGGCAGAGCTGTACTACTGGAAGTCTTCCAGGGTGGAGAAATAGGATAAGAGAAGTAGCATTAAAAAACCACAAAACCCCATATTACTCACAGGATGCTTGGTCTAAAAAATGTCCAAAGAAAAGTTTGCTGAAGCAAAGATGCAGGGGGAGGTATAGGAAAGCCAAGCTTGGGGGAAAGAAAACCAGAATCTACAATTCCAGGAACTTCAAAGTACTTAGATCTATTGTCCAGGTTGTCCTGTTTTTATGCTGAAGGAAGAGTCAGACCATGGGAATTCAAACAAGGAAATTTTGAAGGAATCAGAAAGGGCCATGAGAAAGCAAGTTAGAGATAAGAAGAGAAGAAAGTTATGTGGAAACATTGCTTTGCATGGTAATGAACAAGCCAAATAACCTTTTGGATGGAATCACCTTACTCAAACAGGGAAGTGAAACCCAACAGTCCTGTAATTGAATACAGAGCTAACCGAGATGACTGCTTCTGATAAGTATGCAGCACACAGAACTGCAAGTTCATTTTAAAAAAAAAAAAAAAAAAAAAAGAAGCATCCTGGGGAGACCTACATGTGTGATCACTGTTTAACCAATCACGCAGGTGAATAAATCAGGTGAAGATTAAGTACATTAAAATTCTTAGCATTAGATCAGGTAAAGAACATCAAAACAAGCAAACTAAACTTGTTTGCAAGAGAACAGCTGTATTCCTTTGGAATAAGAAGTATGAAGAAATCTTCATGTAAAACTGTGAAAACAGTTCTTAACTAGCAATACATAGTATAGTTCTGCAGTGTTATTGTGCATTTAAATTAGGCGTTATTAGACGTTCCTAATGCAGCAGTTAGGAAATGCAATCAAAACAGAATAAGGGGTCTGGGTACTGTGACAATTTGTTTGCTATTTCCTATCCAGTTGTGTATTTGCTTAACTGTTTTTTAGTTTTCATTCCATATCTCCCCAGTTTTTGCCTTCTTCAAAATAAAAATCTGTAGATTGAGATAGAATTGTTTACTGGGAGCTTATTACAGGGTGGCTCTTAAATAAACTGATTAGGATTTTGGAAATCATCAAACAACTAATCTAGATCAACGCACAAGGTCACATAGTCAAATTAAGCTTTGTTTCCTGTGGATTTCAGTGGTTACCTCTGGGGTTTCAAATTAGACAACTAGACAAGTAAGCCAGTTATTGCAAGCCTGTCACATTGCAGATAGATATTATTTTAATTGAAGTACCCATCCACTTAAAGGCACTTTATGCATTAGAATAGTTTCCAGACTGTCACATTCTGAAAAATATTATTTCTTCTCCATAGAAATATTGACATTTTTTCAGTCTGGGACCTTGGTAACAAAGGTTCAAAAAAAAAAAAAAAAAGTTTTATATTCAATAAATTGAAGTCTATCATGACTTGATTTTGTGAAACCAAAAGAGAACATAAAAAATCTGAAGTCCAGTTGTCAATGCATTGAAATAAAGGGTTATAGCAAAATGTTTTTTAATTATTTGTTTGCCATTTCACAGACTGAAGCAGAGTTATTGTGGGCAACATAGTGTTCACAAATTTTTATACACAAATAATAATTTAATGATATAGTGATTATGGGTTATAGACACTTAGAATAAAAAGTGCTAAAAATACTATGGCTACTTGACAATATAGTTGTAAAAATGCATTATTTAATGGCTTCAAACTATTCACTGGGGACCATGGAACAGTTTTAAATCCTCTATTAATAATTCCTAATAGGTTTAGCATGGATATATATACATATGTCTGCACACACAAAGTTATAACACAGTTATGATTCTGTGTGTGTGCATGAGGAAATGGGATGTTTTCATTCACCTTTTAATCAGAAGTAAATGGTAACACGAGTTGTGTAGTCTCTTAAAGAAACTACTAGTGTTTGAAGAAAACAGTAAACACATAATGAAAATATGGCGTAAGAGTCATGAAATAATCAACTTGAAAATATGTTTGGACATGAAAGAATTCCACTGTAACTATGAAGAAAAAAAAAAGAAATTCAATATAGTCATAAAGCAGAGTGTTAAAGGAAACACATACTAATGCACAATTTCAATACTCATTTTTTTTGGAAAGAAAGGTAGAAAGAACATAAATAGAAAATTTCCTGTAGGTTCTTCATTTTAAATATTTTTTTTTTTAATATAGAAGAATGGATACTAAAAATATTCCCATGTACTTTAGGTTGGGAATCTGTTAACATCCCAGCCATAGCTGCCTTAAGTGTTTGACCCTGGCTAAAACTGGAGAAACATGAATTACAAATTATCTCAACTGCCTGGCAAAAAAGAGTCTGACCTTTAGCTCACTTTGAATCAATTCAGACTACATAATCAGGATTTCAAACTAGAAATAAATAAACAAGTAACAAAATGTGATGACCCACGATTATCTGTGCCTTTCCACAGTACCAAGGAGCCTTTTTGGATGACCCTCTCCAGGTCTCAAGAGCTCATATTTGTGGTACTTGTGCGGTAAGTGGAAACAGCCACATGAACCTAGTGGGGAGGAGAGGAAATGCTGTGAAGGAGGAGATAAGGTGGGAGAACTCCACCAGAGGAACAGAGTTAGAGTCCAAAACCAGCACAGTTATTCCAGAAATTGAAGGAGATCTCTCGTTTGAGAAGGCTACTGAAAATAATAGTGTAAGTTTTGAAATGCATGGACTTCGTTAGGTACCTAAGAACAGCCCCATGTTCCTAACTTAGTACTTTACAAAGTCAATAATATTGCAATTAAATCGGGGGGGGGTCGGGCGGGACGGGGAAGAGAAGGGTGGAGGAGTATTTCTGCAAGCGAAAATCACTTAGAATTTCTGGAGATTTTTCCCAAGTTTCTGGATGATCTAAGAATAAATCCAAATCAGGAAAGCAACCTATTGGGAGAAAACATAAATGAATCCTAAAAATAGTGCCCCATAGTGCCAGGATTAAAAAAATAATAATTACTGTAACTATTAAATAACGTGAGGATTTTCTTCCTTTGGAACTTCTTAAATAAAGTTAAATATTTTTCAAAATTACAAACCAAATAAATGACAAAGTCAAACCCAAAAGCAGATGTTGAAATATTTCAGCTTGCCAGTGGGTGATTAAATAATTAATATGGGGCTGCATTACACAAGACTGAGATGGTTAAGTTTCACTTAAAAAACTTACTATTACAGTTGAGTTAGAAAGGAGGTACAAAGACCAGCTCTTCAGGAGTCAGTGCAGCAGCTCAAAATCCAGAGTAAATTAGAGGAAGATGAAACTAAAGGCTTCACTTAAACTCACAGTGAACTCAGTACATGAAAATGTCAAGAAGTGTTGTTTAACTTAGAATCTTAGAATGACAAAACAAAAGGAAACTGTGTAAAAAAAGCATCAATGCTTCTGCTGTCTGACACAGCACAAATTCTGAAACCCTGGCATTTTTTCAAGATATAAGTATTAATTTGCAGCCAATTATGATAGATGCAAATGCTGCACACTGTTGAGCAAATGATATGTGTGCAATGGCATGAGAGGAGAGACAGATGAATCTCTGAGATGCATGTCTATGAGACTCTTGCCTTATGGTGGAGACCAGAAGACTGAAATGCACTTTCAACTCAAAGCTATATTTTATTAAAATATAAACCAAAATAAGAAACCTTTTACAGAGAGAATACTAAGAATGACTAACTAAGAGAGAAGAGAAAAGAAATTGCATATAAGCAAACCTGTTCCATCTACCATATACTCACAGGCAAATCTTGCTTCTCTTCCTGGCTGCTGTGATCACAGCAAGGTTTTGATTTACTGCCAGGTCACTCTAATCTCTAAAGAGTTTCTCTCCGCCACAGCAGGGGTTGGGCTATGGGTGACTCAGGTCTCTCTACTCAATCCAATACTATCTCTGTGGGCTGCAATTCCTGCCTTTTTGCCATGTCTCAGTCACCCAGAGACACTTTTTTTCTTGCCCTTGGGCCAACAACCATCTCCCTAGCCTCTGGAGGCATGACCTGAAGTCCACCACTCTCAGTTAAAAGGCACATCATGTTACACGCTATCTGGGAACAAACTGTCCAGAATATGTGCCACAATCTGTTTGTATTTAGTTTTAGGATCTGGTATTTGGACTACGGAACTATACTGTTTGGCAAGATGACAGCTTTCTGATTTAATGAGTAGAAAAGTATCATTTATTTGACTATACGAGAGAGATGTTGTTTCCTCTGTGAATCCATTGCCAATATTAATTAGCTTTTTCTGCATACAAGTGTTTTTTTTTCCTCTAAGAAACTCTTCAGATAAAGTCTTTTAGAAATCTGAATACTTTATTTAAGCTGTATTTAATATTTAACAGCTTTTACATGAGCACAATAAATTTTGACTTTTCGGTTGGTACTAGTTTTATAGCAGCAAATCAAGGGAAAGATTCAAGAGCTTTCAACTCCAAAGGGGAAGCAATTTTATTTTTTTTCAAAACAGCACAAAGAAAATTGCCTGAACAAAGAAAAATAATGTAGATGTATCTGATAATCATACTGGCAGCTTGGAGGTGATGAGAGCATTGATGAGTGCCAATATTCTGCTCATGGAAGGAGGCACTGAACTAAAGACTCAGACACAGAGAGGTGTCCCTGCAGTAAAGACTTGCCACATGCAACACCCAGGAAGATGTTTTCCATCAATATCATCTAGGTTCAGTTCAGGCTACTTAACTACAAATAGTCAATTACATTAGAAGCTGCATTTTTTCTGAAGAAATTGGTTACACATATTAAAAATGTTTTCTTCCTATTGTAGATTACTTCAGCAATTATCTGTAACTCTTGTTCAGTGCACAGAATAGAGCCAATATCATTATGTACAGATGTCCTTAGTGAGACATTCTACGTGCAGTATGTTTAAATTTAAAAAAATAAAGTTTCCATGACATTGTTCACATAAATAAATTTAAATATCTGAGTGGAAAATAGAGTTCCAAACCAGGAACATATTTGTGCAGTTACCAAAATTATTTGCAAAATCTAGTGTTCATTCACACATTCATTTCCATTATAAAGGAAAATTATGGTATTTCTATGTACGAACAAGATCACTTAATTTTGCCATCTGATGATGAGATTTGCATATCTAAAATCAGGAATGTGATAGATGCACAACTCAATCTTCATTAACATTTGGCTCAAATGGACAAACCTTTTGTGTTTTCGGAGAATATCTCTGGAATTTCTCAGAGGATGTAGCATTAGTTGAATAAGATACCACAATTACTTTTAAATAAATTAGGAAAAAATGCATTAGAGTATGAAAATGACCATGAATTATAACAATTTGGTTATTTCACTGTTTTGTGGAGTCATTAAAAAAGAAAATGCTGTGTACCAAGTCCAAGTAATTAAAAGGTATAAAAAATGGACATATGGTGTTAAAATCTCATGATAAATATAAACAAGAGACCCAGGAAACAAATACTGAAAAAAAAATAAAATGAAAAAGAGCTATCTGTACAGCCATCTGGTTAAAAGCATTAGTCATGTTTAGAATACATCCAGTATCTGATGGGATTGAGCAAATAACTAACCTGTGCTCCCAGGAAGCATTTTGTAATTGAGTAAAATGGTACATGGGGATAGATTAGAGAAGCTTCCACTTTTGTTGCACCTAATTCTGTCAAGAAATCCATAATGACAATAGCATTAATAAATAAGTAGCAGTCTTAGCTTTGTAAAAGTCATGTTCTTTAATAGATTTTTCTTCTAGTGTCCTTCCACCATGCAAATCTGGTTTTCTCTGTTAGAATGAAAAATGAAAGTGATTTAAATTGTCTTTCTATACACACAAAGAAAATCTACACATTGAAGTGGAAAGGATTTCAATAATAAAAGAGGGAAATGAAGCCATACGTTTAAAAAATAGTAAGTCTTTATAATCAGTTAAAGCCTCAAAATCCTTAAATTGCTAAAGAAATTTTATTCTCTCTTTGATTCCATTTTAATAATTTTAAACTCAAAAGGTTCTCTTTAGGCTTTCTAGCATTACCATAACATCCCAGCCTTTATGTGAGACCCTGATGTTTCTGTGGGTAGTGTCAAATACAAAATACAGTCACATTCCTGGCTGCTTCTAAGCCAGGATTTGCTGTCTGCATCTGGCATCTGCCTGAGCCTTTGCAGTGTATTGCCACAGAAAAGTCACCAGGCTGCTTGGAACAGCAGTGTTGAGCAGAGGTGCAAGTTGAGATCCTGTGGTCAGACACGGTGGTGTTTTTTCAGAATGACTAATCCTTGAGGGTGGATGGCGACTATGCTTCTGGTTTTAAGACCAAGCTCAGGTATCTGTGCAGCGCTGCACGATGTAGATGTTTTGTTTACTTTCCACAGACAGTGAGGAGAGAGGTGCTTCCTAAAGGCAGTGTCTGTCTTCATGCTTATCTCAAGACAGGTTGAATCACCCTGTCAAAGACTGTGCTTCACTCTGGGTCCTCCAGGACTTTTCCAAAGCCTAGGAAAGCTTATCCCATTTGAAAGGAAGCAAAATGATGTGCACAAAAATTATTCATTGCTTAGAATGAGATGGAACAGAACTCCTTGTACTAAGATGTTCTGGCAATCCATAATGTGGAAAATTTGTAATTGGACAAGAACACAGCAGGGACCAATAGAGATCAGCATACTGGGGTGACACATTTTGACCAGTTAAACAAGGATATGGGAATTTGTTTCCCCTTGTAAAAGTGACCTAGTATTATAGAGGTAAACTGTAGGAAAAGCGCGATCTAATGTTTTAGTTTCCTACTTAGAAATTTGATTTTTGTTTAGTCTGACAATCCATTTTGCCAGTCTTTAAGACTGTTCAAACTGATGGTTTATAGTCATTAATGAAACTTTTTCTAAGTGAGTAAGTATATCAAAGCACTTTAATGCCAAATTAACACTAAGACAGAGAGAGTCAGGTGTTTTATCTATGCCAGTGTGCTTTAACCTGTTCTTCAATACAAAGAAAAGTAAGAGGCCCATGTAACAACTGAGGGGTACCAAAGAAAATCTTTGCTAAATTTTAAAACTATTTTTTTTACAAGACTGCTGTAACTGAAAACATTAGCAGTACTGAGTTCTCCCTTATGGCTATCTTGTTCTAAAAGATCAACATAACACCATGTGGCATCCCTTTTAATGACTGCACAAATGACTCTCAGAGGGGAAGCTTATTCTCTGAATGCAGTAAGTTCCCACAATGCCTATATTTTATGCTACTTTCTAATGAGAAATAAATCAAAAGCATTAAATTTTCAAAAGCATTTATTCTTATTCAAATATAATGTCAGTGTCACATACATATATATTTTTATTAGAACAATGTCATCTAATCCAGTGGGTAACATCTCTGCCCATGGTGGGGGTTTGGAACTAGATGATCTTTAAGGTCCCTTCCAGCTGAAGTCTTTCTATGATCCTATGAATTTGTACTTTTTGAATTGGTTGTGGAGGTAGTGTATGTCCTTTGCAGCTTCATGACCACATGGGTCAGTACAGGGAAATATGCTAGAAGGGAGATCATGTCCTCTTACCTATATAACAGTATTTCAAAAAGCCAGGAAGGTATTTACAAGAGAAGGAAAACTAATTTACGTTATTTATTTAGATTTTGAAACTGCCTTTGATAATATTCCTTACATTGATAATGAAATTCAGAAGGATCAAGGTGAGGAGCAATTTGTTCATATAGACTAAAAATTGTCTAAAAATGGTGACTGCTGAGGTAAAACAAATATATTCATAAGGTTTGTGTGATTGTATATGTAGCAGTTCTGGGGATGGTGATAAACAGCAAGATAGCAAAATTATACAGGTCAAGAAAACCCAGGCCAAACTGGGACCAATGTGGGGAAATAGGCAATGTAGTGAGATGGCAATAAGAAATTCAGTGCAACAATAACTCTGGATGCAGTCGTAAATTACTAATCACAGCTCTCTAAGGATCACTGCATAACAGAGATGAGAATCAGAAAGTAAATATTAGGCTACAAAAGGCTGGTATGAAGAATAAAAAGATTGCAAACCCATTATAAACCAAGATATGTCTGCTGTGCTAGGAATACCGTCCCCAGGTTAGCCTATCTCAAAATATAGTTATTCTTAGAGTGCAGATGGGAGCAATAAGAAAGATTAGAAAGAGACTCAGAGTTCTGCACTAAGAAAGTTGGGAACTGGAACTATGATTTACAGAGACCTCCTAACCTACTTTGTCTATCCAAGTGAAGATTGGTGGCGAGGAAGATAAAAGGAATTTAATCTTACAAATAAGTGTGCTTCTCCCTTTCACACTTCTGACATAGCTTGTGGAGGAAAAATATGTTTTTTAAACAAATAAAGCAATGTGACAACTTATAAATATTAAATGCAGACTGGTAAGGAAGCCAGAATTTTTCATAAAGAAGGTGGCATTTTGTCTTCTGATGAGCACCTAATCATTGTCCCTAAAGTAGTAAGCACCATGCAGAGCAGCATTAAGTGTGAAATATGATGAGTCCTCATTAGGAATTTCTTATGAAATAGCTGCCTATTTGAGAAATTCCCTGAAGGTGAAGAGGGTGGAGAAGCCAAACTTGGACCATGCAGAACTATGATGGCAGGGGACTGACAGATAATGATGAAAGGTTGCACTCTGTCACATTTCTACACAGAGCTGATCTTGTGAATTTTGGCTAGATCTTGCATCCCCCATGAACTTTCCAACATTGGAAACAACACACTATTTCTTGCCCCTAGGTCATGTATTTGCCAGCATTCCATACAGAGTGTGAGTAACTGACAAACTCTTGGAGAAATTCACAGGGCTGATTTCCTTTTTAACCTCTCTCCCTAAAACCTGCTGATGTCTTCCAAGCCGTTTCAGTTTAGTTTACCCTCACACTTGTCCATTTTAAAAAAAACCAAACCTCAGTGTTTGTTTCACTCAATTCATTCTTGCTTGTTCCCTCCCCAGTTAGCACAAAGGTCAGGATGAGGAGAGGTCTTTTTATACAGATGGTCATGCTCCTCATGTCAGGGAGAATCAATCAAATGCAAGAGATCTTGGGGAAGGTAGGTGAGGTTAAGATCCCTTCCCTGGATGCCATGAGCTGGAAAGGCACACCAGTGGCTGAAAGTTTCTTTTCTGGCTATAGTATGGTATCTTGACACTTAGCTCCTTAATTTAGGAGGAGCAAATCCAGGCTTTAGTTCCTATTTTCTGACATCATATAATTCTTCAGTGGAAAATGAAGCTTCTCCTGAAAACAAACCCTGCTGCATTTGTGTAGAACTTTGGGATAATTCTAAACTAATACTGCGTACCCAAATCTTGTTAATTTTGCACTCACTTTATAGTGCAAGAAAAGTAAAATTAAACGCATTCCTTTTACCAGACCAAACTTACAAGCGTTCCCTCTCTGCATGTCCACTATTTCTACTTCAATTGTCAAATATTTAAAATAGCCTCCCCTTTTCCAGAGGAGCAGTTCTCTTCCCCAGCCTGATTCCTCAGATTTTAGATTATGAAATTAACCAGGAGGAAGATGGTGTAAATGACATGGAAAATATAGTAAGTACATTAATGCTAGGACTGGCTACAAAACATCTTTATGCTACATCCCTTCTGTGCTTCATTTCCCACTGCTTGTTCTGCTGTTAACCTTTGTCCTATACTGCTCAGAAAGTGCCCATATTATCTGAGTAGGGCTCCAAGCTTTAATAATTTAGTTATAGGTCTGAGCCGGCACAAAATGTGGCAGAACTGATTGCAGAAAAAGGACCAAAATAGATTTGATGAATTTAATGGAGCGCTTGTGGACAAAAGGTGGCTTAACACATATAAGTTTTTTTTGCTGGCTTGACAGCGAAATGAAGGACTGTGTATACAGAGGATGGAGTTAAGAGGGACTGATAATGCAAAGTGTAATGCAATAGATAAAACCACAGCTACATGGGGAAGACTCTGGGGAGAGCCAGGACTGTGTAACACTTGGGCAGTGCTGCTGGAGGTGCTCTGCTTAGTGACAGTGATGAACAGACAGAGACAAGTGTGCCCATAAGTAGCCATTTGCTGCAAGCCACAAAACCATACTCTTTTATTCCCACTGGAGCATGGGACAAGACAGAACTGAGCTACCCATCCCCTATATATGTACAGCTTCACACCCAGGTCACAAGTTCATCCAAAAAAACCCCCAAAATTTTAGTTCTTTTATAGATTTATAAGTGAACCTGCCCCACATATAGATTACCCTGCAGAGATATTTCCCTCTGGCCTTCTTCCCTTGAGTAGGAAAAGTAAGAAATAGTGTTTCTAGCTTTAAGGAGTTGCAACACATTTTGCTAGTTTCAGCTGTGTCTCCCTGAGCTGCAGCTCCAGGACAAGCTGTACCCAGCCTCCAGCTTCGGGGTGGCTCTGCAGCTTTGGAGTAGTACCAAAGAGGCTCAGGGATGCTTTTTCAGGGAACAGTGTAATCCTCCTGCGTGCCACAGTGAGCTGAGAGAAGAAAGGTGTGCTTTGAAGGAGGGAGTTCTTTAGATCTACCCCTTCATAAATCATGCTTTCAGCATATTTTATTCTTCATAACTATCAAAGTAAAAAGTAAACAGAATAATATAATAATCTGGCATTCAGACTAAGAATTTTGAACAAATTCACTTTGGTAAAATACCCCATCCATACTGTGGCACAACACATCAGCAGGATGGCTAGAAGGTGTGGCCAGTCTGAAACTCAGAACTTCAAGTGACCTCTGTTTTGCTGCTCTTGAGTACCCTTGACTTATTTTCCTCACTAAGCAACAGTTATGCAGATCTGACTAAACACCATGGAAACAATTTTGCTGAGGTTTTCCCCGGTGTTTATTGCACAACACCTATCTCTAATTACTGGCAAGCAAAATTACTTTGAGCAATGACAACAACAAAACAAAAAAACAAAAAAACCCCAACCCCTAAATCAAATTTGAGACAGTAATTAAAAGAATTTAAATACTCAAGAGAAAAGCTTTACTTTTATTTTCTGTGGAGGTAGAAAGCAGGGAAGACATTCTCCTATTTCTTTTAATTATTAAATAGTATTAGGAGTGAAACCTTAAAGGACGCTGGTTAGAAAAAAACCAACAAAGTAAATTTAAAAATTAAAGACTTTTTGTTAGCAGAAACCGAAACTACAAACCACAAAGCTTCCAACAGAGAAAACTTGGACTGATGGAATGATGATACCTGGATGAAGCAATGGTTTAATTGTTTCATTTTTATAATGAAGGTAGAGTTTTCATATTTACCTATTCATACTGATAAAATATTGTCTATCAAAACTTGCAATTTCATATAGATCGAAACACAACAAACATGAGTGGAGTATAAGGATCAAGATTTGTCTTGTGAAGAAAGGGTGAGTGGGAGTTGGTTCTGCTTCTCAGGGAGAATGCAGGTCACCATTTACAGAGAAGAAGGAGAATAGGAGTGAGAAGTTAGAAAATAGCTCAAATCAGTGATTCTCCTATTTTATTCCTTTTCCTTTTCACAAGAACCTGCATTTACATTCCATATATGATGTTGAAATTTTTCCTAGCAGGTATGGCAAACTACTGATGATATAAACATCTTCCAGTGGAGTCAAGGAACCTTGGAAAGGAAGGTCCTGTTTGACGTGCCTGATCTCCTTTTAGCATCTGGTGACCTGTCTAGTGGATGAGGGAAGGACTGTGCATGTTGTCTACCTGGACTTCAATAAAGCTTTCAATATTGAGTCCCACGGCATGCTCCCAGAGAAGCTGGCAACCCATGGCTCAGACAGGTGCACTTTTGGTGGGTTAAAAACTGCCTGGATGGCTGGACCCAGAGAGTGGTGGTGAAAGGAGATACATCCAGCTGGGGGTTGGTCACTATTGGGGCTCCCCAAGGCTCAGTATTGGGGCCACTCCTGTTTAATATCTTTATCAATGATCTGGATAAGGGGATTGAGTGCACTGTCAGTGAGTTCACAGATGACACCAAGTTGGGTGGAAGTGTTTGTCTGCTGGAGAGTAGGAAGGCTCTGCGGAGAGATCTGGACAGGCTGGATCGATGAGCTGGGGCCAACAGTATGAGCTTCAATAAGATGAAGAGCTGCAGGTTCCTGCACTTGGGTGGCAACAATCCCCAGCAGCGCTACAGGCTGGGGCAGAGTGCCTGGAAAGCTGCCTGGCAGAAAGGAACCTGGGCATGCTAGCTGACACAGGCTGAAGGTGAGCCAGCTGTGCCCAGGTGGCCAAGAACACCAATGGCATCCTAGATTGTATCAAAAATAGGGTGGCCAGCAGAACCAGGGCAGTGATTGTACTTGGGCCCCTCACTTCAAGAAAGACATTGAGGGGCTGGAGTTAGTTAGGAGAAGGACAACAGAGCTGCTGAAGGGTCTGGAGCACAAGTCCTGTGAGGAACAGCTGAGGGAGCTGGGGGTGTTTAGCCTGGAGAAAAGGAGGCTCAGGAGAGACATCGCTCTCTCCATCTATCTGTAAGGAGGCTGTAGCCAGGTGGAAGTCAGTCTCTTCTCCCAGACAACCAGTGATGGAATATGAGGAAATGGCCTCAAGCTGTGCCAAGGGAGGTTCAGGTTGAACACCAGGAAGAATTTCTTTACTGAAATGGTGGTCAAGCATTGGAAGGGACTACCCAGGGAAACAGTGGAGTCACCATTCTTGAAGGTGTTCAAGAAGTGACTGCACATGCCACTTGGTGCTATTGTTTCATTGACATGATGGTGTTTGATGATCTTGGAGGTCTTTACCAACTTAAATAATTCTATGAACTCACATGCATGTATTGAACAGGAGGACAGATCAGGAATCAAAAAATATGACTTCACACACACACCTCTCCACCCTCCTGAATTGAGAAGAATTATAGGGCCTGTGCCTAAGACAAAATACCCTTCTTTTGCAGGCTGAGCCTTTTGGCTATTTGAGTAAGTTGCACTAGAGGGTAATACGCCCCAATTTGAGTGTCCCTCAGTTCCTTATGAAAAGAGTCCAGAAGGCAGCAAAAGAGAATTCCTCCCTCCCCCTGCCAAATCTGTGACAAGGTCCTTTATGATTCATTGTGCTGTGCTTCAGCACAGGTCACAGCCGTGAGGTCACAGGTTGAGTCCATACATGCAAACCCCAGGAATATTAATATTACTGCACAAGAAACTCAAGAGCCAGTGTGTTTCATCATCAGTCATTATTGGCTTCTGCTTACACCAGAGCCTTAAAGAAACAGCAACAAACAAGATATGATGTAGGATGAGTTCCCAGCCCTGACTGGAATAAAAGATTTTGGGAAAGCTGAAAGACTTCAAAGGAAGGGTTTGTACCTCTGAGAAGCCACTTGCAAAACAACTTCTGTAGCTGTCCCCAGTTTGGCTGGACAAGTGTTTTCAGCAGAAAGATAGGACATATTCAGAGGAAAAAAAAGTGGAAAAAAATATGACGGTGGAAACTATATTTGCTAACCAACAATTTCAAGCATATTTTGATGCCAAAATTGTTGAATGTTGCCCAAATGAAGGCATTGTGAGGATCAAAAATGCCCATGACAAACAATGTTCATTTTAAGTACTCAATGACTGTACAAACTAGGATATTTTTTCAGCAGCTGAGTACCTAAATGTAGCTTTAAATACACATACGTACAAAAGCTCAGCAATCTACAGCTATGTAGAACCCAATCTGCCACTCTTAGCAATGAGAGGTAGTAGCTGAATATATGAGTGATCTTATTAAATAATTTTTGCTTTCAGTATCAGTTATCCTCTTAGGATCAGCTCCAAAGATATTACAATCAAAATATCAGCAAATATTTATTAAAGTAGAACAGCATACAGAAAATCATGTAAAGCTTCTTGTGTATTTGTAAATTGACATGCAAGGCAAATGAAAATAAACCTAATCCAAGCCCAAAGGCAAAACTGGCTTTCTTATCGATACAACAAAAACAATGACTAACAAGCCTCTATTTTGGTCTTTCATTTCTAGAGCATATATTTCTGAAAGCTTGGCATTACTGAATTGCTCACAAAGCACTGAAAAACGCTACTTGCCAAGGAACAGTTTGCTGGTGTGGGTTTGGGGTTTTTTTCTTTCTTTTCTCTTTTACTGATGAAATAAGCCTACATCAATGACCCTGCTATCTTGTAATCCTGGATGGGTTACCAGGCAACCATTATATGCAGCAGCACCTGGCTTGCCCCCCTCTAAAAATAACCCAAACCTCCCCATTCCTTTCACTCCATGCACTAATGAAAGTGGCATTTTTCTACTGCTAACTGCTTACTCAGGACTTTCCTTAAAAATTTCAGTGATAAAATGCTAGTTATCCTTTCCTGAAGGAATGTGATCAGTTAACAGGCTCTAACTGCACATCGTTATATTTTCATTCAACTATATCCTTCAAGTGAGGCTGTATTTGGAAACAAAAGTAAATTATTTAGAAGCCAGGAACAATGTCAACAAATGTAGCATGAGTCAAAAATGTATGAGCTCTGGATGACTATGCCAAAAGATTTATCACAAGCCAAATATATTTTTGTATCCTCAATGCTATACAACTCTGAAACAATAAATTAGAATCATAGAATCATAAAATTATTTGGTTGGAAGGAACCTTAAAAATCATCTAGTATCCAAACTCCCTGCCATGTGCAGGGGACACCTTCAACTAGACCATGTTGCTCAAAGCCCCATCCAACCTCGCCTTGAACAGATCCAGGGATGGGGCAGCCACAACTTCTCTGGGCAACCTGTTCCAGTGCCTCACCACCCTCACAGTAAAATTTCTTTCTAATAGCTAATCTAAATTTGCCCTCTTTCAGTTTAAAGCTATTCCCCCTTGTTCTATCACTCCATGCCCTTGTGAAAAGTCCCTTTCCAGCTATTTTGTAGTTCCCCTTTAGGTACTGGAGGGCTGCAGCAAAGTCTCCCTAGAACCCTCCCTCCTCCAGGCACAGGAGAGGTGCTCCAGCCCTGTGATTATTACTGTAGCTGAACTGTGTATATGGTTTTTCTGAGGTATCACCAAACAATGCATATTTTGCATTTAGAAAATGAAAAATAATGAAATAAAAAAAAGAGTAATGTTTTCTCTACATTTTCTTAAGGCAGATGTCATGTACTGATAAACTGAATTTCATGGACTGAGTTCAAGAGTAAGCTGAAAGCGTAACTAATGATGCTGGAAGAAAGAACAACTAAATGGTAGTCAACATCCCTCATGCCAATGCAGGGAGTCTTACAAGGTGAACTTTTCAGCAAAATGAGTCTTGCAGTTAATCACACATCACCCAAAGTTCCTATAGATAAACTCTGAAATTTAATGCAGAGGACAAAAAACCCATTGCATCTGGGCTTGGCTGTGAGACTTCAGCCAGGCTGGAAGCTGAGGTGTAAGAGACTTTGGTGTACAATGTCCATCAAACCCTGACAAGATGAAGCCACTGTGCAATTAGCAGCTACCAGCACTGTTGTTCTGATGGATTCACAGCTAGCAATAAATCCAGAACAAGCAGAGGAACTGCCACCTATGCCAGGCAAAAAAAATTCATAAGAGGAGAGCAGCCATACTGCCATACTGCCATACATCATGTCTTTTGCACGCTGAGTTGAGCTTTTTCCATGGAAGAGTTTCTGGTTTCTGTTCCATTAGGAACTCTTTACCAGCTTAATTTAGGACTAGCAACCAGAAGTTTCTAAATTATGTATGAATATAGATTTTCACAGACTTCTGCAGGCCTGAATAAGGACAACATGCTATAGTCTCAATGCTTGATTCCCCCCCAGCCTGAAAGGATCGGTAGAATTTTACACAGCCAACGAAGTTCAAAGCAACAAGCACCAGCTGCACTCCAGAGCAAGGAATAGCAATGCAATAAGCAGAGTACAGGCTTAAAAAAATCTTCAAGAGAATTTGCAAGGATACTTCACAGGCAGGTAAACATGTCAGTGGAATGGCAAGAGGGAGCTAAATGAATGACAGAATACACTTGAAAGAAAATCTGCTTTATGGTAAGTTTAAACTCCAAGGTAGATTATTCAGCACAGAACAAAATTTTTGTTCTCTGAAGAAATTACAGAGAAAAAAGCCCAAGAGGAATCACTAAGCACTCAAAGCTGCCATTTATTTTTCACTGGTCAGTATTGTTCAATTTTGTTCCCCTCATTAGCATATCTGTTAAGTGGATTGGCTCCTCACTCAGGCACAAACATGAGAAAAATGGGATGTTTACAGACTGGACTATGCTTGGGGGGGGTTAACAGAAAAGCAGAGGTCTGCTGTGACCCTGGGGTACCCTGAAAGGTTACAGCTGGCTAGAAGGGAAAAGGAGTTTTGACTAGAAGAACCTGGCATCTGGAAAAACACTGCATTCACTATGTAGTACAGGAAGTGTAAAAAATTAAAAATGAGAAATATCTCTTTCTGTAGAACAAAAAACCCAACCCCCCTGAAAACTTATTTATAATGAGTAATTTTTCAGGACCAGAAGCTATATTTCCTAATATGTGATTTGCTGTCACTGAGCTCAGTGACAGCTTCTGATTCTGTTTAAATGACTAAACGACCCCATGAAGGACTTCCCTGCTCCGTTTTTCTATGAATCTGTGACAATATTAGAGGTGACTAGCAAGGCCAGTTCTAAGCATTTTGAAACTGGTTGGACTTTCTAGCAGCTTAAAATGTCCTCACTCAAGCTCTTTTCTCCTGAATTTTGAGAAGTCATTAAAACTACAGAATTGTGAACACAACGTGCAGGGAGATGTGTTCCTGAAGGGTTTTATTTATGGTAATACCTCCCTGAAAATTTGAATTAAATGTATGCCAATTATTATTTACACTATCTTTTAGAAGAGAGTTATTTAACTGGATAACAGGAATATGTTCATAAGATCTAATTGAGACAATGGTAGAATTGTTCACAGTGACATTTTAATCTATGATAAAATGTGGTAACTTAATTTTAAGTGTATTTATAGCTGAGCTGGAGATACAAAGTTATATGAACTACAGGCATAAAATCTAATATGCAGTTATCTATTAAATTTCTCAATGGCAATACACAGAAAAACACAGCATTTACAGCAGTGGCACAGATTATGACAGACCACACTAACAGTTACCATGCTGTGATAGGAGTAGTACAGCTGAGAGAAGAGGTGGGCAATGAGGACAGTGTTGCATCAGGTGGAACTAAACTTTCTTAGCCTCTCTCATGTATGTTTTTCTGTAAGCCCAGGAAGCCAAATTCAATATTAGGCCCACATAATTAAATACCAAACTATATTCCAGCTGTACTCTAGAACTATTTTCTAATGCCAAAATTGTTTAGATGGCTATATATTTAACCATTTTAAAAATGCCTTTGCAGATGGATGGCAACCTGGATTTTTTTCCCCCCTTCTCATTTATTATCACCAGTGCTGGTCAAATAAGCCTCGGTAGCTGCATCTTATGCAATTGACTTTTCTGTTCATGGTTCACAAAGACAAAAAATCACTTCTCTCTCTCATCTGAATCAACACTGAATATTGCTTGAGGAATTGCGATGTATATCGATACAAATCTCTTCCAAAAGCATTAGCATTAGCTGCCATCTGACTTCTGCACAAAATACTCTGACAAATAGGTGTTAATAGTTTCCAGTCAACTTTCAGTGCTTACAACAAATAGTGTAAATTGTAAAAAGCATATAAATGGAATCCTGTAAATCACTGTGAATGCTATGGAGGACTGCAGATAAATTTTAAATAAAAATTATTATACAGTAAACCTACTGATACTTCTCACACAGAATTTCCACTTAGTTGCTGTGATACATGCTCAAATGCAAAAGTTTCAGCATTTTTGTTTCTGTATCTAGGACAGATAGGTAAACACATCTTCTCTTGGCTTCCAAATAAAATGCCTTAGTATTTATACCCTTATATAATAATGTATGTCTGTTTTCCTTCTTTTTGTCACTGTAAATCCAGATTTTTAATTAAGATTTGCTTTCTAGTGAAATACACAACTGAAGCTTGTTAAACCCAAGGCATGGTTTAGCCGTGCCCAGTTACCCTGCAAAGACAGGGCAGAGGCTGAGGAGACACCATGCCGGCTCAGAAGTAAAAGCCACACAAAAATGCCAATACAATGCGTGGCCATCACTAACAAGTCCATATAGATTTGGAGACTGAGCTCTCTACTCAATGTTCTCTGTATTAGGTGGCGTTTTGGGGCGGGTGTACACTAAAAAAACTGTTTGCCTTTAACTAAAGGGCTTTATAGCTCAATTAAGCAGAAGTTCCCATAAGGGACAAAAGAATACAACTCCTCATATTCATCACAAGTTTTGTGTTTTCATCACTGAAGCCATCAGCTAGCCCCGACAGACTGACAGACTGGTATTTGTTAGATGCCCTGTATTCTTCTGAAAGGAGAAATGTTGAGAATGCAAAAATGTACACTTTTGAAATACCACACCGACACTAGGCCGCATTTTTTCCTGGAGCAATCCCACTGGTTTTGCTAGCAGGGAGTTTGGTTCCCCAGATAACACTCTCAGAGCCTCTCTAGGGAGCCAACACTAAGCCTATCTGTCTGCTTTCCGGAGATGAGGGAATCTCTGTCCATAAAGCAGCGCCCATTAATGGAAAGCCACATCCTCCTTGCTTCCATGCCCACACTCTCTGTGTGAGGGCATGCAGAATGATAAAGTTGTATTTATTAATGATAATTGTCCAACAAGAGACATATAACAAATGTTAATATCTAAAAACCACAATGTGTTATGAAGAGGAGAAGAAGGAAGAATAAAATAAAGAAAGAAAGGGAGGGCAAGGAACTAGGCATAAGGAACAACCAGGCTTAGTGTTTCTAAAAGATAAGACTGTAAATTGAGAAAAAAAGAAAGGATCCAATTATTTGATGAAAGAATAAAAAGTCTAACAGTAAATTAAAGAGATGATGAAATAAAAACTCGCAGTGGTGTTAATCAAGCACAGTTACATGAGATGGTATGAACTTGAGCGTGGGAAAATGAATAGTGAAGTGAAACAAACTGAGAAGTCCTGGGAGCAGTCCAGCGTAGAACATACAAAGAACAGGTTTTAATGTTGTTTTTATATCTTTTATCGCACAGATGCTGGTTACAAATGAATACAGTTGGCTTGTCCATATAAAATCAATAAGAAGTTTTGCTGATCTCTTCCTCTCTAACCTCAACCCTGTACTTCAAAATTATTAACTACTGCTACATCCTGAATTCTTTCCCCTGCCAAGGTCCAAGTTAGAACAACTCATGTGCCATATTTGGCTTTGGTGTTGCAGAGTTCAAAAAATTGGAATCAGAAATGGGATGTCACAATGGGATAGAAATAGTCATCCTAAGTGGGGCAAAATTTCAGGAGAATGGAGATCTGGCACTAGCTGTGGCAGTTCTATTTCTGTTTGGCCGAATCTATTCCATCTCTATTCTGAAACAGTCAGATGTACAGATGGCACCTGTATGTTCTCCGATATATTAATAGCAGCCATCAATCTTTTGCAGAGCTGTCACATCATTAAAAGCAGGGAACATGCAACGAAGTAGCATATCAAGAGCCCTTAGAAATGCAGATGAAGAAGTTTAGGACAAACACATAGCTAGGAAATTGCTTTTCACTTTCAGACTCAACTAAATACAGTATTTCTAAACAGGCCCAGATTGCCTAACAAGCATTCAATTTCAAACCACTAGTTCTAAGTTCAAAACATTTCATTAACTGAAGTGCTGTCTCCACCAAATTTGTATTTTCCTCATTCCACTGGTCTTGTGATACTATTTATGACTGTTGTTACCCTAAAATTGAATTAAGCCTGAATATTAAAACATGCTTTGAAGCAGGGAGGCCATGGCGTGGCTCCTCTGGCCTCAGGTGCTCTGTCAGGGAGCAGGGCTGGAGCAGCACCCTGCAGAGCAGGGCGAAGTGTTCAACACTGTCATTGTGAGAAATGATGAAAACAGATGTGTTTCCTGATGTGGTGCCAAAGGACAGTGCATGTGAGAAGGTCAGCTTTCCCTGTAGCGTGTTGGAGAATTATTCCTGTGCTCTAGCCTGCAGTTTCTTACTGCTCTGCCTGAGCAGGGCAGGAGGAAGAACTGACAGCCTGTAAGAAAAAAAAAAAACAACTTTGCAGAAATGCACCTACCTCCAACAAATACTCATTCGTGGTTTTTTTTTCAGTGGGTCTTGGCTCATGGCCTATGCTGTTTGCCTTGGCTTAAAGAGCACAGAGTGCGCTGTCCAGGATATCTGCATGCTCCTCATACCCTTCCTTAACAAGGATAATGTCTTTCTTCCTTCTCCAAGGCTTTCAGGATATTCCTCCTTCACAACATGGATATGTAGCCTTGCCCAACCTAGAATAGAGTCCCAAACAATGCCACCAAATGTGGGTAGACCCTCAGGTCCTCTAAAGTCTTCCTGTGGCTGGGGCAAAGATTTAATTCTTTCCTGTATCTCCACTCAGTGTTTTCACCCAGAGGCAATTTTGTTGGTGCACTTTTGTAGAAAGCCAGGCAGATGCTGGATACCCAAGAGACATTTCCCAAGCTCCTCTCTGCTCTCAGGTCACATTCACACTTTTGATGCAGGCTACCACTCAGGTGTTGCTAACTAGCTACCCTGGCTGAGCTGGAGAGTGCTTGAGGGATGTCAGTTCAGTTTAGGATGGGAAGGGCTACAAATATCTATTACAAGAGCTGGCTACATCTAAGAGGATTCTCTGCTGAGGAGCTAGATGTAGCTTTCCAGTACTTCGAGTTTGTTTTATGCTGATGGGCATTACTGAAAGCCCTCCCACAACCCACTCAGCTTCCCAGTTCCTGAGGGATATAAATATCTAGGCTGAGATAACCTGGGAATTTTCTTCATGGCAATCACTTCTCTGTTGATGTTGGATACATTTGGCATACACTGTCTGGGTTTTTTCAGTCCCTTGAAAAGCCATATCATATTTCTGACCTCTTGACACAGCCAAAGAGGTGTAAAGAACAAGGCTGCAGAAGGTGACTCCGGCTGCTGTTACTTATAAACACCTTTATGCCATGCGCTTTTCAAGCTGACTCCAACATGTTGACTTGTTAGGTTGAAATAGGAACTTTTCCTTCCCAAAGGACAAGCACAGACACTAGGATTGGTATAGGATTTATTGTCCTTGTCTTTCATCTGAAAAAAGGAACAAAACTTCCTTTTTTGGACAACTGCTTTTTAGCATGTCTGTTTTTCTCTATGTCATAACTAATGTACACCCCTTAAGTCTTACAACAATAGCTGTGTGTACAACTACCTCTGTTCGTTAAGAGACTGACCTGTGTTCTATTAATATTTATAGATTTAAATTTTTAATACACAACAATTCTGCATTATTGAATAGGTGACTTCCGGCATTTTAATGGTTATGGAGTAGGACTGGGCTCTTTGTAGTTAACATTGCAATAAATTTTTCATGATTAAATAAAAAGTTCTTACCTCTAACTTCCTCAAACAAAATCCTCTTGGACAACATGAAGGATTCTCCTAAGAGTTTTATGATATTTGCTGCAGATTTTCTTAGGTGATTTAAATTCATGGTACATAAGGATTTTCTATATCTGGAAGTATTTAATAAGTTTCTTTTTAAAGTTGCAGAATTTTTCAAATATCAATTTGGGATTACTTATTCCGTTTTGGAGACAACCCTTTTTTTTAAATTAACCTTTGTGTTTTAGTAGATCCACATTGATAAAATAAGACATTAACAATATTAATTTGAGTTGGCATCTTGGACTTGGACTGGGATGTAAATTCAGGCTTCCATTCATTTATCTTGAAAAGGCTTTAATAGCTGCATTGTAAAGAACTTTTATTTTGAAGAACCATGTGGGATTTCAAGACTGATGTGAATGAGTGTTTTAAGTTGCTCAAAGAATCACTGGCAAAGGTATCAGCAAAAGCAGATTTAATACAAAAGTGAAAGCATGACAAAGTTCATTGTCAAAGTTCACTCTATTACTTATACATGGTTAAAGCACAGAGAGAAAAATCAGACTAAAGTGATCAGACTAAAATCAATCAATCTAAACATAAAATCAACCTAAAATGTTCCTATGTGGAAGCTGGGGAGAGAAAAAGGGTAAGCATGGGAAAGGGTAAGGATGAAAAGGGATAAGAGAGACTCTCCTGTTGAACCATAAGGTTCAGAGTGGACCCCCTTGCCAAACTTGGTCCAGGACTTGACCAACAGTTTAGGCTTAAAGGTTTTAACAGCACTTAACAGCACTTAATTGATGACTAATTTAAACAATTTAACAAAAGATTCTTATAGAATTTATTAGCACAACAGTAACTCACTTATAGGCCTAACTTACTTACAAATAGAATGTATTTAAGAATCTAAGAGAGCAACATTCATAGTTCATTTGCTGCAGCATATTCACACTTATACTGACCTAAAGGAGTGTATGTACAAGGTGTATTTCCATTATCTACTTTCTTTTACATCTATTTTTTATTTGTAACTTTTGAATAGAAATAAGTTCAGCTCAGCTTATATAACTGGTGGAATCTAGTTATGCCTGTGAGCCAAGGATTCAGCTGATGGATTTGCCACAATAATTCCTTATTTGCAAGGTATCACAGCTTTCTTTATCTACAATGAAGGTAAACAAATACATAATTCTTGCAATCTGTACAGAGGAGTTGCTGTTGCTTTGGCAGTATCTCACACTAGTTGAAGAAATTTGAGCACATGTAAGCCCTAGGAACTATATTTCAATATTCAGGATGATCAAGAAGGGTCAGTAATTTATTGCCGTATATTCTGAATTTGGGTCATGGTGCCATCATATAAGGTGCATCACAGAAGATTCCTCCAGTTTTACAGAAGATTTCTCCATAAAAGAAGAAATGTTGAATGAGGAATTTTAAAAAATGAGGCAACTCAAACAATTTCATTATCTATCGTGTGGTGTATCTGCATCCTGGTGACAGTCAGGTGAACGTACTTGCACACAGTATAGGTAATAAACATTCATGGCATTTGATGAAAGGAATTTCATTATTTTAGATTCCTTCCTGATGATATTTCATGTTGACTTCACTGAAAATGTTTCTCAGGAGACAATTGAGAAATTAAATGTGTTCCTAAAGCAAAACAACAATACCACTGTACCAGATATGCTATACTTAAAGCAATTGTAAGTATTAATATAATTTTCAGGACGTAATGTTTGATTTTAAGTTCTGATTTCTCAGCCCTGAAATCCATCCCATCCTGTGAATCTCAATTTAATTTAATTCTTTATTTTCATTTGAAATCATTTCATTTTCCCTTGGCACATGAGTCAATTTGATAACCTAATCAAAGATCAGAGCTTTCTGTATGTATGGACTATAATAAATTTATGCCATTTTCCTGAAATTTGTACCAAACCAGAGTAACACTTCAAGAGAGGCACTGCTGTATTTCATATCTGAACACTGTATAAAATAGTAAGACACCCATTCTCATTACACAGTGATACAAAACAAATACTAGGCAATAACATTTCCTTGCATCCTCAAAAATGCAAGCTGGCAAGCTCTCCTGGGATATGATTAACAGCTTGCCAGCTGGGGATACTTACAAATTAAATTATTTCTTTAGCTATTAACCTTTGACAACATCAGTAATTCCCACATTTAGGACACAGCAGGGTCTGGTATTGGACACAGAGGAGGAACATGCACTGACTCAGACTGCAAACAGCCATACCAAAACAGAGACTTTTGGGCAGGTTTAGCTTCCATGTCAACAGCTAAGCAAAAGTCAAGTTTTCAGTAGCATTCAAGAGCTTTTGGCTCCCATAGTCAAGCTATAAGCAGATTTTCAAAAATATTCAGGCACAAGCTCCTCTGAAAAATCTACTTACTGCTTTAGGTGCTGGAAACAGCTTTGGTCTTCTAATGAGCTGCCCCTTACAGACATTTCTCAGCCCCAGGGAACAGCAGCTCAAAGGCTCTGCCTTACTCTGCCATTTCTCTGCCATTATTTTCACTCACCCCTTCCCCCACAAGCCTTTGGTGCCTGTGTTTTACTCCTGTCACAGCTTGTTCCTGTTTTAGCAGTAAGTGTGGACTATTTTATTATGTGCCTGACCAACAGAGAGGTATTCCCTTCCTGCTAAAACCCTCTGGGCATGACTCCAACACAAGAAATGTCTATTTGCAAATTACCCTAGCACTGGGTGACAATGATAGATGACCTTTCACAATATTGGCTGACGTATTGATGAAAGTCATTGATCCCATTTTTGAGTGACTGTCTCACCCAGGTAGACAAGTGAAATGAAAAATCTGACACTGTCTGCAAAATCCTGTGCTTTTTCAGAGACATCAGAAGCTTTTTTAGGGCTTTTTTGTTGACCTTTTGGTCTCAACGGGGCTAACAGATATAATATTGTTCATATGTGTGTAGGTTTTTTGTTTGTGTAGTTGGGGTTTTTTAAGAGCCTTCTTCTATGCAAAAAACTTGTTTGTTTGTTTTTCAGATAGACAAGAGACAAGTGGGTATCACTCAGCCCTTTACTTGTGTGAGCAGCCCTCAGTGACAGGGCCACTTCTACCCCAGGCAGGAAATCCTTTGCAGAAGAGACAACAGACCTGTGAGCATGTTTTCTAAGGCTTGGCCTACACATTCCATACACAGTTTTCTGTTCTGGAAGAAGCTGTTCTAGCTTTTTTTAATGTATGACCACTTATAGGAATCAGCTGTTATTTCTTTGTGTTATTTCACTGGCACATCATTAGGGGCTTGTTTTCTTCACATTAACAGACAATTAAGACTGGATCCCAAACAGTAAGTGATAAAAACATATCACCTCGTAAGTCAGCTCTTAATACTTCCAGACTCACAACCATAACATATGCTGCTACCTGAAAATAAGTGTTCCATAAAAATGTTTTCATTTCTTTTTGAGCTGCACTGCATACACGTACTGTGATAGTATTATAGCTGGTTAGGTGAGGTTATATAATGCCACTCTCTTTCTGAGGGAGCACATAGGTGAATTTCCACCAATGACATACAAATAAGCATCGTCAGAAATTTGCTTATAAATAATGGATTTAGCATTCATGTATGCTAAAGTGGGATAATGAAGATGCTGACCTTGGCAGCTGAATTCGTGATGAAATGGAAAAAGAGCTCTATATTTCATTCTAGGATCTGCAAAAGCCAAACACATCTCTAGTATCACCTGGGCAGGGAGACATGCCTCAGAACAGGTTGGTGTGAGGGTGCAACAAAGAGTTTAAATAGATACTTTCAGACAGAGAACACAGCAGTTAAGGAGTTGGCTGAGAAACTAAGTATCAGTTCTTCAAATATTGTGAATGTTGAGAAAATCTTTTCACACTGAAAAAAATAAACTGGTCAATGCTGACTCTGTACAAAAGGTTTCCCATACGAGAAATGCTCAGTTGCCCAATAGCTCCATCTCCCAAATCATAATTCTTCTTTCCCTCTCATTTGTGGTGCTTTGTGACACTTGCTATACTGCTCATGAGACATGCTGTGCAGCAATTCCCCATAAACAAATCAAAAGATATTTTGTTCAATAAATTTCAATTTGCACACTTGGTATGGTAAAAGAAAACCTTCTTTGTTAAGGTCAGCAACTCCACAGTCAGCCTTCAGAAAACACTTCCCTTAGCCTTACTAGATAACACTGTGCCTTATTGCTCTCCTTGCCAATAACTCAGACGGCAAACCATCACCTAGGTTGTCTGAGGCAAACCAGTCCCATCTTTGTGCCCAGTCAGCCATTTAGCCTCATCTTTAGGCTTCTGAATAGTCTTGATTAGTTGATAACAATTGAAAAAGGAAAACATTCTACGGACTGAAGCATGGGTCACTGGACTCCTACTTTCTTTATAATACTCTACCTTTAGAACAAAACCAAGCACATCTGCCACTGCAGTCCCACAGTTTGAACATTCACATCTGGAAGTTAGCCATGAACAAGCACAGCCAGGTCCATATAGAAATGTTAGAATCTGTATTCTCTCCTCTCTCCTACTATTACCCCCTAATGCCTGCCAAAACAGAAGTGTGCAGCAAATTAATAAAGTTCCTCTGGTTTAGTAAATGAAGAGTCCGTTTGACTTGTCACCCTAGTTAACAAAATGTTTAACAGGAATTTGAGATCCCTGTGTCCCTGAAATCACGGATTTTTAGCCTTGTTGGTAAAAAGAGAGAAATGTGGCACAAAGCATAGTTCAAGCTGAGCCTCCCCAGCTGGGACACAGCACAGAATTCTCATCTCAGAGCTCTGCCTCCAGAGCAAAGCCTGGACTCACCCATTCTGCCACCTGCAATGCTTAAGCATTAATGCCAGCCCTTGCAGCCTGGAGAGCTCATAAAAACTGAGCACACTGTCAGCCCATCCTCCATGGGAGCAACCGCAGACTTCCACTCACCTTTGCCGAAGAAGGAAAGAGAATCCCCGCGTAGGCATCTCCACGGTCAACAAACACATCTGGTCACCTCTCACATCACTGTCAGGGAAATATGCTGGCACCAAATGAAAGCAAAAGCCTTTCCTGATCGGACCAATAAAGTCTGACAATTGTCTTGTGGTGGATGCCAGAGAGATTCTGAATATTTTGGCAGAAACGGCAGCTTCTTCTAGGTGGGAATCTGCCTACATAGTATTTATGCAAACATTTCCTCACTTGGTCTGTAACCACCCCTTCACAGCGAAGCAGTTCAGCATTATCGCCAATTCTTTAGATAGTTGTGAGTTTAAAATACTACCACTGCCTAAAATAAAAGGAATTTCAATCACAGTGCTCCCTGAAATGAAAGAGGTGGATGCCAGTTTGACAATTTAAGCTGATAGCTGAGATACTGCCTCTTCAGCATTTTTGGCACCTGGCCTAGGGAGTAAGGAACAAGAAGAAAGGACAAAGAGAAAGAAGGGATAAAGCAGGATGAACGTGATCCAGTTCATTTAATATAATGACAGAAAGCCCTGGAGGGGACACTGATTTACATCTACAGGCACTTCAGAGCCAGTATTAATAACAGGTACACAGCTGTACAACTGATACAGCTGCTCAAAGAGAGAATGTGACCGAAAGAATTATATCTAGCATCATAAAAACAATCAAGCCTGCAGGTCAGAAATGTAATGGAAGAATAGTAACTGCTGAGCCCAAAATTACTACCTTGGTTAGCAGCCAAGATAAACAGTGGGTCATAAGTCTATCTGCAGGTAAAAGTCAGGAAATAGGTATTTCTGCATTCCCAACTGAACTGAAAGCAGTGGTGAGTGAAAATTGATCAGCTATGCAGGAAGGTATACAAAATACCTAAACAAAGATTCCTGAGCTCTCAGCAAGCACAAGATTAGGCATACAAGAGAACAGCATCAGCATCAGCACCAGCACATTAACATTAGCAAAGCACCTCTTTTGAGTCCAGGTACAGATCCCTGGATTAGGCACTGGAGACAACTGTTTTGAGAAGCCTCAAAACATTATCTCAAACTGAAGCAGAGCTGTGCTCTCAGACTGAAAGAAGGACACTGCTGCAGGTAGGGAAGTGCGAGGGTATCAGGATTCAGAAAGTTACTAAGGCACGAAACTTGTAGGCATTGCTGGGCTGCCTTAGCACCATGTGAATATAGCTGAAGCAAGAACTTTGCAAAAGCTGAGGTACATGGAAGTATATGAAAGCCAAAACACTTCAAATCAGTATTTAGCTCACACTTACACCCAATCTAGCAGCACATTATGGAAAATTTAGAATGCCAGGCAGCATTACTGTTCACAACAAGGAGGTTTGCCTTAGCATACTGGATATTGCAAGCTCTCCCCTCAGTGCAAAGAGCCCTGCAGAATCAAATGGGAAAGCAGCAAATATTCCCAGGAAAGACCATATTTGTAAATACACCAAGCAATGTGTCTGAGCCTGCGGGAAACATTTTGCCCCAGAACCCAAACTGGACAATATAAAGAGCTATTAAAAACTGGGAAACATGTCATTTAGTAAACTAAGTAAGAATCACTTATGGATTATACTGTCAAGACCAACATATTGAGGGCCAAGACGGGAAACAGGAATCATTTGCAATAGCAGTGGTTCCAGATTTCTTACCCTCTGTTGACAGAGATTTCTCATTTCCAATATGCAAGAATTGGAGACAAAACAGAAGGCACTGAAATGCTTTTGGCCAAGCTGTAAAGTTTACCAAGTACCAGCTGTGGTCTGGTCTTTCTGTCCTTTTAACAAATGGCCACAGCTAATACAGCAAGTCATCCTGGTATTTAGGGCTTTTTTGTGACCAATTGGTGATGTGCCCTTTCTGGAATTGAAATAGTTCAAAAGAAACTGGCCAGTGAATGAAAGGCTCATATATAATCTCTAGGGAAAGAAGTTTTGCTTGTTAGCTACTTTAAATGTCACATATTCAGACAATGTGTGTGATAACAGAGAGAAAACATCTTTCAAACCATCAGTTTTCTCCAGTAATGCCCAGGTTTCCATCCATGATATCAAACATTGTAGATCCTATGCAGGTGGTGTGATTTCACTTGCTTGATAGGTTAACCACAGATAAATGCTTGATTCTTCTGGAATGGCCATGACATTCTGTTCTTCACCCTCCACATTTCTTGGGGATTAAAATTCTGGGAAATGCCTATATACCTAGTGGGTGCTGGTTAAAACAGAAGTCTATACATGTCACATACCATGCACATCAATGCCATGGCAAAAAGCCAGTTCAAAATGTAAACTCAGTGAGAGCAAGCTGCCCACAGAAACATGGGATACAGCTTCAGGCCATGGTGCCTCTGCAGACCAGAGCAACCCATGCTGTTTGCAGTGACTTCCTGTTCTCTCTTTGCCATTATTTGGCTTCTGGTGATTTCTCTATGACTTTTTTTTAAGAAGAATTAACCTGCCTGAACACCTTCCCTTGTCTTTACAAATCTTCAGATTCAGTTTAAGCAAGCTATCTCTGTGCTGTGCAGAGATGGCTGATAAATTCTGTATCTTCACTGTGATCTGAATCACTGTAGACTGGTGATTTAATATTTTAACGTAATCTTCTACACACCCACAATAAGCAAAATGCATTTAGAAATAAAAATTGTTTCAAAGTGCCACCAACTGTTGTTTTTGCAAACTGCAGTTCAAAGAATGTGTTTTTTAAATGCTTCTAGTGTATGTTTCAGCATTCTCTGGTGTAGCACACAACTTATAAGAACAAGTACACATTATCCTTTTCCCAAGCTAGACAAGCAGTACATCCCATTACAGTATCTCCCCCATGGCCGGGTTTCAAAGGCAACATAATACAATATACCAAACACACCTTTTCTGTTGTTCATAGAAGTCTGTATTTCATATTTGTTTTAATGACAAGTCAATTTCCAAAACTTTCAAGAAACCTCCAAAATCATCTGAGAGAACCAGGTACTGGAAGTCTGCATTGCTTTTTAAATATGTCTGTTATTAGCAGTATGTGAGTTCCTAAGCATTAGGTATGTGCTAAGAAGAACATGTTCTAGTGATCTGCTTTCATCTCCTCAAACTTTCACTCTTAAGATTTGCTTTTCTAAGTTCCCTCACCTCCTGAATTTTGATTTCTCCTTATTCAAGCTGGACTTCCCACAGTAAGAAACACTTTTATGATCTGCTGACAGTAAGCAAAGAAGCAGGATCATAAAAGCACAGTGGCATGGATCTCTTGGTGCCACAAACAGGGTAAGTAGTCACAGAAGTTTGAATTGCATGTTAGTAATACAGCGTGAGACAATCCTCCAGGAGCCTGAATGGTTACAACTCCTAGTGAGCTGATCTCCATAAATAGCAGCTCTAAATCAATTCTGTTTGCTTGCTGTGATTATATGAAATGCATCGACTATTAAACAAATCAATGTGACCCCAAAGATTCCTTGGCTTAATATCTTATTATTTTGGGGCTAGAGGCTGATTAGGCATTTAAATAATTTTCTGTGATAGCATCTGCATTATTTGAATATGCCAGATTGTGAACACAAACCCTTAGATTTCTCCAGTACTTTATTTGCCAGCAATGATGATAATAAAATTAACAGGCTTCCCTTGATTTTGCTGATACCATTTAGCTTTTTCCAGAAAGATCAAAGTAGGCATTTTACTGGTTTGAAATGAAATGTGTTGTGCAAGGTTTGAGTTATTCAGCTATTGACTGGTGGGAGCATTCATTTCAGTGAACAGTAAGTTACTCCAATGTTCTCAGTCCAAATTGATCCAACAGAATGAAACCCCCTTTGAAGTCTGAACTCCTCCACAATTTTTCTTTAAAAACTGCAGCTCTGAACCCCTTGTAGATGCAGTGGGTAATCGGTGCTGATTGATTTCTGAATGTGCAGATGGAAGAACAGGGAGAGGAATGACGCAATGACATGGGAGGATGCAAAGTTCAAGAACACCCTACGCATGTGCCAAGGAGACTTTTCCTAAAAGCAACAGTGTGACTGCAAAAAAAGCCAGTGAGGAAGAAAAAAAATCAAAGATATACCTGAAAGGTGAACCAAGGAGATTGTAGCCTGGAGGAAACTGTTGGTGAGATGGCTAGAGGAGGGAGGAGTTCTCAGCAAAACAGCACATGCTTTAATGGAGGAGATGAAGGAGGTGCAGAATTGTGGAACTTCCTAATCACATAGAAAGAAATCTTCTCAGTTTGCTGATGTGAGAGAGAAGGATCCCAAAGCAGCACATATTGACAAAACATTAGACATCTGAAGTGTGTGCCAGTTCCTTTTTCTTAATAAAAGTTTAAAAAGAAACAAATTAATAGTTTGATTAAGAAAAGCAATGATTTATGATACCCACACTTTTCCTTACATAAGGAATTTATCTTTTCAGATTACTTCAAAGGTTTGAAATATTTTCTGCTGTTTCAAATGAATAGAAATAGCCAGATTCTCAAAGCCATCACTGCCTTACTGTCACCAGAGTAAGAAATGCCTGTATTTCCATTCACCATTTTACAAATAACTGTGTTATTATCAGCTACGTAAATCTCAAGTGTGGTGCACTATGACTTCCTACTTTTGGCTGGTCTTACAAGCATAGTTCTGACTATGATTACCACTGCCATATGAAAGTATTATATTAAATAAAAATAAGGCTGGAATTTGCAACTCGCAAAAGCAATTGAGAACAGCACAGAATGACAACTGGTAAACAGAACAAAATCTTGCGAATTTGCAGGGTAAAATATCCAGTTTCTATGGCCCACATTATTGAGGTTCTGCAGTTTTGTTTTCCTTTCTAGTTTACATCTAAGAAAACCTAATTATGATTCATTAAATGACTCTTCTGATATCAACTTAGGTGACAATGAATAAAGCTTTTATAATTTTCATTAACGAAGAGTAAATCTGAATTTTGTAGAGCTGCAGCCAAAACCCACTGCCCATACATAACACTGGTTTGTAAGAAATATGTCTTTTCAATTTTCTTTGTTTCCTAATCAAATGCTTTGGCATCCTTTCCCCACTTCAAAATGAATACATCTCACCATGCATTAACACAGTGTTAAACAGCAGTGCTTCCTTTTGTAACAAATCAGCATTACTGTAGTGTGCAATGTGGGTTGAGTCTCATTTACATTAGGATTCTTTATATCATTCTGGCAAGAGAGACATTTTTATAGGGAAAATCTAATGTATGCCACAAATATTTAGTTGCAGAGGCAACTAGACTAAGGCAGCCTCCCTGGTTTTTCTGCTGCAGCAGAGACTGACATGTGCAGCACCAAGTCCTGTGTCCTGCCCCAGCACAGACTGACAGCTCTCATCAGCACAGAGCAGGCTCTCCACAGGTATTACTGGCTGAATGCTGACCCCCACACTCCTCTTGTCAGACAGAGATTGTGAGTCTTTTATTCTCACTAATGAAGAGCAAGACGGGGTGAACAGGTTTGGGACTTCGCTGAGACTCCCACACCACAAAAATGCATTTTGCACCATACAGTCTCATCACCCATCAGAGAGGCGGTTATCAGACAGAAGCTGAACTCAAATGTTACTCCAACCTAATTTCCAAGCTTCCCAAAGCCTCGACTTTCTGACTTGTCTGCAACAAATGAAGCAATTCTTTACTTCATCACTCTGATTGTTGCAAACCCACTTATGCTGAAGCGGTCAGGTATCCTTTAAACCCAATATAAAATTCCTACTATAAACCTCTTAATTTAACAGTCCTCATGGCTATTTGAGGAGCAAATAAATATCCTTCTACTTTTCAGAAAAACGCCTCTGCAATTAAACCTCTTATTAAATCCTTAGATTAGTAAGAGCTGTACTGTCATATGAATACTATTAGCATGAAAAAAATAGGCAGAATAAAAAGCACGGAACATTCCTGCTAAATGAAAATTCTTATGAAGATCATAGGATCCACAGGGCTTGCCTAGCACAAAAGGAGTATTTATCAAATTGTATTGGATAATTAATAGAACAACAATAATAGTAACAGAATTGTAACACTTTGCTTTCATACATGCTAAGGCAAAACTTTGCCTGGATCAGTAATCTAAACAGATTTGTTTTAGTCCATCAATTTTGCTTTCCAGCCCATTGTATCCTTCCTGTAACCATACTTGAACTGGTGAGAAGTTTGCTGTTTCCATTCATGCTGTCTGGTAATGTTTTCTGCTGGGCTCTTTCACATCACTGGCAATCCCTCATATTTCTTACTTAATTAGTCCAATCCCTATTTTCTCTAATTCCTATGATTTTACAGTAATTCATTCTGAAAGCCAAACAGCACACTGCCAAAATCAGGTCACCCCTATTTTGTTTAGAATTGGTGTTGGCCAGTGGCATGACAAAGCAGGATTCAAATCCTTCTGGGATTTTAATACAAATGGTGATTCTCCCTGCTCCTATTTATATACAGTACTTAAAAGGGCAAGTTCTGTGTCTTCACTACCTTGATAACTGAAGCTACCTTTCCAAGATTCAGTTATCACTGTTTATTAATCCCTCGTGGCTATGTCCAGAAATCCTGCTGCATTAATGCAAAGAAGCATAGAAATGCTGGCAGGAGTAGGATGCTCTGGAAGTCATCCAGCCTGACATCCTCTGGGGAGCACAGCGGTGCCAGCGCTGGGTCAGGTCAGCCTGTGGCTTTGCTTTGCCAATGCAGCAAAGGTAGATGCAGCTTCCCTTTGAAATTGTCCTCTACCTTGCTTCCATGAATTAGTTTATAAAATGATAGGGTACATCTGCAATCTACTGTTGAGTAGCTAGGCTATATATGTGTCGTGGGTTTGACCCTGGCTAAATGCCAGGCACCTACAACGTTTGCTTTCTATGCTCTCTCCTGCTGCAGCTATGCAGAGGAGAGGAAAAACTAACACAAAACACTGGACTTATGAGTTGAGATAAGATCACTGATAAGGGCCGCACGAGATTCAGGGCAAGAGCAGGCGGGAAACTTAAAGTTGCAAAAAAAGTGATTTATTAATCTAACAGAGTCAGAGGATAAATTGGAGATAAAAATAAGTTCTTAAGACACCATTTCTTCACTCACCCCTCTTTTCCCTCTTAAGGCACCACTTCTCAGCTCACCCCCTCCCTCCTTTCTAACTAACTAACAACTCCCAGGCAGGGGCAGGGTGTGGGGTTTTTCTTAGGTCAGTCCATCGCAATTCTTCTACTGCAGACACTGTTTC